>VXAZ01010337.1:21911-96344 GCA_013399875.1 Gymnorhina tibicen | reverse complement strand
ATTAAAAATGAACTGTAGCATTTGATTTATCTAACATTGATAATCTGAACACAAAACTAAACCAAATCTTTTAGACATAGTCACTAGCAACCAATTACATTGTCATCAAGTCCTCACAATTAGTAACTGGCAAGGCCAAATAGGTAAAATCTTTTTCTAGCAATGAAACCTATTTACAAATTTAATTCAAATCTTCAGTGACAGAAAGTAACAAAAAACATTTCAGATTTGAACCAGCATAAGCAAGAACTGGCAACAAGTTCTCTCCTCACAACAGTTTTTGTAGCTAACATGAATTATCCAAATTACTGCTCTATCTATAAAAATTATCACGAAATGTTTATAAAAATACATTCAAGCATGGAGCTCTAAGCAACCTGGTCTAGTGGAAGATGTCCTTGTCCACAGCAGGGGAGTTGAAACTAGATGATCTTTAAGGTCCCTTGCATGCCATTTTATGTATATACTAACATATTTTCAGAAAAAATATCAATGTTCTAAGCTTTTTTCCCCCTATTTTTCCTTTTTTTTGGTGTGTTTTTTGTCTTTTTTTTTCTCCTGAGGACAACTTTTAAGCTGAGATCATCAAACCATTATTGTGCTATAATCCTACAAATAATTACTGTACCCACAACATATAAGAAAATAATTCTCCTACTTTATAAACATCACAGGTTTCTAGAGTTTTATAACAGGCTTCACTGCTTTTGAAGAACAGTGCTCAGTAAGTCTTGCAAATGGTAAATTTTTTCCACCATATTTTTGTATAGTGGTTCACTTGAATTTATGGAAGAAAATGTTATGGAAACACGGACATGCTGAAATTTTCATTCCATTTGCAAGCAAAATAACTGGCTGTACTTCACAAGGCCCCAGGAATCTGCTACTTCAGTCAACCATTGCAGTACACGACTAAGTGCATTAAAAAATAATAGAAGGACAATGTTTCAGTACTAGAATTCTCACTTAAGAAGAGTACCATTGAACAGAACTCCCAACAGCCTCACTCTTGTACTCACTCCTGTGCCTTGGTCCCACACTAGAGACTTTTTTTAAGAGTAAGAGCAGTAACAGCCTTGCTTGGTCTCATGGATTCAAATAACTAGAACTGAGAAGACTATATGCCTCTTCACAGAGCACAGGTCATGGCCAGTTGATTCAGACAGTTTAGCATCTACTTGCTTACACAAAGAAACTGCAGGAATTGCACTGCATTTAAGACCTAGAGAAGAACCTATGGTGAACATAGGCCGGGCACAGGGAAACAAACAGCAGGCTCTTTTTAACAGAATGTCCTGTTTTTGGCTGGGATAGAACTAGTTTTCTTCTTAGGAGCTGGTACAGTTTTAGATTTAGTATGAGAATAATGTTGACACACTGATGTTTCAGTTGCTGCTAAGTATGCTTACTCTACTTCAAGTTTCCCATGCTCTGCCAGCCAGCAGGTGCACAAGAAACCAGGAGGGAGCACTGCCAGGACAGGTGATCTGAGCTACCAAGGGGATATTCCACACCACAGAATGTCATGCCCATATAAACCAGGGAGAGTCAGCTGAGAGGCACCAATCAGTGCTGTGAAAAGTTGTTTCAATCAAACTGTTCTTATCTAAGCCCGTGAGTTTTAATATTTTTTTCCCTGACTCTCCTCCCCACCATGGATGTAGTGATCTAGTGGCTTTGTGGTACTTAGCGCCAGGCTGGGATTAAAACAGGACAAGGAATCATGCAATCCTATCTGTGTTTCAATTCAGAAGAGGAAATATTACATGGAAAAATAATCCTCTACAGAATTCATATTAATTAGAATTGTCAGATGTGAAAAGTTTAAAAAAAAGAGCATATAAAAAAAACCATTTTGCTTCCATATTTTTAAGCCACACTTTTTTGTCTTTAAAGGAAGAGAGTGCCCTCTGCTGACTAAGACATAACAGCAGAGGCAGTTATTTGAAACTGGTATTTCTAGAAATATCAGAGAACTGGGAGGGTCCCTTTCAAAATAATGAATGATTCCAGCAGGAATTTTCCTCTGTAAAAATTGCAACTAACTTAAATGGTTGCATTTGTGTGCTGTCCAACCAAAAAGATTGTCTTTCTAAACAATTACCTCACTTCTTGGACATAAACTCTGAAAATGAGCTTCAGACTTACCCTAGGCATGCAAAGATACATGACACACTACCACCTACTTATTTTGAGTGTGCTCATTAATCCCTTGATGTTTAGAGCAATGAGTTGGCAAGACTGAAGTAAGGGGGCAAAATGTAATCTCAGATGAAAAGCCATTGTTTAGAACACAAGAATTAATTCAGCCCTAAGATGCTAAACATAGCAACCCAAAATTATTTTCTCTAGAGAAACCACAGACATATTATACCGTGGTGATGAGTAACTATTTGAAACATGCCTTGAGGGAAAATTAAAATAAAGTTTTATGCCATGTTTGACCTAAAAAAGTGACATTTTCCTTATAAACTAGGTACTATCTTCTC
This sequence comes from Gymnorhina tibicen, assembly GCA_013399875.1. Taxonomy (NCBI): domain Eukaryota; kingdom Metazoa; phylum Chordata; class Aves; order Passeriformes; family Artamidae; genus Gymnorhina; species Gymnorhina tibicen. Next base: position 93,855 of record VXAZ01010337.1, on the reverse strand, counting down.
CATTCCTAGAAATAGACTGTATTTGTGCTGGCTGGTATCAGACGCCAAGAAGAGCTTATTTAAAGGAGGATGGCAAAACACTGCTGATTCCCCTGTCGAGGCTTCAAGCAAAATACCATCTCCTGCAACATGGTGCCAACTAATACCATTAGGAAGGAAGAAGAAAAACAATAAAACACATCTTTCCAATACTGAAAACATAGAATCAAGTTTTCTGTTACTAAGAGCTTGAAAAACTCCTCACTTTGCTGCCTGGTGTGTTGATTCATATGTATTTTTCAATGATTAACTTTGCTTATTAACTATTCAGTATTTACGGTGAGAGGTCACAGTAGCCTTTTTTAACAACCATTTAGGAAGGCTTATTTATCCGTCAAAGCACAATTGGATGAGACTCCCAGGAGAAATAAAGTATGTTCTTTATAAATGTACCATTAGTCATCACATGAGAGGAAATAGATTTTTGAAGGGTTATGTTTGCTTCCCTACAGTACATTTTAATAACATACATGGTTGACAAGAGCCTGGGCTTTCAATAAGAGTGACATCTATGTGAAGGTAAACAAAATTGAGGGCTTTTTTGAATTAATTTTGATTAAATTACATCTGGAAGAGAATAACACAGGTAGAAAAGTCACAAACAGTCTATTGAGAAAAACTGTCTCCTCCTGACTAGTATAGCTAAGTTTCCGAATTCAGTCACCTAAGCCTGCTCTTCAATATGCTCTGGAGATTCTCCAAGTAAGGAGATGAAGATCTACAGATGAAGTAAACAGTCACATACTGACAATCACATCGAGTCTCCTGAAGTCAACAGGTTCTACTTAGCTAAAAATATCTAAATTTACCCTCTTAATACTGTTTTTGTTGTTTGTTAGTTTCAGCAACGTCCAAGGCAATTTCCCAGAAAATCTTCAAAACAAATTTATCAAGTTAATTTAGGGAAGCTGTTGATGTAGAAAAGACAGGCTGTTTGAATTATATCCTGCTATCCAGAAAGAACGTTTATTAATGGGCCTTATCTACCCTGTTCAAAAGTATTATCAGAGACAGGCAGCTACTTCGGAAATCAGCATGCAACTACAACATGCACACAAACAAACATTTTTAGTTGGAATTATAGTATTAATGCAGATGCTGGTTGTAAGGCTGAACTGGATGGCTAACAAAAATAATCTGTAATTAGTCTTTAGAACAAAATAATTAATCCAGTGTAAGAAAAAAGAGAAAGGATTTTGTTAAAAAAGCTAGCAAAGCACTCTTGCTCTGACCAAGTATCACCTGATGCATAAAAATTTGTTTTCTTCAGTGGGCTTTAAACTCTCAATATGAAAATAACCCTAATTACTTTTTAGACAGAGTAGGTAAGTATTTTGTTTCAGACTTCTGGCATAAAATGAATCATAAATTGGATTAAACATTAATAACATCTAGCTTCACTGGATAATTATAGTACTTTGATTTCATGTAATCCCCCACCTGCAGAACACATCTCCAACTAGGAACACTTTTGCATGTTTACAAGTAGGTCAGGAGATTATTAAATCAAATAGAAGGGAGCATTGCTGGAGGGGAGGAATCAGAAGAAGGTTTACGCTGGTTTTGCAGCTACCCAACACTTTCTCTGGAAGTGCTGATCACTAAATCTGCAAAGCACCACAGCCCCACAATCACTCGAATTTGCAATGAGGGTGAATGACCTGACAGCCCATGCCACAGTCAGCACCTGGCAGTCTGTGCATCCAGGTATGTGACCGCTGCTGTCCTTCAACAGTCTCAATGTAACATACAACGCAGCAGGAGACTTGCACAGGACAAAACACTCTTCCCCATAATTGTCATCACAAATCCTAACATGGAAATGCTATCAGAGGAGGGTAGAAGTTTAAAAGGCTAGAAAGTTGGAGAATACATGATATGGACGTGGCTTTTCCACCTCCTTTGTATGTTGTTGCACTCTCCTTCATACTATTACTTTTATGCTATTAATAATATATATTCAAATGACTGATTTAAATGACAGATTTAGTTAAAAAGGTCAACACTGAACAGATAGAGAGAACACTTAATGATGCACGCTAACCGGGTAACTATGGAATACCCCTTGTAATAAAGTCTAAATTTTATGATCTAAATGCAAGTATATATTGGTTCAGGCATCAACATAACAACGTCAGAGCACTTCCTATTCCATAAAACTACTCTCAGCTGATATCTGTCTTACCATCAAAAGTGGGTTTTAACCAAAATCGACTGGCTGTGGATTATAGCAGATTTACAGTAGCTGAATAATTCACTACACTGGCGTCACACTGGTGGTATTATTTTTAACTATATAATAAAACAAAAAAAATCAATTGATGGAAAGCTAGAACATTCACAGTACAGTTCTACGAAAATACTGAACTTTCTCTTATTTGTGTCATGGGACAAAGGAACCACAGAACTTATGTTTTCCAGAAGATTTCAGTGCTGTTTCCCCTGCATTTTCTTCGTATCAGTAACCTCCTTTTATAGCGTATTAGTTGCTGTAGCTGTTAAACTGCTGCATATTGAATGTTTAAAATTTTAGAATATGGCCTTTAATATCCAACAAAAAACACAACAAAAACCCCTTAGAAAACAGGATATGAATTCCACTGTAAGATTTTTCTATGTAGTAATCAGTCCTCTACTTTGATGGCAAATAGTCTTTGTATTATTTTTCAAAATTCAGCTTTTCACAGTACAGAAAAGCCTTCCTTATATAGGAGACCTATGACAGAGAAAGTTACCAGTATATCCAGAGGTCCCATTAATTCACCACCAAGAGAAGTATTTATCCAAAAGTAAATTTGGATCAGCAATCACATTTACCTTTCATGAAACACTAATCACAGAACAATAAAATCATTCCATTCTATAAAGGAAAAAAGTTACCATTTTGAGATCAGCAATTCTTTTGCACTTGGTAGGCCATACTCTTTCCAGTTTAAGCAGCAAAAAGCTGGAAGTGTCTGCAGTGTTTCCTCCTGAGGGTCAGCACATGACTCGAGTTTGATGGAGGGAAAAAAATCACATAAAGAACAAAACAGTTTGGACAAGAACAAGATGCTCTGCCTGTGCACACTTCTGTGGTTGCTGGTCTACAGAAGCCATCTTAGCCTCCTGCACCACAGTATCAGAAGTATTGTATAGTGCTGAGAGGTCCCAAATACTGCCTCAGCTCTGACAAGCCACTTGGAAAACACCTTAGCGAAGAAAAAGTTCACTAGGTTTGTTAGAATGCAGGCTCTTGAGAAGGAAACACAAGTCTAATTAGAATTCAACTCTGAGCCAATGAAGACCAAGGATTTGACAAGCAGGGTCATCAAATTAAGAGTGTTTATATACATTTGTGGTTGGTGTCTCAATGCTTTCAAAGATGTATCGCTGTTTGTTCTTCTCACACATAATTTATTGTCTAACAGGAATCCACAAATTCTGTCATGCCTCCTTGCAACTCCATTGCTGTAAATGTAAGCAAAGCCTTTAATCAAGAAAAAAATAAATAAAGTGCTCAATCATTAACAACCTTCAAACATACACAACGTTCTTAACCTTTACAACTTACAGGATCAATGGCAATGTATTTGGTCTGGCACTAAAGCTTACATGTCAAGAAAAAAATGAGAACAGATAAAGAAAGAATAAACAACAAAATATAATTCTCTAACTTTTCAGCAGTTTAGCAGGCTCATCTTCTGTCCACTGAAATCAAAAGGCAAATAACTCCAGCAATTCTTACAGAATGAGCACTTCAGAAATCACTATTCCTACAAGAACCTGATAAATTGGGCAAACTCCATCAGGGTCTTACAAAGATCTGGAAGCTGTGTTGTCCTTCTTGCCTTGTCTCAGATCAGACCATACTGGAAATCTATCAACCATATATATTTGATGAACAACAATATGTAGCTTGACAGGCTGTGTTGCCTAATTACAGGTTTCGTATGTTAAAAATGCCCTGCAATCCTTCTGTGAGCATTACTGTGAATTTAGTGGTCTTAATTTACAACAAGTCTTACTTCTGTTCATACAAAGTACAGCTCCTCAGTGCGCTTTCTTGTTGCATGTGCCACAAAAAAGCCCAAAAGACCAACATCAGCCAAATGATAAATAAAAAACCCAAAATAATAGCAACAAGAAAGAAGAGATGGAAAAGGAAATATCATCTTTAAAGATGGTATCCTGTGGGCAGTGTCAACTCCTACTTTCCTAAGATCATAGGATTATAATTATAAAAGCAAGACTGAATACCCTGAAGCCAGAGAAATAGTAAATACTCCTCGAATATTATTTTATAAGCATATTTAAACTGATGCTACTATACTGGTCTCCCCACTTTCATACAGAGATTCAGTGGGTGAGATATAGACTTTATTATTTCATAAAAATACCAGAGAAATACAGCTCTAACCATATGACTATAGATTTTTTTAACCATTATTTTCATGATAAAGGCACCACCATATTGCCTTGTTTCATGTTCAGCCATCTAAAGCATCTTATTACAGGTAAGGCCAGCTCAGTACTAAATGTTCAAGTGATGTCCCATCAGTACCCACACCAACACAGAAACTTAACTGCTCAACCTTAGAGACACACAGCCCAAAAAACCTGAAGACAGATTATGTAAGTAGCCCTTTCCACCATGAGGCCTTGTCCATATTAATGCGGGTCTTTCCTCCCAAGATGAATAATAAAGATGTTGGAACAAGCAACAAGCAGAACAAGAACTCAGAGAAACCAAATTACTCATCCAAGTGTCACACTGACAGCATGCCATGAGCTTGTGAACCATAGGCAAGTGGCATCAAACAAAGCAGGACACAGCTTCTCCTCCTAAATTGTGTAATGATGAGGATGCCTTATGGCTTCTAGAGAATAGAAGAAGCTGGGCATGCCTAGTGATTCTACACTTTCATAATTAAATTGTGAATTGCATTTGCAGAATACCAGACTGAATTTGACTGTGGACTATATATGGTAATCCCTAAAGTATGTTGTCCAAGTCAGGCTGCAAAAGAAAAGCTGAAACTGAAGAATCTGGTGAGGTTAATAACCGCAGATAAACCAGGAAGGAGGCTGATAGAAGAAAAGATAATTTATGAATGAGAAGAAATCTCCCTTTTTCCATTCCTGCTTCCACTGCCTTTAGATCACATTTCAAAGAAGGCTGACGCCAATCCTAAATCCCCAAAAATGTCACCACTACAATTCCTATTCAACACCTAAACTTTTGACAACAATATTGTAAACCCTAAATCTTTACTTTTTGTACCAACCAAACACATTTACTTAATCCTAAATAAAACTTAAAAAGCTGCTTGCCAGAGAGATGATAAATCCATTCAGCTGATCCTTCTGACATAAGCAACATCACTTTAGTTACAGTTATATGCAAACACCACACACAGTAATATGACTATGTGAGAAACCACTGACACACGATGACCTAAAAGAAACTGCAGAAACTTTTTAAACAAAAAGTACTATAGGAATGTATTTTACAAAAAGGTTAGAATTGGTGTAGATGTGAATTGCAAGTCACTATGTTAGGTATACCACAGGTAACAAAACTCTCTGTTCAAGCTACAATATTGTCATCTGTTTTCCAAATTTAGAACAAACTGATCCTTTTGTGTTTGTATGAATCTTGATTTTTAATTTTCAGAAGCCACACACTGTTGAAATCACCTATTCTGGACAACATTTATCCGAATGAGCCTAGGGGTTTTATCTGAATGCTACAATCTCTATTTTGGTACAATCTCTATCATCAGAAAAGCCAGTACTGCACCAGTGACTCCGGAAGAGAAAAAAAGGCTTTGGGAAGTGCTGAACATAGAGGAACAGAACAGACATAAGAAGAAGTAGAAGAGCAAGGCTTAATACTGTGAATAAATGCCAGATACAGCATATGTGCTTCACTACTTTTAAACAGCGTGGCTGGAAATAGATCAAAATTCTTAGTGCAAATGAAAACACGGAGCTATGTTAGAAAACAGCAAATAGAGGAAATAGTGTGACAGAGGGCCTGAGACTGTCATTTCTCAACTCTGCACTAGAGTTTCTCCAAAATGCAAAGAGAAAGCAGCTCTGGTGCCTTGAATCAGGACCTTACAGTAAACTGTATCTATTGACTTACCTGAAAAATGCATATTTATAGACTAAAGAGGGTGATTAGAAAGGAAAACAAGAAAAAAGAGCCAAGCAAAAACCTTTGACATAAAAATTGCTTTCCTTGGCATCATGTGAAATGGGTGAAACGGCCTCCTCCATCTTCAAACTAAAATCTATGATTTCACTCTTCTGATCAATATAGAAGAAAAAATTGTCTTTAATTAAAACCTGAAATCACACTTTCAGAATAGATTACCTTGCCTATATCACCCTGAAGAGTAATGTTTCAGCTATCATTAACATTACTTAACTGGCAAAAAGAAGACTTTGACATAAAAAACAATCAACCATATGTAACTGTCTTAATGCAATGGTAAGCTGCTGCAGAGTAAGATAGACTTCTGGTGACTTTGGAACCAGACAGCAACCCTCTGAAATCAGAACTATTAAGCAGACCAACCACCAAAAGTGAAAACTGCAGAGGAAAAAAACCCACCAAACAAATCACGAACACACTCACGTACTTTTCACTACTTCATCCTAACCAGTATTCTTCACCTTTTTCACCCACGCCATACTCCTTTTAGTTGTTGCTTCAGACAACCTTCCACTAGCCACTACTTATTTATTTTTATCCCACACTAAGCTCTTAGTATGAACAGCTCTGATTAACACTCTGCAATTTCAAACAGTTCTGTTTGATGAAGGCCTTGCAGGTTAAGTCGATAACCTAACCCCACTTTGGAGGAAAACACCCAACAAGAAATAACACATCACTTGTTACTGCACCAAAAAACTAACACCCTTTCACGTTCTGTTGGAGCACAGTTCAGGAGCCAGACATGTAGGCCTTAACGTCCTTTAAAGACGTTAAACTGCTGTGGGTCCTTTCAGAAAGCTTGTAAGCCATCTAGCTTTTATGTTCCTGAACATCAGTTTATCATATTAAAAAGAGAAGATCAACCAAACAAAAGAAGATATACTGTCTACTGAAAGAAACCTAAAGGCAAGTAACTCCTGTAATTCTGTACTGTAGATGGGAACAGCCACTTTATTTTCTGGACATAAAAGCTAGATATTTAAATTGAGTTCAGTCTTTGGCAGTATGAGAGCATTTAATGAATCCTAAGCTTTACTGGATTCCAAAGCTACACACATTTATCATGCAGTTCTTGAGGAACTGAGTTTGATATAATTGCTTTGGGTTTCCTCTGTGATACATTATACAGATACATATATATTTACCTCACAGCTATGGCTCCAGCTAAGTGCTATGCTTGTTGCAGTTACATTCACTGATTAATTTTTATATTTATTTAGGCTATTGCTTATGCAACATACTTTGTCTTTTTTAATTTCTTTGCAGACCTTTCTGAACAACGAGAAATACAATACTAGACCCTAATTTTTAATATATCTATTTTAAGAATAAATTAAGAGGTTCTTACATTTTTCTTTCCTCCATACGTAAACATGTAAACCCTCAGAAAAACTAAATCAAGTGTAGACATACTAATTCAGTAAACAGTCCTTCATTCAGGTCAGGCTGATTATGGAAAAAAAAAGGGGGAACTGTATTAGAATGAAGACTTGGCTTTTATCTGGCCCTCCTGCTCATCTGTGAGTTCTGCCCAGTTTGAACCCTGAGTGTGGGACATTTGATATGTTCACAGATGCCATATGTTAATGGAGATTGTTAGTTATTGTTTTCTTAATTTCTTGGCCCAGGAATGAGGGATTGGAAAAGACTTCTGAGTGATTTTTGGTCTCTTGAAAGTAAGGTGAGCTACTGCAATTTTCAAGGTGCTAGATTTATTTCTCTAGAGATCCACGTTACAATAAATGTTCATGAAATTGTAGCAAATTTAGTCATTTAGATTTATCACTCCTGGGACTGTATATACTACTGAATTAAGATTTTCTGCAAGAAGAATCCACCAGACAGAAGGAACCATGTAGGCTGTCTGCAAGTAAAGATGGCAAATGGCACAAAGCACCCTTAACTCTGTTTCACTGTGGAAAATTATGGGAGGAATGGGTAACCAGGAATACCTGGTGTACTGCAAAACCCTGCAGCCACCTCCATTACATCAATCCTTGCCCACCCAGTATCAGAGAAGGAAAGATGCAAAAATGATTGTATGGAACATAAATGAGGTAAACACCAAGAAACTTCTGTGGTGTACATAGCCTTAATTTGGTTTTACTCATGAGATATCTACTAGAAACGCTGCCTTTAAAGGGCAACAGCTAAAACCTAATGGTTTTAGAAACCTACATTTTTAGAAATGTAACTGTTCTGCTGACATAAAATGTTTTACAGTATTTTAATACAGATGGAAATGTATTCAAACTGAAATGTATTCAAAATGCGTAATCCTTTGCCAAATTTCCTAAGTGTTCTGATTTCTAACACCTATTCTACAATATCTGAATGAAGACACTTATCATACATCCTTTCCTGTATGCTTAATATAAACTCTTTCTAAAGCTGATGGAGGCTAAGACTTGCTGTATATAAATAAATCTCAGTTATTGTGCTTGCAACTTTCAGTGAAACCCATTGTTATATCAATATTGCTCCTCTTTCACTAAACAAAGAACAGTTACGTATTTATTCCACTTCTATAAAATTTTTTGAAAAACTATAATCTTTAAATGGTGATTAATTGGTTCATCTTATTAAAACATTACAGATTAAGTTATAGTTCCATAGAATGGTTTTGGTTAGAACCAAAATATACTGATTCAAGACAAATTTCCCCCTTTTTTTAGAACCATTATGAGAAAGTTCAAAACTCTCATTCTTTCTTCCACATGTTATTTACTGAAGAAAAGTAGAAGCGTTCATAGTTAGGGGCTCTAAAAAATTCTGCAACTGAAAGAGATCTTGCCCCTACCTATGCAATATAAACCTTTCATGACACATTAAAGAATAAAGAAAGAAGGTGATGAAGTTATTTTTTTGCTTTGTGTAACCATTCAGCAGTATTTAGATTTGATCACATATGTGTTATCTTACTACAATACAACTGAAAAACATCTACTGCTGGATGAGTTGAAGTTTCTCTTCACACTAGCCTCATTTTTCTAATACCGCTTCTTTCCTTCTAAGATAACCCTATTTTGTGAGTTCTGAATATATTAAAGTATTTTCAAGACAGCACACACTACTACTACAACAAAAGTGCAAAATGGAGGTTTAACTCTGGAACCATCTTCCTAGAAAGCAAGCCTTTGATGGCAACATTTGACTTCTTTCATCACATTACCAATCACAAGGGACATTTAAGTCACTCTCGTGTAGTTTGGATGAAATAAATAAACAGTAGTGCTATACCGTTTATATGCATTACAACATCTGTTATGATGGAAACATCATTAGCACTAAATATATTCTCACAATGAAAATAAAATGCTAAATAGAAAAATACATTTTCAAATGAAAAGGTTTCTTTTCACTGAGAAGTTGCAAATCTGTATAAACTTGGGACAATCAAAGAAAAATAGTTATCTGCAATTACTGGACACTGATTGCAACCGGTGTGAATCAGTGTAGATTCACTGAAATCACTGTGCCTCTGCCATCATTCTCCAATCTTCACCAGCCTCTTACCCAGCAGCTTGTATTACACCATCAAACAAGCACTGCCTTTCGATGAATATTGCTTCAGGCCAGTAAATGGCAGACATACGATTGGTATGAATCCAGACTCTCTTCTGTCAAATGGATTCTATGGGTTCACAGTCATTCTAGAGATACGAAGTATCTACCATGTATCTGAAGCTAGAAGTTAAAAGACATGTCATCACATATAATGTAAATCTTTTCCATTAAGACCATCTGCTCTGTTACTGATCTACCTAATTTCTCCTGGGTATGAAATATATGCCAAATAAGAGGCTGGTATTCAACACATTTAATATTTATGGTATTTATGACTGACTTCATATTAGGTCAAGAAAAATATATAATGTAATATATAAAAATGTATTCTGGATAACTTCATAAAATGATTAAATTGGGATGACATGTAAAAATATGGCTACTCTCAAATTTTTAGCCTGCTCTTGGATGGAATACTAAGTAAAACACTAAGAAATTACATAAAAGAGTAATGTGACTTCTGCAGATTATTGCATCACAAAGAAAAAATATTTTAAAGACATAAAAAATTAATTTTTTCCTTGGGGAAACACGATATATGTAGAAAGGAGCAAAACACACGAAACTACTTCCTAGTTGTATTAACTTCTTTAAAGTGCAAGGAAAGAGTTAAATATAACTGAAATTGCAAACAGGTAAGAATATATCTGCTTTGTTATAAAATATTGTATTCATTTTTAGCGCTAGAAAGTAAGCATAGTGTAGGTTTTGCTTATCATTTATCTACAGCAAGAGAAAGTAAAAAATGTTGGCAAGAGATCACTACTTTTGGATTGATAAATTAAGAGGACAAAAGCCACAAGCCTCAGAAACAGCAAATCAACAAAAATTAAATGTTATATGCATATAAGAGAAAGTAATATTTTTATAAAAAGTCTGAAAAGTGAACACGCTATGTCCATATACACTGACTGTAATGTGCTTAAATACAGCTATAACAACCAGCTTATTTGAACTATAAGGGCTGAACATTATTTCAAAACAAGTAAATCCATTCAAATTGCACATCAGTCATCTTCTGCAGGTTGCAATATGTAATAAGAGTTTAAACTCACTAAAAAAGGCATGGATGGCATCATCTTAAGAGAACACTGAATTCAAAGTTTTTCAAATACTTCAATGTCTCCCATATAGAACTCTTTTAAGCATTATTTGTCTGCAAGTTTGTGGGCAAGAGTTATTTCTTGCCTTTACTCTTTATTTAGTAATATGCAGCTTAAAATCATTGGCAGAGGACATATATAGTCTGAGATAATGACATTTAAGCTTCAGTTTTCGGTATTATTAACAGCTGAATTTAAATAGGAATAATTAATTATCTATCTACTATGTATTTTGAGTTATTTCACTAAGAGAACAACAAGAAACAGCATGTATAGGGAGTTTTCTAAATTCTGGCCTGTTTCAGTTACATTTTTTCCCCTCAAAAGAATGCAGGAAGGCCCTTCACTACTTGAGAAGAAAAAACTGCAGGTGGATAAAGAAAAATTTACAGAACCAAGTTTTCAAACAGACACAGCTTCTTCATAAGCAAGGACAGATATTCTCAGCTGGAAGCTAAAGGAAATAACATTAGTTTGGACTTCCTTACATAATTCCTTGAACACTTCTCAGTGTATCCTTTCAGTAGCTTTGTGCTCCTGCATAAATCATTTAATCCCTTTGAAAAATTCTTAAATAGGAGAAACATAAACAACCCAAAGCAGTTTTTTGCTAGTCTAGACTACATACAACATTATGGAGAAGCTCCACTAAAAACTCCCATTTAAGGAACAGAACTCCTCCCTACTTTCCTTAAAGCTAGTAAGAAAAGTGCTCCCAATGAACTATTTTCTGGCTCCAAGCTAGATAATCAGCAAGACTATCAGAAAAGAAAAATAATTTTGAGAGATCAAGTTCTATTTTGTCTTCTGAGTCTGCACGTTCCTGCATGCATGTCAAGCCTCAACTTGGAGGACGCAACAAGTTTGACAGAAGGTTTGTGGCTTAAAGAGAAAACAAGAGGGCAGTGGAGTGAAAGCAAGAAAGAGGTGGCTTGAAAAGAACTGCATGAGAATTTTGAGCACAAAAAGATGCCAGTTCTGGCTAGCATTATACAAAATTAGGTGCATTTGACTTCCTTTTTGATTAATCTGTGGTTGTTGGGTTTGATAGTTCATCTCTCCCATATCCCTGTCCTCACTCCAAACCTCACACCCTCAGGTCTTCCCTCCAAACTTATTTGCAAATAACACAAAAAAAATTTGCTAGCCCGGACAAGGAGCAGAATAAAACTCAAACCACAAAACCCAATGAAAACAACCAGAAAAGACGCAGAATACTACACAAAGAACAAGACTAAGTCAGTAGTTTCTTTATGATTAAGGCTGAAACAAACTTTCCACTAACTTCACCAACACAAATTAAAGTTTCTTTTTAAGTTTTTTAGTCATTGTAATCTGACAGACGATTCTTTGGGAGACAGTGAAGGTTTCAGAAGAAATGAACTAATTACATCAACATTTGTTTTCTTCTAAACATTCAGTGAAGATTTGAAACAACTTAAAAGAGTTAAAGAGTTGTCTTTTGTTCTTCTTTGTCAAAAAACATACTCAGCTAGTTCATGAAATCCAGAATACAAAACTCCACGTGAAAAACAGGTAAAGAAATAACTAAAATTTTCTGTGATTCCCACGGGTTGCCTTCTAGCCTCTGGTCTGTGAGAAAAAGAAATCCATTTCCACTCCTCCAGATCCTCCTGTCCAAAAGAGTACGGATAATCCATTCAGGAATGCACTCGCCAAGAACATTCAGGCATAAAACTCAAGTGCATTACGTAAGATTGTGAAGGGAAGATTTTTTTTTTTCCTGAGATGCAGTTTCCACATAAATTCTGAGTCCCAAGGTTCTTGGCAGGGTAGGCGTCCTATGGCTGACATTATATTGCCTCATCAGCCCCACAGAAGACCATATGAATCCCATATAGGCCCAGAAGAAAGGCTCTAAAGGAAAAATTGTAATCACATGTGAACTGAAAAAAAATGAAAGCAAAGTGTAACCATGAAGCATTAGGGACCTTCAGGAAGGCAGGCAACCAGGAAGACATCTGGGGAAGAAGGATAAGTGGGGCTGTTCTGGGAATTACAAGTTAAGTCTCAAATTGTTCTCATGATCAATGATGTTTGTTAAAGAAAATTTCTTAATAAATTAGGAGAAAGGAGCTTTGAAGCATGAAAACACATGAAGCCTTTTAAAAATACAATTTTTTCCAATACCTGCAAATTATCTAAAGCAAGAAGTATCTAGGATATAAGATATTTTTTCTGAACAATACAGAACTTGGGAATACTAATCCCTTCTTCTGTATGTTAAAAATATGCATAAAATAAGTATTAAAAATATGCTCAGAAAGAGTGATTATGAAATATGATACAATGGACCTACTGCCCCAAGTAAGGGCAGCAAACACAAAGACATCTTTATCCCATCAAGATTCTGAAATTAGACAAATTATCTGAGAAAGTTTGCTTATCTGATCCTACAGCAGATCACTCCAAACAGAGAATCTAAGCAGGAAAAAGAAGGTTATCTAAATGTTCTCACCAAGCAGTTATCAAAACTGCCAAATAGACCCATTTCCCTAGGCCTGTAAAGTTACAGAAGTATTGTTGATCCACTGCTAATCTTCAAAAACAAAAGTAACTCCAAGTATTTGTACTCAGATATGTGTACAGCACAGCTATAAAAACATGTTCAGCACCATGTCAATCTGTAATTGTTGCTACAGAATCAGCTCCCTTTCAGGAAAAATGTGTGAATTTTGAATTGTGCTAGTGACGTTCATTTTTTCAAATGTAAGGGGAATAATGGTCCATCATGCGACATCCTGACCAATGTTCTGTTTACTGAGAAAGCAATACCAAAACCAGCAATAACAGAACCAGTTTCCCTATTTATGGGTTTCTCTGTAAGTACTCAAAACTTAATTGAAGCTCAGCAAAAAAGTGTATGTGTGCATATGCACCAAAGTCACATAAATGGGACAGGATTCAATGGCATAAATATTGCTACTTTTGGTTTCCTGCATTACATTTTTCGGCTGAACACGCTCTGCTGTTGAAACTGCAAGTGTTTGCTGTTTCTTTACTATCAAATTTAGATTCCCCAGAAGAGATAAAACATGTTTGCTTTCTTTTTCTTCTCCAAGCAATGACCACTTAAAGCAATGTTTTATTTCTAATTATCTTCAAAATTTAATCCAAATACCTCCCTATTTTCACATTCATGATAAAAACTCTATGGTTTTGCACTTGGAAATATGTAGCCATTTCAGCAGTTATATTCAGTAACTGAAAATAAGTTAAATTCAAAGTAAGTAAAAAAAGATTACACAGAATATCACTCCTTTGGTGTTTGTTGCATTGTGTCACAATTTCAGAAACACAGAAAAACTGCTATGTAACTTAGTGCTTATCACAGTTCCTAAATGTCAATAGCAAATATTAAGTCTATCTGAACAGTAAAACATTAGGCAATCCTATGAAGACTTTCTTTTACAGTTCCAGTTATGTGTTACTTGTTATTCCTTCTGAAGGCAGACACTAAACCTGCACAGTTAAATATAATAGCACAAAGAGAAGCTCATATAGCATATTAGGTATGAGCTAAACAACTTCTGAACACTGGAAAACTGCAAGTTTTACAATCCTAAAATAAACCATAGTGCTTTTTTTCCCCTGAGATTCAATTTTCTGAAGCAGCAGTGGAAGAATAAAACCAGGTATAAATTAACAATTAAAATGAAAGCCCACATATGGAAGGGCAGAAGAACTAAACTGAACCTAAACTAAGCTAAACTGGTATTGATGGGGAGAAAGGTGCTGTGGGTAGGGAACAAAATCTAAAGTGATTGATTTTGTTAATTCAGTATATTAAATGGGACAGAGGAACCTGTTAGAACAACAAAGTTTGGAAACATCTAATTCTGGCAGTAGGCACAGAATTATTTTCTTAACAGAATCCTTCCTTACTCTGAAAGTATATCTTCTGCCAGCAATAGAAAAACGAGAGAAACATCTTGATTCCAAAACTATGTACAGACTAATTATTCTTGCGTTAAAGTCGCTGGAGACACATGAAGTTTGCTGTCAACAAGAGAAATACGCAACAGCGACACCTTGATAGTTGAAAGCAGAACATTAAAAGTCTCGCAGAAGAACTAGGAGACCCTGGCTGCTGAAACAAATCAAAAAACCAAAACCCCAAACAAAACATGAGCACCCCCGCCCCAACAAACCCCACCAAAAAAAAAAGGGAACAAAAACAAACAAGCCCCAAAACTCCTATGAGATTTCTAATTATACCCTTCATCATCTTTTTTGGTTTTCTAGCAGCATTTCAAAAGAGAGCAGTACACACTGCACTTATTTTCATAAGACTCTGAACTGAAGGAGTGAGTTTAGTGCCTACAGCTACTGAATCGTGCAGGAGTTAACAAAGTTTGAGCTTTTCTCCCAAATGCTATGCTTTTATTAACATGAACTAATGGAGTTTTTTTCCTCTTATTTCCTGAGCATTTACTAGTAAGTTCGTAAGCACTACTACAAATCATGGATGCCCTAACATATGAAGATTTTGGTATGAAATTTTCCTGTGTAGCCAAAATTTTTTTTTTACATCAACTAGAATCTGGTTCTAACTTTATTTTACTATTGTCTTTCTTATACAACATAGGGTGCTGAATGCGTTCTCTATCCTTTTAAGTAATATCATCCAAGATGTTAGATTTTTTTATTTAATAGAGAAATAAGTTAACATAAAGTTATTTTTTAGCACAGATAATTTAGGGTTGGCATGGTTTATCCAGTCTGTTCCAAAATTACTTTAATCAAAAAGAATTAAAAGCAGCATTGAAAAAAAATTTCCCACAAATACGTTTATCAGAAGATATATAATCATTGAGACAGAACTTAAAACCAGTTTTTCAAATTGCTTGGAACTTTTTCTGAAAGTATGACTTCTCTTTTAAAAATGAACATGAATATCTGTACTAATAAAACCAAACACCACGAAACTTAAGAATACTATTAATCAGTTAGCAAAACAAGATAATCAAAGAACAGAATAGCTCTCCAGATCCACGGAGACAAACCTTATGCTAGCAGGAGACTACATGACAATCCACCTCATTACAAACACAGCTATGTTATTATAGTGTAACAACCGCCTGGTCACCTGTATGGAACGTTTTCTGACCTCTGCCTAACTGTTTGCTGTGACTCATGTTGTTGTCAAGCTAAGAAAGAGGTAAAAAACAAGACTGCAGCAGTGAAGCCCTTCAGTGCTGTGTCACACCTGATGCTCACACAGCTCACTGCCTTCTCCTCTTTAGGGCCTCTCACATCAGCATCACAAATACCAGAGCCCAGATTCAAAACACTGCTTCTGATTTCTGCAGGGTTCCCCACTTCTCACTGAAATGAGAAGAACCTGGTGTCTAAAGGCTTATTTGAATCTATAACATAGCACATGCAGAGCTTATAGAAAGGCAGACAAAGTTTATGAACTAAAGAGGTAACTGATAAACCATCTGCATACTGTTTATAGTGAGGGGAAAATACCAAGAAGAAAAGCAGTTTCATTGACACTAGCAACACATTAGGCAGACACAGCTGCACTGACTTGTTCCAATCTAAAAGCAATCCAATCAGAGGAACAATGAAATGGCCTCCTGCCCCCAACCCCTGAACGACTGAATCTCACAATTTATATAATTGCTCATGTAGCAAGGTGAAAACCTGCTTGCTTTATAACAACTATCAGCCACTTTCCTAACTCCCTTGATATGCTTATTTTGTTTCAGTTTTCAAGGCTATTTCATGAATAACTTAAGCTCTAAGTAAAGTATTACTACTTTGCTTGCCTCCTCCTTTTGTATTTACAGAGATAACAAGCATGACTCACATGCATATTAAAACAGTGCTGTCTTCTTGAGTTACTGGCCAAAAAGCTAAATTGCTTGTGCTGTTGTTCATAACTTCAGCACCAACAGAAGGTATTAATGAGTTTACTATCAGGCTCACCATTATTTTTTTCAGCGTTAGAGGCAATTAAAATACTATGCTAATTTTATTCTGCTGCTAGTGCTTAAGGGAAATTATGAAATGCAGAATTGTTGTTCTTCCAGACTTGAGTTCTTAGGGAGGAGAAAAACCTAAAATGAAGCCTGACACAGTCATCAAGGGGAACATACACAAGGAGGCTTTCATAAATAAAGGCTCCTCTTCTTTCTACCTTGAGCAGGAATGACAATACCATCATCTTGTAATAAGTTTAATACAAAAGGGAGCTTCAGAAATTCCAGTCTAGGACCTTTAAGATATATAACAAATAACTAAGAGAATACTACCTTCTCTTCCCCAGCAGATATTCAGTGGGTGTTACCAAGACTTTAAACCAAAAAGTATTGCAAATTGTAGATTTGTATTTGTTTGGTTGATGTGGGGTTTTTTGTGGGCTTTTTCCTTTTTTGTAATTATAATTTTGTTTAATTCTGGTACATTACGTTTAGTTTCCTTGGTAAGTGGAATAGGAGTGAAAAGGTCTCTAAAGGAAAGAGTCAAATGAACTGACAGATTAACGACTGTGACATGGTATTACATCAACTTCCAAAAAATGTGTGACTTCACCAGGCAACCAGCAAATTTCTCCAATTTACTTCAGCTACTACCTCAGGAGTAACAACAGAAAAAACCCTCAAACACAACAACATACTGGAATTATAAAATTTACTTATCATTATAGGATTTATGTCAATGAAGGTCTACAATAAATATTCGTTTTACAGTTAGGAGAGGGAAAATAATGAACGAAGCAGATTAAAAAGAACACAGTTAACTAGACAATGACTCATCCAACAACACAACTAACTCTGCATTAAGTAACATGCTATTCCTACTTTGCTTGCTATCAAGCATCCAAACCTAAACCCAAGGAGTTGAGTATTGTTCCTGAACAATGTATTTCTGGAGAAGGATTGCCATAAAGAGTTTCTGTCTATACAGACTGAAAACACCTTCATCCCATTAGTAAGCACCTACTCTTTCTTTTTTTTTTTTTTTTTTTGGCCCTTAATTAGAAAGGAAACAGTATTTCAGCAGTTAGATCTTCAGAGGAGGTCTAAAATGAGTCAGTTCAGGCAGTATGATTTGAGGTGTAGTTTTTTTTCACCACCCCCACAGATAGCAGAGCTAAGCGGAAAGAGTGACTAAGGTAGCACAAGGACCATGCCATAGATTTACATGATTAAGGAAAAACAGTATTAAATATATCAATTTTTTAAAAAAATCACAGCATATTCCACCAACAAAAACAACAGTAACTGAATTTCAGCTACCTACTACTGCAATCTTTCTCTGGATGTTTTCCCCGTATTTTTCATTTCAGTAAGGTATTCAGTAATATTAACATTTGTCTGTCAGGGGCTTAACAAAGAAAGCTTCAGAAAAAAAGAAAACTGTGTCTTACAAAAACTGCGTTCACGTTGCTCACCAAATGACTTACTGACCACAGTCTCAAGCCTAATTTTAACTGGGTCCTATATAATAAAGACAGAGCATAGAAATAAATCTGCAATTTTCTTGAACAGAGACTTTATTACTGGCAGCACTCTGCGTATCATATACTGTAACTCAGCCTTTACATCAAACACAGAAAAGATGCAGTAGTCCTCTATGAAGGAATCTGGTAAGTCCCATACTTTGGGAGAGGAAGCAGTCAGCTAGAAACCTGCCATTTGACATTTCAAATATACTGAGCCAAATTATGCAACCTTTTTTCATGCCTATGAAGCCTTTCATGAATAATCTGGTATTAGTTTGAGCAAATACTTATCAACATGATCACGAGAATAACCACTGGACTCATCGCAATTAATGGCGAGTTTTAAGTGCCCTCGGATAAGATAAAGAAAAATGTTTATGGGCCAGATCTAGTTCAATTTTTACTGAAACATGTTAAGATTTCTTTGAATACTTGTTCAATGTACTTTTTTCCAAAAGGTTTTTACATGAAGACTTCCACTATACTTGTGAAACACGCTTGGAAAAGATGCTTGATGTCAAGAGGGAGATGCCTTGTAGAATGAATAAATGGAAAGAACACATTTTTGGTTGTAATTTCAACTACATCTTTCATCTTCATTATTTTGCTGAGGAAAATTTGTAGGAAAGCCTTTTACTATCTCTGTGTAATCTGAAATGCAGGTACTGTGGCTCCTGAATAGAAGCCTAAATACTGCTTAACTGCCAAGAGTAACTCCTCCTACTGATAATATGTGTAAAATTAGAGGCAAATAGGTTTCCATGAGAAAAACAACTCTGAGGTAAACTACCCATTCCTGCTAACTGCATACAAAACACATGGCAGATGAAACACTGGTTCAGGCTGCTGGTCTGCAGTGGTAGTGGGGTGCTGGTTAAATAAATAACGAGAAAGTAACTGTACATCAAAGATGTAAAACTTGGTGTTCCTTGAGTCAAGTTTTTTTCATACTGGAAGTGTCTTGGTTTGCTTGCCTTGTGCACCTCACTGTCAGTACACCCAACTTAGGTGCCCTATGGACTACAGATGATGATTGTTCAAGTGCACTATCTGTATGGCAGTCACATGCCCCACCAATACACGCTGTGAATCCACACTGACAAGACAGAGAGGGAGGAGGAAAACACTGCTTAGTTGAGTCAGACTCCTTCTGGAGTCTGAAGCTGGCTGTGCAATTAAGAAGTATCTTCTCAGAAATCTCACTGTGCTTTCACTGTTCATCTACTAGGCAGAAATCACTTCTGTTAACAGCATTTGACTAGAAGAGCTGGAACAGGAGGAAAATAAGCTTTGCCTTCCTAATTGTTACGTCTGATTTCTACTCAGTTGTAAGTATCTATCCCTACTGTTTTCATATAATTGAAACAGTGATAGTGGAAAGGTCAAAAAGCTAGTGTGTAGATTAAAAAGATCAGAGGTGGTAATGCAAGGAAAAAACCAGGGTAGTGACAGAAAGCATTATCTTTTATTACTACAAATTGACTATGCAGCTTAGATATCAAAAGCCCTTCCTTGTGTTTAGACTGCTAGTACAATTAGAAACCTATTGAAAAACGCTCTAAAATGGTGCCAGACATGTTTTAGCAAGGAGCAGATTTTGGTTTTAACTGTTTTAAAAAAATTATGTCAGAAGAGGCAGCATTAGTTTTGTCCCACTAGAAGAAATTTACTAGAGCTTGTCTTAAACTGTGTTTGTTTAAGCTAGATTCTCTTTTCCCTGCTTGTTACATAGCCAATATTAAAACAGAAGTATTTTCGAAGATAATTTCTTTATAAATTGCTTTACTTACAAGTTAAATGGTAGTTAAATCACTGCTGTTTCATATCCACAGAATTTCACTTCTTAAAAGTAACTTCCCCTTCATTAAAAAAAATGAACACTCAAAACAAAACCAAACCCCTAAAAATGTGTGAAATTCACATTCAGAAACCAATGAAGGGAGAAAAATTTCTTGACAGGCAACAGTTCACACGTTCAATCTCAAAATGAAGATGAAAACATACTACTTTTTTTTTTTTTTTAACCACCAGCAAAAATACTTTCCGTCTTGATTTTGCTGGTAAATGAATAGTATCAACCTCTATAAATTAAAATGCAAGTACATCTTCAGGAAACAAATCAGGTCGGCAAGAAATGAAGCCTGGTAGCAAAACTTCAGTTGCTCACTTTAGCTTCAGGTAGATCACTTAATTTAGCTCAGGGAAGTAGTCTGTTTCTTGTTTTAATCAGTGGAAGGCATATTCAATTAACTGCACAATCCTCTATGCCAGTATAAACATATATTAAAAATTAACCCCAGAAGGATCTGGTATGGACTTACTGACATTTTTTAGAATGTTCTATAGTCACATGTGAGGTCTGAGGTCAAACTCAGAAAATCAGCCAAGCAATACTTATTTAAAGTGGGGGGGAGGGAAGGAAATTAGAAAGAAAGAGTCAAGCATAAGACAGTGATAAATCATCTTTATACCCTCCTTACAGTTGATGCTTTTAGCTTCAGGCACTACTCCAAGTTAAGCTAGAACATCCTCCATGTTGACCTAACTTTCAGCAGCAGCTAATGGATCTGGCAGACACTGCTCTGCTTTCTCTACTTCATCAAAGCCCATGGTGGTCAAATCATATCTCTGTACATGAATACTGCAGGGGAATGGAGGTAAGTGTGGAGATCCCAAGTTTGGGCATAGGTAACATGTATCCAAAACCACTGCAGTCCATTTTCTGAACCAGCTCTCAAGACTGTAGGACATGTGCTTCTGTATGCCTGCACAGCTGCCCAAGGCACTGACACAATTCCAGCATTCACTACTGCAGTCATACAGGTTTTGAAGCAACACCAAACTAGCAATGATTAATACTTTGGTAAAATGATGTCATAAAGGGAGGAAACAGTTTTGTTTCCTTCGGAGGTCAGAAAGGGGAAGAAAAAACAGGCAATTGCCATACTCAAACTAGTTTGCTTCAAGTTTTCTATCTTTGAATTAACTAATATTAATACTAATTTAAATGCTGTGGGATACCATCCAAGATCCATATTTAGGCTCTTAGCTACGCTGCTTGTGGTAAACCTGACATTTTCAGGGCCATATGAGCCAGTGGAAGTGATAGGAACCAAAGAAAGGATCCCTCAGCCTACTGCAGTTCACCAGGTGTGTGAGAGAACTTAGCTCAAAGAGACTGTGTAGTTCATGGTGATCCAAGGCTGCACATGCTGAGCATGCTACTGCTGCTGCTCTCCATTTACGAATCCGTGCTGCAAACTGGATGTGGGGTCATCCTGGGACTGCTCAGGACAAGAGCGCTACTGCAACTAGGACAAAGGGCACAGAGTCTGGGGCACTGGATGGAATCACAGTTAATGATGCTGGAAAGGAGGTAGGAAAAGCTCTACCTTTGAAGAGTCTCCCCACAACAGCTCTGAACACTTTTCCAGCACTGGTCTTCATTTTAAGGTCTAGTTATTAATATTTCAGGCATAACCACTGGTCTCTATTGAGTACAGGTCTCCACATAGCAAGATGTTTTAGATGAGAGTAGAGACTAACACTCAGAATGGCAAGATTCCCACACAACATAAAAATTATTTTAAGGGACGTGAGCCTTTCCCTTATTCTATAACTGGTTGTGCTGAGGAAAAAATTTCTATGAAGTGCAGAGGAGAATACTTAGCTCACTTACTGATTTTATTTATAAATAGTAACCGTGATGGCACCTGTAACATACTGTAACAGTGGAGATTTATCATTGTTTCTTTCATTAGACTCATCTGCTGATGTAGTGAAGCATAACTAGGAGATGGAGCTGAATACGCTTGTCTGAATTTTGCATGCAGTAGGGTTCTGGTTAAGCACATTTTTATTCAGCCTTTCAAAATATCTGTGAACTCCAATTTCTAAGACAAAACTACTTCATAGTGAAAGCATGTATTACATTTCTGCTCATTGTAAGGATGAGATAGTTGCTGTCTCTTCTTTGCTTGTATTGTACAGAAGGGATGTTATGTATTTTGTGCAGTGTTGCCAACTGCAGACCCAAAGTTACAGCTTTGTTTTCTGTTTAATTCCTCAGCCACTTGGAAATACTTATTTTTAAGAAGAACTGTAGTAAAATTCCCTGGAACTCTGCAGCTGGTGTAAATCTGTATCTGCAAAGCAGGTACTGGAAAATACAACTATATCAGGAAGTCTGTGTTCCACAGTCATCTCAACCACATTTTTCCAACTCTATGAAGCTATGTCAAATACTGATTCACATGACTACTTCCATTACCCTTGCTGATAGAGAAAACTAAGACTGTCCTGAGAAACTCACTGAATTCCAAGAAGTCTGAAAGTTCAAAAGGAGTATGGGAACCAGGCGCAAAGCACAGCAGTGTAAGAGTTCTCACTTAGTATCCTCACTTACACTCTTCAGCCTAACATAACTGCACAAAATCTGAGAATACCCCAAGTGAAAGGAAAAAAAAAAATCCCACAAACCTTAACACAAGGAGATAGATCTAACTGCCAAATATAAAATAAAAAAACCCAGCTGTCTAAGGAAAAACCTTATTTGATACCCTTTTGAGAAATAACTGTGTCATGTTCAAAGATTAATGACTTAATGAGACCATCTAAACACTGGAAAAACATTACTAAACAAACTCTCTTCAGGGACTAACCCTTGCTTTACAAGCAGCATATTGACATCTCAGCCTACCTATCAAGTATATTCCTCCCTTCACCCACACCTCTACCAAGTCCCTCTCTCCAAGGCATATTTATTTACATTTCCTCTCATTGTAGTAGCTTCATACGAGAAATCTAATTTTCATCCCTTACCAAAGAGGAAAGAATTCGTAAAATCTAATTCTTGTGTAGTTCAGACCAGTAATGAAGGACACAATGAAAAATTGCATTAAAATTTAGAAAAGCCAGAATTTGATTGCATTTTATGTTGGCAAGGATTCTGTCTGTTTCAGTACATCCAGACATTTACAACACCTGCCTGGGATGCACTCATAAGAGGTTGTTTTCTACTGCATATCCTAGCCAGTAGATGATAAATCAGAGAAGACCTACTGGATCACAGAAATCCATCCCAGTGAGCCTTAAGAAAGTAACTCTGAATAGTACTGACTTCAAAGTAGAAAAACTAAAAACATTACTGTTGCAGTTTCCTTATTTGTCAGATAGGCAAAACACTACCCACATTGCTGATTCATATGGTATCATCAGACAGCAGTGAACAGGAAGCTCTGCAGGAAGACCACAAAAGCTGATGAGTGTCCAAAAAGGGACAGATAGGCAGAAACATACCAGTAAGAACATACACACCCCACTGGAATCAGCAAACAACAAAGCTAGTGAGTGAGCTATAGCTCCTCCCAATCATTAATCCTCAAAAAACTACTTCTTGAAAAGGTACACTTCTTTTCTGAAAGAAATGAGATGAGGAAAATGTAAGTAGTTTTTTATAGCTGGGTGTTGCTATTTAAAACATTTTGCAATGCAGTGAATGAGTACACCACTATAGCAACGGCAGCCAGTGCAAGTCATTGTTTATCACACAAGAAGGACATGAGCTACAAGGCTTCACTGGCATGCCCTTCTCTGATTAGGATGGTTTTGTTTATAAAAGTTGCCCCAGAAAAAGAACTTTTTGTTTAAAACAGGGCCCTTCACGATGAGTCTAATAATAAAGTCACACAATTTCTTTTCCCTATCAGAAGCACTAGAATATCCCACAGGTCAAATTAAAAATATTCCAAGACTCAGCTTAGAAAAATGACTGGTGTTTAGACATTCTTCATAGAACGGGATTTTCAAGCAGTAAATGAACTATACACAACACAGTATTATTACAAAAATTCTAAAAGAGCTTCTAAAAATTAACCAGCCTGCAAAAATAGACATATCCCCTCTAAATCACAAAAGGATCCTTAGAACCTTCCTGACCATACTTTAAATACCACCTGCAAGGTCTATGTTCTCTCTTTCAGAAATACGTCATTTATCTCAGTGTGCAGGCTCCTCTGCAGCCTCTGAGAAGATGTGTCCATTCATGCATTCCTCAATCTTTTCATACATAAACACCTTCCCTTATGAGCAAGTTTGAATCAGACACAAGCAACTCCAACTTTCTTTAATAAAAGTCCATTTCATACTGCACACATAATGGTAGATACATGTACTAGTCAAATATTTTCATGTCTTCCAGTGATGTCTCAGTTCAATACCAACAGCTCCGCCATGGCTCATTATCAAAGTACCACTTAACTTGTTTTACTGCAAATAAGTTTTTAAAAGCTGCTTACAAAGTGGCAAGTGGTTGGAAAAAATCCATCTTTTTCAAAACCAAGACTAAGTATCGAGGTTAATTTCTTCCCCAAATTCCTACTGCACAGCTAAATTAAAATATCCATAAACTATTTTTGAAAAATGCCATCACATTTCATTTTATCCTGTGCCCTTCTTTTATTTGTAGACTACTGGCTACAGCAGAATTTACAATATCTGATATGTTTCTGCACTGTTTTGAATGGCTTTATTTTCAATCCTTCATCATTACTCTTTCAATTTTTCAAAGGTCAAGGCAGTATTTAAAAGTTAAGAGTGACAGACAAAGTAAAAGAAAGAAAAAGTGAAAAAAATAACGAAAGAAAATTCATGAAGTTCTAGGGTTATATTTCACCTTTAAAGAAATCCTTTTTCAATCCAGACTTTGAATAAAAGCAGCTTTAAAAAATGCATAGGGTCAAAGGAATAACAAAAACATACATTAAAAGTGTCTCAAAAATATTCTGTGTCAGAGATCAGCTTTACCCGATTCCATGGGTCTATGACTGAGGGTGAAGCCTATTTAGTACACTGTATCTACAAATTGGCTTAGAAGATTAACAACTAAACAGTAAGGCAAATTTTAACTCTGGCCAGTAGGTAACATTAAGAAAAATGGAGAAGTCATCATCAGAAACAACCTTAACTACTATTCTAATTGTAACAGCTTTTCCACAGTATCATTTGTCCCAGCAAAGTGCTCAGAAACTCATAAGAATGACAGGACTAATGAAAAGAAGAGACACATGAGAGTTAGAGAAATGTTAGGAAGCAACTCTTGGTAGTTACTATCCCTACAACCAATATTCAGCTTTCTTTGTCGTGTTTGAAACTGTTCATAGAAGCGACTTGCTCACAGTAAATGATTTTCTTACCTACCCAGTAACTTAGGTGCACCACAGCAATCTAAACATTAAACAATCTACAGACAAGATCTCTACACTTTCTTGACAAAGATGAAGCACACAACCATAGCCTTGTGATTGTTTGTTTGTTATATAACAGTTAGGAAAAAATTAAAATCTAACATGACTAATGTCATGCTTCAATTTTCCTCTGCCAACTTACTCTTCCAGAAGCAAAACCCTGGATTCTTGCCTCATTACTCACCTTTAAGCAATCATCCTAAGTGAATATAAAGTCTAAGAGTGGAGCTACACAGGCCCATAGCCTGAAAACAGGTAGGCATGTGATTGGACTGATGAAGTGTGAATATCTAATCACTTCTTCATGTGCAGACTTTAAGCCTACTTTAACCATGGGGGAAAGACGAGCAAAATAGTCTTTCAGAAAAAGCAGAGGTCAAAGGAATGATGTGAATACCTCTAGTGGGCGATACACCCCATAATACACAATAAATTATACTTCAGAAACAAAAAAAACAGGGGCTGGGGGGAGGAAGGAGGGCAGGGCGGGTTATGTTTTGGTTTTTTTTGTAAATTTTTTTAACAACTCTTCTGTCAAGCCAAAGCTGAATTTTATTGTAAGACAAAACCTGCTTGCATCTCAGACATTGTAATTTTTACCATATAGGAAAAGCACACTGGACAAGGGACTGAAAAAGTGTGTAGAAAAGTATTGTCCGTTTCATCTGAGGAACTATTAATTGATTGCAGTAAATCTTATTTCAAGCATCTTGTGTGTTACTAGAAATTACAATGAAGAAACAAGTAATTTTTAGTCTTAACTAGAACACAACAGGATCTGAATTCCCAAAAAAAGTTTACTGTGAGAAGAAAATATTCTCATAAATTTTCAGAGGAAAATATGACAAAGATACTTCAATCTGAAACTAATTTAGAAATAAGTATTAGACAATCTTAGCCTACCTCCTGTAGAAATGAATTAAGTAATAAGGAAACTATTACTTTTAAATATTTCCTTCTTGAAAATACTTATATATGATTATGTTTATCCATTATCTCTATAAAACTGTATTGTATAAATACCTGTATTTATATAATGGCTGTTAATTGTGAAGAAATCAGAACCATTCCAAGAGCACACAATCTCACTACCTTAAAATGTATGCCAAACTCCTACTACATACAAAAGTTGCCCTGAGCACATTTCACATTTTCATTGTGAGAGAACACGCTCATGTGAACATTTCCTTTCAGACACACAATATGCAAGCAAAATAATTAAAAAACAAACATATCTAAAATAACATAGTCAGAAAGGAAGGAATTAAAAAAAAAAAAAGGTAGAAGCATGCTTTCCTACATTAATGGCCCTTTATCCAGTGTGTGAGTGATCACAAAATCTACAAGAATCTGCCAGCATTATTACCACCCATTCGTTCTCACTCTAGCAGGAACTGTAAAACAATGGAACTGTAAAGATAAAACATGACCATCAGGCCTTACGTGAGTGTTTTTGTATGACTTACTACATCTCATTAGTGAAAGGCAGTTAATCACTTAAAATGTTGTATTTAAAAAGGAGCTTCATGTAAAATGAAGTACTAAAAAAGGAAGGAAGAAATCTTTTTGCTCTGCAAAAAGAGTAACTAAAATTTAGTTTTCAAATTTATGTTGCACTGAAAGCTGACAATTTCCTCATTTCTTATCAGTAAAATTAACGGCTGTTTTACTGGAGAGAGGAAGAGTGTTCATTTATCTATATATTTATAGATATTCTACTCTCTTCACGGGAGCATTCAACCCTGCTTCTCCAGCTTACTTCTCATATACCATCATTTTCCCCACACATTTGGAAAAATAGCTAGAACTTGAGCTTCTGTTGGTATGAAATATGAAACACTTAAGTAGAATGTAACAAGACAAAACAAGTAATTTACTAGTCCATTAGAGCAATACAGATAAATGCAAGAGACCTCTGCGGTAAACAGAGAGCAAGCAAATGAGTGACTAGGAGAACAGAATGTAAACTACTACATATATGGGGGGCTTTTTATTTGTTTGTTTTAATTTTATTCAAGTACAAAGAAGGAAAACAGCAAAAAGTAGAACAAAATGGTAGGCCACAGGTAAGTACATAAAGACGTGATGAGGCCAAATGCATGTAAGACTGAAGAGGTGCCAGAAAGAAAGGCAGAGAACGAGAAGAGCAAATGAGTGACAGGAGACTGATAAAAAGATGAGAAAGACAGCTGAGGAAAGGCTGCTATCTAGTTAAGACTGTCAAAGTCCTCACAAAGGACTCTTTACGAAGCACTGTGTAAGAAACTGCTCATGGCTTTATTAGAATCCTAAAGCTCACTGATCAATGTCCCCACGGGAGGAAACACAGCTATCAGGGAGATGGGCTTTCCGTCATATTACAGCTCCTGGGGGAAAAAAAGCAAGCTATCTTCAGTTCCTTTGTTTGAATACATGTGGTTAAAGGACCATGATATTTTAAATCTTCTATACACTCTTTCATGTTATCTGACTGCAGCTACCTATTTCTTGCTAAAATAAAGCCTACGGAGCTTCCTAGTATTAGAAGCATTTAACTCTTCTGCAAGACTTGCTGTTTATTGGGTAATTGTACTTTGGTTTTGAGTGCTTGGAGAAACACCTCAGAGAATTTAAATACCAAGCAAGCACTACAGATTGTTAAATACCATACAGGTTTCTCTATCTGCTTGAAAAGCCATTTGATTACCCCTGTTCCAAAGCAATAAGCATTTTATTTCACTGTCCGAAGAACATCATTCTTGCTTTTTTTTTTTTAAATAAAACCCCTCTCTAAACTGAAAAACTTACTCTCCCAGCTTGCACACTACTACTCTAGATTCAGTCCTTCACACTCTGTTTCAGGTGAGGTGTCTGAGGGAGGCCCTTTCCTCCAAACCATGTTTGTTTAACATCAAATTTCACCAAGAGATCTAAAACACTTAACATCCCCAACTGTTTACCCAAGACAAAAACTTATGCAACCTGATTCCATACCTGCTCCTATAGTCCTACTTCTGCCTGTAATTTTATTAGCTTTCTGCAGTGGATCTGTCTGACACAGAAAAAAACAAGCTAACAAAGCAATTATGGACTTGAAGATAATGCCAGTAAGATTCTGAACTTGGAAATCATTTCCTATATCTGCTCATTTTGACTGCAAAACATTTCCCAAAGGAAATAGGCATAAATACAGACAAAAATTAATCAGAAAACACTCTTAGAAACTTAACAGCACATGTCTAAGTCTACCACAAAACTTGCTTTTATGTTTCCAGCTTCTTGAAAAACTTTCCTGTAGCCTGTTCTTACAGGCTACAGTTACTCACATTAGTTTTATTGTTGTGAATATTTAAGAAGTCTCACAGGAAATTATGGGAATGGGATTCAGGTAAGGTTTCCTGCCTGTTAATCACCATGGAGTGACACCTTCTTGATGCTGTCGGCTGGAACAGAAAGGCAACATGTCTTTTTGAAGTTACATTAAAATGGAAAAGCACACGGCAACAGGGTATTTGGTGTTTAGTATAGTAGTAGATTCATTTGTCTAAAAAGACAAACTGCAAAAAGCATAAACCTGTATTTTATTTTTTAAAAATGTGCATTTGAATACCTGTGGTTGCACACGAGTTAGTTTGTACAAACAAAATTCTGAAAAAGGCAATTTTCAGAATTGCTTCTGAACATTTCTATAAAAACTAACACTTTCCCTTACTTCATTAAATACTTGTTACTCTGAAATTCAAAAGCCATACAAAAACTTCACAACTTCTAGTTAAAAAAGAAGTAATGGAAGCACAGTAAAATTACTCAAAAGGAAACTAAAAAAGTCTATGGGCAACCATTTCCTATGACAGACAAATTCCTAAGAGAAGAGATCACGCTCACCCATTATCTTAAACCTCAGAAGAGCTCACATTCTGAAGTTTAAACACATAAAAATAAATGTCTTTCAGGATATAATGCTCTGCCATCAGTCCTGAGATAGTAGCTTCTAAATACACTTCTCAATTGGCTTTCACTATTCTGATAATGCATCTTTCAAAACAGCCTAGGTTATTATAATACAGGACAATGCATTTCACTCTCTGCCTCTTTAGTTACATTGGTGACTATGAAGTCAAATACAATCCCACAAGAACTAACTTGCTAAATTTAGAACTTGCCTCTTGCTACATTGATTATACTAAAATAATCCAAGTGATGTGATGTTGTGCACCACACAAAGAACACAGCTGCCTATTTAACTCACTGCTCGGTATAAGGGCACTTCAAATTCCAGGAGCATTCAGAGACTCAAAACACTCCAATTTTAACAAATCACAGTTAAAGGTATGAAAATTGGTACAGTAAGAGAAAACCATTTATACTGTAGCCCCAAAGTCTATTGCAGAACATGAAGAATTTGACCAAAAAAAAGGGTAATTTATCTTTAGGCCCAACCACATCAATATCAGTTTGACCTGCAATTTTCTAAACTACTGTGTACAACAGCTACTGTGCTAAAAATATGCTGTTACTCAAACTTTGAGATATTCTCTCCAGAGATAGGACTTCCTGATAGGAGACTCAAATTAATAGGAAGTGCCCTTCCTGTGTTTTCTAGACTGCTAGACTAATGAGTTTGTTTTCAACAGCCTGTAAAAAAGGAGGAGCAGATTTATCTGTTGACTGGTGTTCAGTGCTTTAAAGTGAAGTGACCTTGTATACAAATCCAAAGTGTAGTAGACCACAATCATGTCTATTTAGGCACAATGCTGTAGCACATTTGGTTTTTCCTGTATTCCTGAACGGAATTCGTACAGGAATTGCCTTGAGATCCTGGTAGTTGGTGACTTATTTTACACTGCAAGTAGCCCTATTATAAACTGATGGGAATGCTTGTGAAGGACCTGAGCACAGACAGACTCCTACTTTGAGCAAAGTAATTTTTATGTAGAGAAAGTGAACAGTTCTGGCCATGTGTGTACAGCTATGCCAAACCTATCCGACTCACTCAGCCATATAAAAACACTACAAAAAGTCAGCACGTCTAAAAAATAACTACAGAACACATACTCTGTAATATAATACAAGGGAAAAAATAATCCTAATCCAGCATTAAGATTTCCAGATATTAAGGCAAATTGACAATCAACACCAATTTTGAAGAAAAAATGTACTTTAGGATCAACTAACTTTTCAGGCTAGTATGCTTCATGCTTTGCACACAGCAAAAACATAGAGCCAAAAGGCTGAAATGCAAATGAAAATGCAGTTTTAATACTAATTAGACACTTGGTTTTGGTTTATAGAGGATGAGGGGAAAACAGACAACTCCAGCACGCAGTTAGACTAGGAAATTTAACAGTCAAGAGTCTTACCAATTACAAATTTTTCGATCATTTTCATATGCACAAAAAACCCCACCCACCATTAAAGAAGGGTAACAATTCTGATACTGACAGATGGGATCCTCCTGACTTCCTACTGAATGAAGTCACGCTCCTGCAAGACTCTAGTTATTGCAACATTACATCACCAACAAAGTGATGACCATCTGCAATGACTACAGCAAACACAAATGAAAAAACAACTCGTCTTTAACCTGGTAATAAGCTTTATCTTTCCTACTCCTAAATTAGCTGTCTTAAAGCACATACAGCAGTTCAATTCTAATAATTAAACTTCGTATGTTTAGACACACAGGATTTTAACATTAACCCAAGTTTATTTCATTTTCTCTTTCCCAGTTAATGGACGCCTTTTTTTTATTGTAAATGCTGCCGCTCTTAGATAGTTTCTCTTAATAAAATAATTAGAATAAAAGAACTTTGCAGTAATTTATCAAAGAAAGTATTACTTTCATCCAGGACTACTAGATAATCATTAAATACTCTTTCACAAGATGGAAAGAAAGGTGAGCCATCCACTTTGTGACAGATGTTAAATTCTCCATTTGACAACTTGCTAATAATGGATCAACAGTAAAAATGCAAACAAGTTGTCGGCAACTGTTATTACAAAGAGCCTGCTTGAGCAGGGAGGTTGGACCAGATGACTCACTGTGGTCCCTTCCAATCTGACCCATTCTGTGATTCTGTGATACTGGGAGATACAGACATGTAATTCTGTGGCTTACCATGTATTTTAAGTAAATATTAAGCATTTCATTCATATTCACAATGAGACAAACTATTGTAGTTATCACATTATTGAAATCAATGAATATTAAGAAAAAATGGAAAAATGACAAGCTAGTCAGAAATAAACCTCAGAAACATTTCAAATGTATTTTGTCCTTTTAAACTGCAGTAACAGCATCAGTCTCAGAAGAATCTGACTCTTTTAAGGTTTTGTGTAGAAAATTTTAATTTAACAATTTGTTCACACACAGGTATCTCCACCTATTTTTCTAATAATTTGAAATTTTTCCACTTGTAATGTAACAGCAACCCTTAAGCAGTAAAGTTTTGCTACACATCACAAGAATGGTTTAACTGTGCTCTAACCAGAGCACAACCTCATAGTAAAAGACAAAGGTTACTGAAATTGAATGGCAGCCTGCCATTAAACCTCTGTTCTGTGACAATCCCGCTCAGGCATCTTAAGAGAGGTCTCTTGTTTAAAAGCAGCACAGTTATGTTGTAAAAGTAGAAATAAAGGCAGAGAACTAAATGCAGGACAGGAAACGCCCTTTTCTTCTGAGCTTTTAGTATCACTTCTGTGATGTGTCATTTTTTTTAAGACCTTCAGTATATTTCCCAAAATAAAAAGAGGAAAAACTTCAGCTACAGAAATAAACAAAAATCTCACCTTGTTATTTTCACACTTGTATGGGATTTTGAGGGTATCCATGGCCTTGATCATGGCCTGCATTGCTGTAAATATATTCTGGTACACCAGTTTTGTAAAGCCCCTTTTGTCTTCATCAGAGTAACCTGATCCATGAATGATTCTCATCTGCTTGATAAATGTGCTTTTGCCACTCTCTCCTGTGCCTGCAAGACAAATAAGAAGGATATGCTTTACCCACTGGACACAAACACGACTTTTTTTGCACAATGCTGACAGCTTGTTTACTGCAGGGCTGAACAGTGTCAAGTGGTGCTTGGAAGGTAACTACAAGGACCAGTTCAGGGTCAAACAGCAGCATCAGTAGCAACTGAAGAACAACTGAATTAAAATTTGCATTTTGATTTAACAACTAAACTAATAAGCAAAACAGAACTCCAAAATATACATATTATATATGACTGCATATTTGAAAATCTTCTGTTCCTAAAGATGTAATTATCCAAAACTCTAACTTCATGTAACTACTATGAGACATTTCATCACAAAAATTCAGAGAGTAGGGGAAAAATCTTCCTAGGCTAGTGCTCAGGACATTACAGTAATCTTATGGTATTACAAGCAACAGATATATCTGTGTTTTGATTTTTTTGGGGTTTTTTTGCAGGGGTGTCGGCTTGTTTGGGGTTTTTGGTTTTGATGTATTTGTTGGTTTGGTTTTTTGCTTGCTTGTTTGAGTGGGTGTGGTCACTTTGCGTTTTTTGGTCTAAGCTAGTATTGTAACAATCAGAGCCCATTACATTTCAATCTCAGAACCATGTGAAATCACTGTTAATTAAAATTTGGTTCATATTTATTAATGAGCAGTCATTCCTTCCATTAAATTTTTTTCATGTCTCTTTGTACTAAAAGTAGTTTATTGATGAAATACGACTATTTGTCAAATTAAAGTTAAGATCTGTGTGTTGAAGACTTCACACAGGTTACAACACACATTTTTCCTTTGCTCCACTTCAGCAAGCTCATCTGTGACTACAAGAGCTTATCTATATTATCCCTATGTTTGCTTAAGAGGAGGAGTTGAATCTGCACAGCTAATAAGCCCTGTGTTCACCCAGCTACTCAGCCCTGCAGAAAACAAAATGCATTGCTCAATGCTGTGTTTTTCAGACTTTCAGCCTGGGCTTTATTTTAATCATTTCTGTAAAGCCTTCATGCTTCATGGCCAGGACAAAGGCAGCCTTATTGGCTTCTTATATAATGTTTTAGGTGTCTTCTCAGAAGAGTGTCTTTCACAGCAGTGCAGTTTATAGGAGTAACCCTTAACTATTTCTGAGATAGCACACACTGCAGAATCTAAGCCTTAAAAACTTCTGCCCTTATCACGAGCATACTTTTGAAACTTGCACTCCCATTTCCTGCACACATATTAAGGAACTTCTAATGCAGGTTTTCCTTACACACACATTCCCAGAAAATCAAACATCATGTTACATACTACAGAATCAGAATGATTTGGGTTGGAAGGGACCTTAGAGTTCATCTAGTGACAACACCCCCTACAAGGGACATCTTCCACTGGACCAGTTTGCTCAGAGCCTCATCTAACCTGGCCTTGAATACTTCCAGGGATGGGGCATCCACAACTTCTCTGGGCAACTTGTGCCAGTGCCTTACCACCTTCACGTGTAAAGAATTTCTTCCAATATCTAATCTAAACCTGCCCTCTTTCAGTTTAGAGCCATTTCTCCTTGACCGATCACTACATGCCCTCGTAAAAGTCCCTCTCCAGCTTTCTTGTAGGCTCCATTCAGGTAACAAAGTGCTGCTAGACCATCTCCCTAGAGATCAAGACATTGACTGATAACAACTTATGCTTTCTACTGCCTCATCCATTCATTACAGAACAAGTTAAGAAATACATCTTGGCAATACATTCCTAAAATTTTAGCTATTTACCATAATAAACAAAAACAACACTGGGTAACAGCCTGAACAGGACTGAGTGGGCCTGTTTCACCTGGTGAAAAGAAGAAAACCTGAAATATGTAAGAAAAAAATCTACATGTTCTTCTGAGAGGATATGAATGCCTTATGGGCTCTGCTAGCAACTGCTTCCACCACCATCATCCTACAAATACCTCTAGCTGATACAAGGCGAAAGCAAAGGTGAAATGGCAGTGCAGTGGATCAGCAAAATGGACCAGTGGGGGATAAAACCATACTGAGACCAATTTTCTGCTGGCTGCCACTGCATGTTTAAATTAGTCAAGTCAGTTCTCTGAAGTCAGATGAGTAGTATCTTCTCATCTGTCAGAAGACTGCTAAGGCCACACAATGTACCTGAATCTCCATCATAATCAGAATATCACCACCACACTCTCTTATCTTTTAAAAGAACATGACTCTCAATCTCCCCCCGCACTCCCCAATCCTAGTATATTTCTTTGTCTAGTTCTTAAGAAAGAATTGAATATTGTGACTGAAAAAAACCCCACACTCCTGATTCAAGCACATAGCTTGGTTGGTCATCTGACTTTTAAAATTTTTTCCCAGATAAAACTGACCTAACAAATGAATGAAAAAAGATTAACTGTCTTCTAAAAATAATAAAGAAATGTCTGTAACAGTGATGAACTCCCATTCAATCATGGCATAAAGGATATCATATTTGTAAGAGTTTAGCATCTTAAGAACTAAAAATTTCTGAAAACCTCTGGTTTTTTTTCCTTGAACTGTTACTAGCAACAAGTATTACTGCATTATCAAGAATTTTACAACCAGAGATCTGAAAGTACTTCTAGCAGTATTATATCCAAAAGCAGAATCAGGAAAGAAGTCAGGTTGCTTAAATGCAGAGTAGATCCTTATACATGCACTTGCACCCACATACACACATATCATGTGCAATTTATTGTACTGTTGCTATTTCTCCTGGTGCATATGCTGCAAAAATCAAGATACAGAATGTTGAAATGCAACGTTCTGTGGTCTGTGAAACTTATGGAAGAACTTTAAACAAGGTTAATTTTAAATAGGTGACAATGCAGCTACTGGCAGAGTGGTTTCAAAACTTGTAATGACTGACAAAGAAGATACAGGAGACTGATTTAAAAGTAAGACAACTATAGAAGCCTAGAATGACAAGCCTTTCTTTCATGTGGTTGTGCTATGCATACCTGTACTTGTTTTTGCATTTCTCTGCATTGCAATCTTAAAAAAATCTCAAGTATATTATCTTCAGATCAAATACAAGACTGTTTTTTAGCTAAAACAACAAACACACCATTCTCTAAGCAAAATTCACACTGGCATCTGTTAAACAGAAACACTGCTAAACTACATTTGATGGTGTTTTTCTTCCCAAGTTTGACCTATGAAAATGCAAGAAAAAACGCCATTTTATTGTATGAAATTTTGTATTTAAATTAGATAGAAGAGGACATTCGTCATATGGAAAGACAAAGGAGAACGCCACTGAAATCCACCACCCTGTTAGTCACTGTACACACACATTTACTAGGAACTGTCAAACCAACAGTGTGTATATTTGCAGAAAACTGGCTTTCATCTTGGGGCTTGGATGCAGAAAGAAGCCTAGAAGTACTTGGAAAGTGAAGATTCACGGGTCAGAGTAGAATCAACAACCTACACAGATGAGCAGAACCATATTACAACCACAGTTTCATCAAACATTTATTCAGATAAAGCAGCCTGTTGTATGCTGCCTCACAGATTTACAGAAAAGTGGAGCAATCAACTTCATCAGATAGTAACTAGCAGAGTAACTCCTAGGAGGAGTAAGATGTTAACAGAGAGGTAACACAGGAGAAG
Source organism: Gymnorhina tibicen (assembly GCA_013399875.1). Taxonomy (NCBI): domain Eukaryota; kingdom Metazoa; phylum Chordata; class Aves; order Passeriformes; family Artamidae; genus Gymnorhina; species Gymnorhina tibicen. The sequence continues at coordinate 57,636 of VXAZ01010337.1, read as the reverse complement.
AAAAATACTTGATTTCAATTATTGAAGTTATATTTCACTTGGAAGAGAGTGAAATCTATGCTACTACTAATTCAGTGACAGAGAAAACAAAAAATATGATTTAGTCTGTTGCTGTTCCAGCAGTGGAATGCAGCAGGATCACATTTCTGCTGAAACCAAGTATGGCTAAATGAAAACATAAAACTGTGCAGAATTCAGGCCTTGGACCAGCTTGGCTTTGTAGGCAACAAATTAGTTGAAATGTATTATGGAATGCATGACATCATCCTGGGAGCTGAAGCAAAGAAGCCAGTCTATCCTATCACTTAGAACAGCAGCTTTCAGGCTCACAGTTGAAGGCTACTGTTGGGATGGATATTTGGTCCTAAGACTGTAGCAAAACTCTCTGAGGTGGAGATGAAGCTCCTCAGCTCACCGTGTAACATATATCCAGGCAAGTTCTGGAGCAGAACTTGAGTCATCTCGTCTCCAACAAAAGAAGGCAGCAAGGCTAGCGAAACAATGCTTCCACACAAACAGCTCAGTCCATCTGATGTGGTCACGCACCTAGGCAGACTGTGTTCTCATCCTGACATCTTACGAAGAGATCCTTACCTCTACAACAGCCCTGACTGTCATCTCGGTCAACCGTTGCCACAAGTGAGTTGTCCTGCTTCAAGCTGGTACAGCTATTGCTCAGGCACTCCTTCCTAACTGAAGACTGCTAGTACTCTATGGAACTTTTTCCTCTATTGCTTAGAAAGTATTATTGTGACGGTTTAGGCCAAATTCAGGGAAACGTCCAAAAGGAACGTCTCCTCGAAGGAAGGCAGGTTACAAACCACCCCTTCCCCCACTTGGGTTCGGGAAAAAAACAAATTTTCCTCAGAGGAAAGTGAAGGAGAAAAATAGAACTATTTATTTAACAAACACACAGGAAAACAATACTAATAATGCTGAATAATAAAATTTCTCGCTCTCGAGAGAAAACCTGAAAGATTTTAGAGTCCTTCTGTGGGTGTGGCCTCTCTCCTCCTCCTCGGAGCTGGGTTGGCGTGGGGGGCCCCCCTCCAGGCCGGTGGAAGGTCCCCCGGTGGGGTTCTGATGTTCTGGTGTTCCGAACAAGTCCAGAAGAGAAGAAGGGGGAAAAAAAAACTGAAGTCCCAAGAGGAAAAAAAATCCTCAACTCTCCGTCCCTCTCCGAAGAAACAGAGCCGAAAAAAAAAAACTGACCGAAAAGCCAGAAGAAAAAAAAGTGCTTCCTCTGCCCGCCACAGAAGTAGCTAATCTCTGTGTCCTTGAAGCACAAACTGTTTTGAAAAGTTCGCTCAGTTTTTCTCTGTCTCTTGCATCCAGTTTTAAAGGCACAGAAAGGCTCAGGAATCATGTCTGGGCATAGAGTGGTGGTAGGGGATACAACAGCACAGTCACCCCAAGACAATTATGTCCATGACATTGTATCACTGTATCATACCTCTAGAAAGATATGTAAGTACCAACCTACATCTCCAACCAGTTTATACTACTGTGAGTTAATAACTGAAACTGACCATTTTCCTCTTGGTCATAAAAACACCGAAGAATTTAAGCGACAACTCACCCAGAGACATGAACAGACTTCCTGTAAGGAATTACCAGTCTTGATAATGAATATAGTAGGCATATTTGTATTTTTCATAAAATGAACAGGAGTACCATTGTATCCTCCTTGTGTGATTATTTAACTCCTTAATTGACATTAATAGATCAAACCTTGCAAGAGTTGCTTGATGTTAGGAAACATCAATGGTATTTCATTTAGAGTTACAGAAAAGCCTACGAAACAGGAAAGCATCTCGAATTTCAAGCAAAAAAAGCCAGAAAGAGAGCTAAGGTGTCCCGAAGTCTGTTCCTACATCAATAGCACCATGTTTTGCAGTTATGTTAAAAACTGAATGGAGTAACTACAAAAAGCCAAGTTAGGTGAGAACCCCAGCAATGGCTTTTTGAGATTTAACAAGATACAGGTTTAAGTTAAGAACCACTTAGGAAAAAACGGGAGGGGGGTACATATTTTCTATTGCCAAATATTTGGCACTGATAGAATATCTTTAATTTAAGTTCACTACATAATCTTGTCACTTGTTTTGCTTACAAACCACATCTGCATATTCCACTTGGTTTTTTTTAAAAAGTAAGCATATAATCATTTCAACATTCACTAAATTATCTCCTCTGTATCCTTTTAGTAATTTATAAACATTTCATTAAGATGACTGTCAATATTCTACACAATATTATTTCATGGATTACTAATGTAACAACAAAAAAAAGCCTGGCAAGATGAGAAAAGATCTCTTCCAAGAAAGGATGGATAGAATTTTATGAAGTAGCTCATGAAGTAGGTAATTACCTCAAATAAAGAACATGAAACATTTACATTCATGTAATCTGTTTCAAGAATAATCTTGACTATCTTAAATATTTATGAAAAACTCAGCAAGTGTTATCCATTACAAATATTACTAGAGTTGTCCCATTGTTTCCTTACTTATAAAAGGAAATTTTATATTATAAAAAAAATTGTATTAATCATCTTCCTTAAAAAAGGGAAAGAATACCTCCTCTTATGTGGTCAGCTAGTCTGAGTGCTTTCTACAGCAAAAAAATCCTCTTACAAATTTAATCTGGTTGTGTTTGAGAAGATAATAAAGTTATGATTTTGCTTGTCATTCTAGTGCAGCCACAAAACTTAGAGAAACAAGACTAATCCTCGTTGTACAAGTGATGCAATTAAAACAGTTCAACTGACTACTACAGTAAAGCCTAAGACAGACACTGAATTACTGATGAAAAAATGGAAGGAAATGAGGACAGAATTAAAACATAAAATTCAGGTGATATTCTGTAGCTTCTTAAATAATGTTAATGCAAGCTTTTTCATGAACTGGAACTCAAACTCCTTTACAAGAAATGCAGGTAATCAAATACAGCTTTGTGCTAGATAACCAAAACTACACTGCAAAACTACTATTATGCAGCTAGGCACAACTTATTACTGAAAGTCAGCACCCTCTTCTCTATACCTTGAATTCAGAAAAAAACCCAAACCCAACCAACCAACCAAAAAAACCCAAACCAGCAAGACCCCTCAAATCAAAACAACCAGACAAATCCACAACAACAAAAATATACCACCACCCCCTAAGCCCCCCCTACCAACAACACAGAACCTCCTCCTTATCTTTATAGCTACAAACAGGTGAATTTCACCATTTTAGAGGTATCTTATGGTTTACATGTAACTCAGAGGCAAGAAAGTGAGAGAAGAGATAAACTGACTGCCTTCACAGAGGACAAGTAATTCCTCAAGAATTCTCACAGCTTTATAAATGGGTTCAAAGCAGGACAGGATCCCACCTTTTGTGACCTTCTCCTCCCTTCTCTTCCCTTCTCTTGAAAGGATCCCTCTGATAAACCAAGGACTCCCGAAAGAGAAACAACTCTTCCTAGTCTGTGTTACAGTTTGGAGCAACTTCGACAAATTCTGCCTAAAGAACGCATCTGTGCAGAAAAAGTGTCACAAATCAAATTTCACCCTCAAAAATATTTTCTTGATGCTACTCACAACTCAAGCAAACAATGAACTGTTTAAAGTCAGTTTGTTGGCTGCTGTTTTTCCATGGAAACATTATATACAAAACCAGAAGCAAACATCAGCATTCGTAAAATAAGGTATCATACGAACTCTTACCTTCCTTGCACAGAGGAAAGGCAAAATCTGTCTTTAGAAACTTGCGCGTGAATAATTTCAAATTAATGTTGAAATGAGGGTGTTGGAAAGCAGACTCGAGTAGATTTCGAGGCACAAGCGTGTCAGAATTGATCATTTATTATCTTTGAGATCATTATAGTACACAACTATCTATAAATTAACATGTATGTTTTCTGTAAGTTATTTATTAAAAGAAAATGGTAATAATATGCTGACCACCACCTGATTTTCTGTGGAAACTACCTTAACTGGTAGTTAACTAACTGGATAAAGACTGGGTTTAGGGCTGAAATCTTTTATGTTTCCTTCATATTCCACCTACAGTTCTTCACCTCTGCACCTAAGCTGGACTGAAAATGATGGGGGCTGAGACAGGCCATACAACCCCACATGTCATGCAGGTCTCCAGGAGGATTCTCCAGGAACTGCAGTATGAGACCTGTTTCCCTGCATTGCAAGGTAAGGCTTGACTTAGCTCTAAACTTTTATTAAGGAAGATACATAAAATGTACTTACCTAATGATTAAGTCTTTCAAGTTTCTTTCACCTTCTGTTACTCAGTGGGATTACAAACAAACAAACATAACTTGTATTCCTAACAACTCTGAGAGGCACCATTTCAGGGACAGTATAAACCACTATGATTAATCAAAAGCAAGGGTAAATACTGGTAGCATTCAAAATTGCAACAGTTTTCCTCTATTTTTATCATGGAAGGGAATAAGATACCTTTACTACTTTAAACCCCAAGTTTTCAGAAAAAAGTGGTCTTCATGTCTAAGATACAGCAACAGAGTTTGTCTGGCCCATCTGTGTTTCTCCCATGTCATGGGCTAACATTCTTCTACCCTACTGAAAACTGCAAAAGGTGAATATTTCTCTCTTGATATGTTCTATCATCAAACATAATTATCATGCACAAGAACCTATTAACAAAAGAACAGCTGTATTTACCATGCACACAAAGCCTTATATTTTGCATGTTCTGCTTTCATAAGTATAGTTAGAAATCCTGTGACCTGTTTTCTAACCTGTTTTAAAGAAGTACTGTAGTACTCAGAGTATACTGTATGTGCATTTGCATCCATCCTGAAATACCAATACAAACCAGTATATTATGTAATTTGTTCATTTTTAACAGTATGTTAGCAACAACTAAGTGCAAAAACATGAAAACACTCTTTCCAAAGGGTTTTTTAAAAATAATATTTACTCTATTCTATGTTTGTAAGATCTATTTTGAAAGCCTGATACAAACCTTTGACCTACCACTCATACAAAAAGGCTCCATCTAGGACATGAAACTATACAGTACAGTGTTTTCTTTCTTAGAATGTGAAAATGCTTACAAAATAATTGCTTTGCTATACCAAAACTAGTAAAAATATGAATTTACTGAAAAGAAGTCATATGGATAACAGTACATTTGTTATGATCAAATATTTATGTCAAGTAACATTTCTGATAGTAAATATTATCTGAAATTAAAGACTAAAACCAGCAACTGCTCTGTAGCATTTTGGTACATTTTTTCCTCAAAAATGGTTGGCTACTGCTTCCAAGAATGATATTCACGCCAGTTCCGAGCTTTAGTCTAGATATCACGAAGCACTCTTTCAGGGGAAAAATCCAAATGAATGAACACAAAACCCCTTTGCCTTTCTACCTTTTTATATGTCCTTCATTCATACCAAAGAAAGACCATTTTCATATGGATTGAGATGATTTAAAAATAAGAAAGAAAAGCAAATCATGCTGGTTCTTCTTACACATGAAGAGAGTAATATTTTTCCCACAAAGCTATTTGAAGTCTTTCTGTATTAGGTTATGTACTCCTGAGGAAGACATTCAAGCTGTTCTCTTGGTTTCTTCTGCTCGTGCTTTTTTGCTGTTCATGTTTCAGAGCTCTCTATGACCTCTGTACTAATAAGATAACATGACAGCTGTTCCTGAACACGTAATTAGACAAGAGTCAACTTACCAGTATAATTATTGAACTTACACTACAAGCATAAAGGAACTATATATCAAATATATACCTGTCAGACAGCTTCCCCGGTCCACTGACAGGCAGCACTAGACATGAGACAGAAGTTTCTTTCAAGCCTCAAATATACCCCCCTGGCTAAAATGTTGAAGTATTTTTTGCTTCAGTCTAACTACACACAAACAAATACAAACAAAGCGCAGCGTCTTTCAAGCAGAGCCCTAAGCTGACTGCAGTAACGAATCAGCTGGGGTAGTTAGTTTTTTTAATAATACACCTTACAACTGTATTACACATTATGTATCTTTCCGGTTTCCTAGGGGAACACATCTTGAGAGCACCATAAAGGCAATATTCTTAATGGTATAGCTAAAGTCTTACAGTAAGTATTTTTCTCCAGTATTTAACCCTTTCTCTCATGCCTCCACACTCCTCCTCCTCCTTCCCCAGGGAGACTGAAGAGATGGTGGTAACTGAAATCCACGCCCGCCTGGTTTCAGGCCCTCTCACTGAATGAGCATCCATTTCACTTCCACACACCACCAACCCAGTTACTCCATTTGGGGCCTCAATGTCATTACAGCTGATCACAGCATTAAACTGGAAGGCGGGTGGGGTGGGGGGAGCTCAGGCATTTTTATAAGGAACAAAGAAACCTCCTAACAGAAAATAGAACAGGGCAGGCAGCTTCAGTAGACAATTGCTGCTGGGAGAACAAAAAAGGTGAACTGGGGAGCACGAAGGCAAGCCCAGTCCGTACGCTGCTTTCAAATCAGCAGCTGTGAGTAGTCCTGGAAAGAAGTTTTGCCTTCCCCTACAAGGCAAAGCTTCTCGTGGCTGGCCTTCACCCCATGGACTTGCAGGGCTGCGGAGCCCAGGGCTGCTCCTCTTGCCAGCCTCCTTCCATATGCAAGTTTCTCAGAGACTATTAAGCAACCATTAGAGAGACTGTCCCCAAAAGACCCATCCCTTACTACATGCAGGGTTCCCTCATCTCTTCACCCCCAAGGCATACACAGAGCCCAGCAGGGCTGACAGACCATGATAAGAGGCTCTGGCACAGCAGCTATACAGTAGAAACACGACTCCATTTTTATTTTCATTCCTCAAATACTGAGAGAGGTTCAAGTGATGGGTTTGTGTTCCCCTTGCTCTTACATTCACAGTGTTGCTCACAGCTTTGATGTTTCTCCGCGCACACTGGCAGGGCTGTGCACATACACTGTGAAAACCAGGCAGGCTCCAAGGCCGAGCCCATTATAAATCCACCCAGAGGGAAGCACAGTTCCAGATATTGTGGCACATTTCCTGCAGCTTATGGCAGATCATCCTTAGCTTGAGAGTGCTTTTACTGCTACTTCCCCTGGAGAGTCACTAGTTTTTAAGGGTTTTTGCTGTCCTCTTGCATTTTATCTCTTCACAGGCATTGCAAGAAGCCACATACTAATTAAGCAGCTCCTCCAAAATGAACGTAGACTCCTTGCACTTCTTCTTACTGCAAGGAGAGGGGACTTCAGCAAGTCAGCTCATTAGCTGGATAGGAGTAACACAACTGCTATATTATCATAGCTCTTATTTCAACCATTTCAAATCTAGCAAGTTTCAAATAATATTGATAAAGATTGAACAAATCATGTTTTAATCATGTTCCTTGTTTATTTTAATATAAATACCACCTATGCACATACTTTCGTGGGCATACATACACACACAGTGATGAAGTCTCTAAAGACATAAATACACCACTGGCACTCTCTGAATTTAAGAAATCAGGTCAAGGTTAATATTACCAAAGAACAATTTTATAATTAAAAAAATTATAATTAGATTCTCCACCCCCCCCAAATCCCTCCTTTTTATTAAGAAAAAAAAAAAAAGTAAATCAAATAGCTAAGTTCTGAGAGGACATCCTTGCTTGCTTTACACACTACATCATATAGGTATTTCCATGCTTAGTACATGATAGAAATGCAGCATTCTTTTCAGATACTACATTTGCTCATGAAAATAGATGAAAAAGTAAAAAAAACTTTAAGCTTGGGGAAGGTGAGGGATGAAAACTACTACTGGGTCAGTAAGAACACGGACTGTCATGGTCAGTAAGAACAGAGACAGGCAGGCAGGTTTTATGATCAAAGCATCTGGTGCCATAATTTTGCAATTGCATTTTTAAGAGCACAGTGTCCTAGCATGCAGACTACTCAAACAGAATAACATTTTAATGTTCTGTTTCTCCAGCAGAGGAAGTCAGGAGGCAGCACTCTGGAGCACCACACTGTCGCACAGACAGCATCCATGGCTTGTGCCCGTTCAGACTGCCCAGACAGGGCCCGGCTCCCATGCCGCTGACCTGCTCAGCTGAACAACTTCAGTAGCTCAAAGGAAGAGTTTCCAGTCACATCTCTGACATGCCAAAACATACAGCTACAGGACTCTTGTTGTCTTCAAGAGAAACTTCTGATCCTCCTTATACTGACCTTGTTGCTGAAATTACATATTTATTTAGACCTGATTATATAATTTGATTCTATACCAGATTATTGCCTACTCAAAGTTTTTAGATTTTTTTGTATTTTTATTTACTTTACACTTGCATTATAAGCAATGAATGCATAGATTAGTAAATAACTACATTTTACTTATAAAGGTAATAAAACCCGTAAGATAGTATCAATCAGAACTCAGTTAAAATTGTCGATAAGCAACACGTCTTCATGAGTCTCAGGAAAGTATCCTTTTGCTGGATAGTCTTACAGTATTACAAGAAATCTCCAGAAATGCATGAACTAGATGGGGTCTGAGTTACAACTACTGTTTCACTGAAACATCAGCTAGTCTAGCCAATAGCATGTACCACTCAGACCTGGATATGTAACTTAGGAAATGCCACCTCCTTTCTCTCCTACAGTCACCTCACTGCTCTGACCTCTTCTGAAATTACATGTGCCTTTCTGTTTAAAGTCCACATGCTGTTCATTAGCATTTAAGTAAGTTATTTGCCTTGTAAATTCTGGTTCATCTGAGAGAAAGTTCTAAATTCACTTAATATCCTTAGTAATTAGGCTTTCTATGGTGATGGGGTTTTGTTTTGTGAACATTCATGTAATTCTAGTTTTCACTAGTTGTACTTGCATCTGGTTCCAAAAAGATTACATTGAACATACTTCTAGCCCCTTTCAGTGCTATGGAGAAAGATACCAAAAAGCATGATAACACTAAGAATCTGTTTTTGTTCTTTTCTAGTACAACAAAGTTACTACACAAAGTAGAAATACATTTAATTGTCAGGGCAAAGAATTGTAACACAACTGCAGTTCACACAGGCACAAGGTGGCAGGGTGAAGGACTAGTTTCTGTTAGCCATTATTTTTCTTTCTGGAGGAAACTTTTACTTCCAGGAAGTAAACATTTATGTAACACGTCATTCCTTTGCACAATAGTTGAATGAGAAGTATTCTAGCCCAAATTTTTAGTTTATATTTCAGGCTATTAAAATGTTATCCACACAAGTCAACATTCTTTATAATTTTTTTTTAATTATAATTTCAGTTCAGCTAAAAAAACCCACAACGAAACAACCAAGGGCATATCCAGTTGTCAGCACAAACCACAGAGTTAACCATCCAGAGCTAAACAAAGATTTACTTCCAACAACCACAATGGCATGATGCTGAAAGGTGATTATATTTGGTACCTCTGTATTTACTTCTACTTTTGCATCATTCTTTTTATACCCTTGCAGGAACAATAAAAACCAAAACAGAACAAAAAAACCCCCTACCTATTTTAGACTTACACAGGCCTGCAAATGTAAGGAGTCCCTGTCTGTGAAGGTGTGGAGAAAACATGATGCAAAATTCCATCAATTTCTCAATTTTTTAGGAAGACTTTTTTTTGATAAAGTGTAATCTTTGATTTCTTTTTATATAGGATTGGACTGTCTGAAAATGTGTCATGAAAAACTCTAGGAAATGCAACAGAAGATATTAAAAATTCTCTTTTTTTTATCAGGTTTGTTTTAGGAGAAAGAAAGACAGGCAGAAAGAAACTACATGCAATAGCTTACATGACTAAAAAATAGCCCACACCTTTTAGATGTATAAAAAAAATCCCCACAGCATAACACCCCTATTGCTCTGAAGGCCTTAAATCTTGTGTAATAGAAGTTGATTTTATGGAGAGTACAAATGCTGAAAACACTAACATTTTTCAAAACAAGGCAATGTATTGAGACAAACACCATTTTCCTACATAACATCACAATTTCTAACCAACAGACTGCTCCATACAGTTTTCACTATTGTTCTGCGTAATTTGCAAAATCACCACCAAGCACACACGTGCATGTCTTCTCCTAAACCCTCCAGCAGCTGTACAGCCTCACCCTGCAGGTTTCTGCACTGTGCAAGCCAGAAGAGGAGAGCTGTGTGTGGCAGAAACAACCTCTGCCCGGGACATGATGGTGGGAGCTGCCAGCTAGCTCTCCCCAGTCAAGCACAGCTTGGCCCTTGGGGAGGGAGTACCAGGAAAAGAGCCCTTCCTCCACTCACTGACTAGAAGCTGACAAGGCAATTCCCTTAAAGGTCACGGTGCAGAATTTATTTCTGGAGAGTTTTAAGCTCCCTCCCCAGCCTTCAAGTACAAGAAACGTGGAGCCATTTGGCTGGTTGCACTGGTGAGCGAGAGGTGGCTGAAAAAGGCCAAGGCTGACACTCTCAGCACCAGCAGCCAATGCTTAGTCCATGCTTGGCAACATTTTGTTTTCAAGAGGATGGGAAGCAGAAGACAATCAGATAGCCAGGGAGTTCTGAACTATCCTCCTTTTTTCTGCTGGTCAGTTGTCAGGTTTTGGGGTATTTTGCTGACTCCAGCTGTCTCATCTGTCATTAAAAAATGAAAGAAAAAGCCCAGCTGCTTCAACAGTATTACCCCACAGATCCAACTACCACTGGAAGCCTTTGAGCGTTAGTAAAGGGTTAGCCACCGCACCCTCCCAGGCTGTTGAATCACAGATACACATCCAGTATAATCAACACCTCATGCTACTTACCAATTACCTAAAACACTTAAAAAGTGCTTGCCATGAAGAAGCTGCACTCAACTGTGTCTTTTAACATGACCTCCAAAAGCATGTAAGCATTTTGACATTTACTGCCAGTGGAAGGATGCTGGTCCTCCAATCTCTGCCACATGGGAACGTATCCCGTAAAAGACAATTGAAGTGTTTTGGGGATGGTCTTTAATTTGTAGCAGTTCTGGGAAAATGTTATCTACTAAACTCTGATAAAGCAATTTAGTTGACTAAAATATACAGTAAAAGACTATTTTCTCACTACAGCTGACAAAGAATAAAACTACGGAACTGTGTTTTAGACAACAGATCAGTGAATCCCAGATGCCCTGTGTTATTTCCTGACACAAAATCTAAAATGAATGTTTCTGTTCAGATAAATAAGAATCCTTTTTGATTGTCATCTGAGATCACCTATTTTGCTGGTCAAATTTTCTCATGCCATCTTAACAGCTTTCTATATTTCTAAAGATGAAGAAAAAACAAATTTTAAAGGCTTCTGCACAAGTCTTCAGAAACTAGCACTTTTGTCAGGTATCATGTAGCTTCACTTCAAACTGCCAAGTACTTTCTTTTCCCAACAAAAAAACTTGGTAAGTCAGAAAATTAAGAGAGGGTTTCCTCTCTTAATTTAATAAGAAACTTCCAAACTGTGAAAATCACAAGAAGAGAAATTTGTGAGTTGTGAGCGCAAAATTGTTTCTACAATCTAATTTTGCAGCAGAAAACAAGAGGAAATGCACACTATTTGCATAAAAATACAGTTTTTTACACTATGCAGCTTATGGTCAATAATTAAATTTCAACTACCAGAACTACAAAAAATTGCAAACCTTGTTGCTATAAGAGGACCAAAGGTATGTTCAGGGTAGTTGCAGGGAAAAAATTCCCAAACAACCCACTACACCTCCCCAACTTTGCAAACGTTCCTTCCTTCTATACTGACTCCTCTGATGTTCGCAGTAAAGAAAAAGCAGTCATATTTCAAATAAATTAAGTTACTGAATAGTTTGGAAAAAGAAATTTTTAAAAGTGGTAATGACCTCAGGAAAGGTTAATTATACCCTTCCCCTCCTTTTTTTTCCCTGTGATCCTTATTAAGAATTTTTTTCTGCCATCCTTACTCTTTAAGTAGTCCCAACAGATTACTGCAAACTATGGCCTTATTAATATGAATGAGGATAAAAAATGGAGAGTAGACATAAAGTATACTGCATATTCATTTAAATAATTTTAGAAGTATTCTTGAAAAATAAGGAATAGGAATAAAGAGCATCAAATGCTTTCCAAAATTCTCTGCCTATCACTTAATAACCAAAGTACCTAAAAAAATTTCTTAAGACGGGATAGAAGAGTCTAAGAACAGAGTTACCATGGTGTGACCAGTACCACACATCAGATGCTCCACAGTGGTTTTTGCATGGATAGCTTCAGTTATGTGCAAATGTCAAGTATCATCAAACCGATTTGTTAGTCCTTTTTTATTTCAGTAAATCCTGCTACACTCAGTAGTTGAGAAGATTAAATACCCTTAAGCACTGTCCTAAAAGGTGACTTCACCTATGTTATACTATATTACCAAATGAAGAAAAATTTGTTTGAAGAGCGAACTCTCTAATTTTATAATAACCACTTTATTTTTAAACTAAAGTATCAGATGAAAGCAGCAAAAGACTTAAATTTTTGCTAATTCTCTGATTTTATTCTACTGCAGCTCTGCTGTTATGAGGTTATTATTAACCTGCTTTTTAACTTCTACTTGAGAAACAATTTTTGGCAAGGTATTTCATTACATCACACAACTAGGTGTACAGGTCATGATCCCATTCCTTCTCAACAGAGGTGAAACATATATTTACCTGAATGAGAACATTTGAGCACAGTGTGGTTACACCTGTAGTGTGTGATGTACCAGTCCTCTAAACAGTTCCTTACAAATGTGTTTTTATTACTGTTGTTAACTCCTATTACAAAGAAAGCACTTACTTATTCTAAACAATCAAACAGAACAGTAATTAATGACCCTTTTCTGCATTACTTTTAAAGGCTACTGGTACCTAACCAATAAGCACCAATTAGCAGAAATTTCATGATTATTTTTCTTGGGTTTTTTTTCCTTCCTATAAACCTCATCTGCATGCTAGATTTTACTGTGACTTAGAAAAAAAATCCACATACCGGTTTTCTACTTGAGCTATCCATTTCAAATCAGTTATTAAAATGTTACCTTCATTGTTGCTTTCCATATTTATGATTTTTAAAACAAAAGCCAGTATCAAGAATAATCTCAGTGCAGAGAAGCTGCTCCATTCAAACTACATCTCCACACACTGTCATCTGGATTTATTGAAAACTCTGCTTACAGGCATTCCATGATCACACACATTCCTTTGTGCTCCCATACCCTCCACTAGAAGGTGTGTTAGGCTATCTTCAGTAAAACATAGATGCTGAGACAACAACCTGGGATGAAGTAAGTGCAGATGCAGTGATTTGTACATTATACTGTTTATCAACTTCCAGTAATACAAACACTTTTTCTCTCAAACAATACATGACTGCAGGCAATCTAGTATTTGCTAAACTCTGGAAGGCATGAGAAATTTGAAATAAAAGTTCTGCATTTTTATAGCCCTAAATACTGTGGCCTAAAGCAAGTATCTTAAATTCTTCTCTTCCCTTGCACAGGTATTTTCTGAATTACCAAGACTGAAATGCAACCATTTCTATTTCTGTAGAAGAATGGTAGACAAACTTTTTGCTGGAAGGCACCTATAGCACTGGGTTTCAGACTGCAACTACTGACAGCTACTACATCACCAACGTAACTTCCTAGGACAGGCAGACAGCTCCTTTATGCATGGCTGATGCATGGCTGTTGATTCATATGCAATTCTGCACATATGATTTAAGACTGTAGAATCACAAAACAGAGTGTTATTAAACAAAAATACTGACTTGACTTTTGCAAGGAAGGATTGCTAACATAATGCTATATGAAGAGATGTGTTTTTTTATTTTACCAGCAATTTCAGTTAGAATCTACTGCATCATGTAATTACACGATAATTTGTTTGCTTGAACTGATCATTTTTCTAATGAAATACGCTTTCCAAAAAGCAAATTTATACATTTATTAGTTTGCTGCAAAGCCACGACAGAGAGCCTGTAATTCTCCTTATTTGTGAAGTTGGACATTAATGTTTTTTATTTCCATGTCCCAAAAATTCAGCTAGCAGACTATCTAGCTCCAGATCCAATACTGCCTAATGAGTTTTTTTACATATTGTACTTTCTCATTTTTATTTTATTTAAGAAACAATGATTTTTCTTCTTACCAAGAATAGTACAAAGTCTATGGTGGTGAACTGTAGTCTACATAGGGTCAAAGCTCTTGCTTTCAGTACCATGTAACATCACCAGGCAGTATTTGACTCCTGTAACATTATGGGTTGCTCCCTTAAAAATGCAACTGATGGACTAAGACTCATTTTTCCTATTTTGTGTACTATACTTCCTGAGACATACTTCCCCAAGACTTCAAACTTCTATCAACCACCTGATCAGAAGCTTCCTGTCTCTTTATTAAATTAAAATTTTCTTTTCCACTTTTATTGGTAGCCAAAAATCTTCTGAGGAATGTGTAAAGATAATTGTACACCAAGTTAAAGGCATCTAGCTCACTTTAAAGCATGAAAATGTTCCATATGGAGTAATTTTGTAGACATAAAACTGACACATGGGAATGCCAGCATCAAACCTCTCATTCTAATGGCACTGTTGTGAGCTACATAAACTCTATAGGTCAAAATGATTTTAAAGGTTGCATGAATATACTTGCACATGCAAAGAGAGGCAGAAGGACAGCTTTTTTTTTCCTGACAAAAAGACAGCCTGAATACTGTCAATTCCCTATTTTTAAGACCAAAAACATCTGTTAACATCTGTTTTTCTGATGCTTCTGTTGAAGAATATTGGTATGCATTGACAGTGCTGTTACCATTAACTGAAACAAAAAGTCAAATCAAACAAAAAGGACTGGTAATTTAGATGTTAACAAAGACACTGCCTAATCGAAGAATAAACACTTCTCTGATCGATTACTTATGTTGCAATTTAAACCTGCAATTTTGCAGGGTCCAACATCGAAAGCAAAGCAAATGGGGAGTGAAATGTCATTAATGATTCAGACAACTTAAAATAAAAAAGACCATAAAGAGGACAACTTAATCCAAATTTTTTCATATAATGGACTAATTACAAATTACTACTGGCACTGAAACACAGAAAAAGAGAGTAAGTAGCTCATGTTCCTCATGAAAATCAGACTTGATCAGAAGATGTTTCTCAACATAAATCAACCTACTTCAAGGAATTAATATTTCATTACCTCTCAGGAGTTATAGGGAAAGGAAAATTCCCGAGGTGAAATGCAAGTTCCATCACTTCTATGCAGATTAGCAGCCAATTGCTAAGACCAGGTTTTTTTCATGTATATAAAATGCTATTTGGAGATGCTCTGCAAACACAAATCTGTTCTCCAGTTGAAGTGCCATTAGCACCTCTGAAAATCACGAAAGTATAGAATCATTTAGGTTGGAAAAGACCTTGAAGATCATCAAGTCCAACCACTAACCTAACACTGCCGGGCTCCCTACTAAACCACATTCCTAAGCACCCTCCAAGGATGCTGACTTGACCGCTTCCTTGAGCATCCTGTTCTAATGTTTGACAGCCCTTCCCATGAAGAAATTTTTCCTGATACCCAATCTAAATCTCCTCCAGCACAACTTGAGGCCATTTCCTCTTGTCCTGTCATTTGTTACTTGGGAGATTAATCCCTGCCTTGCTAAACCCACTTTCGGGTAGTTGTAGAGAACCCCTGAGCTTCCTTTTCTCCAGGCTAAACAACTAAATATAGTGAAGTTCCCATCCAAAACCATTTGCCAGAGTATCCCTGGGGGTAGACATGCACTAGCGTTTATTTCAAAAGTGTTCTCCTGACCCTAGCTTAAACGTCCTCAACTCCTTTGCTGACTGTGCCCTTTCCCACTGCTATCAAAGTATCCCTGAGTGAGAACACTGATTTCTTTAGAACGAAATCAGTAAAACTTGAAGTTAAGGACCACAATTCATGCATTCTAACCACTAACAGGCATTTAGTCCCTAGGATTAGATTAGACCTGGTTAAAGCAAAAAAAAAAACCCCTTGACCATGGACACTGGGTTCTCTGCACCTACTGTTTTGCCCTACAGACCCACTCTCATTCACAGTATTTGCTAACTTAGAAATAGCCTTTGTCTGCACTCCCCCACCTATAATCACAGGGATAATAATTATTAACTATATGGAGGTGACAGAGTGACTGATTAGCTACTGGGTGAGCAGCATTTTGAAAATCTGCAGTGCTATGTAGCTATTCCCTCTTATTACAATTACTCTTGTGCTCGTACCATCCAAAAAGACAGCAGTGTATAAACAAGAATCAATCCGGAACATCCTTGGTTTCTCCGAAGTACAACTTTGCTTCAATTGCTGAAGCCACTCTAGTGACAGCAGGTTTATTTCATGAAACTTAACAATGATCTTGACATGTCCAGTCAGAGTACATGCACTGATTATAGTTAGGATGCTGTTCAGTTCAGCAGAAGTCTGCCTGTGGTAATACAAGTGTGTCTATATAGTATAAGCTTTTCTATGTCTTAAAAGGTTATTCAGTATTTACCAGTCAGGATCCAAAAACCCATGAATATCTAAGTAACTCCTCAATACCACTGCTACACACAACAGAAGCAGCAAGTACCTACTGTCGTTCTCATGAATTTCCTACTCATTTATTCTTGCTTAATAAAACCAAAGACAATGTAAAGAGTTTATTAGTAAGTACTTTTGAGATTGCCATTTCGTTAATTACTATTTTTTATGTTTTTATGTTTGGCACTGTACTTAAGCTTCCAGAATTCCTTACCTCTCAGGCTTTGCAGTATGGCAATAGCCCATCTAGAGGGCTTACCTGAGGAATGAGTCTACCAGAGCAAGCCTGGCATAAAGTGTGAGGACATTTTCTCTGCTTCAAAATATAACTAAAGGAGAAAATAATCTCTTCTACTTCAAACTGCTTTCTGCTTAGCTTAGTCATACAGTACACAGAAGAACTTTAATTACCTTCTCTTGTTTGGCCAAATCAGTTCAAACTCCCAGTTTCAACCTCTCAGGAAAGATAACTTGCTCATTGCCATGTATCATGCATCCATGTGTTGAAAAGCAGGATGCATCATCAGATGAAGGAAGGAAAGTGGACACGTTCTCACCCTTGATCAAAAGTCAAGTCTCAGCTTCTGATCCTGCCAGTTCTACCTATTTACACACATGCTTACTCATTCACCCTATTCTCTCAGGGCTTCTAAATCAGGTCAAAGGGCTAATAAGTACTTCAGTGCTCATTAGCAGAGGTCACAGTTCTCTCCAGGAATTGTGCAATCTCTCTAAACAGATTCTTCACCTCCACAGTATGGCATGATGAACATACACAATCAGGTGTCCAAGCATGCCAAAAGCTGCAGTGTGAGAAACTAGTAACTAAAGAAACTAGATGTACAGCAAATAAATTGTTGCATTTCAGTGCCCTTAGACAGGTGTTTAAGAGGAGTGACAGGACCTTTCACGTACACATTCAAAAATATTAGTCAAAATTACTTCCAAATACCAGTAAGTTTAGACCAAGTAAAAGAGAACATTAAAATACATTTCACAGTAAGGCTTTTCAGAAAAAATGAACGAAAAAATGAACTGGTGCCATCAAAAACATAAGTACCTGATTGTACGCGATAGAAAGAATGAAAAGGAACTATTAATAGTCACTTTTTATGGAATTGTAACAAGATGTTCCCAAGATATTTAAATGTGAAATTAGTTCAGACATTTAGGCAATGTTGGCTGAGACATAAAAATCTTATTACTCCTAGGCAAGTATTTCCAGTCCAATGTAAACTAAAATCTGCCTCCTTAACAGCATTGCTACCTCAGTCTCTTTTCCATCTCAGTGTATAAACTGGGTGATGTGCTAGACAGGGAAACAGCATCACTTATGAAAGTAACAACTACTGCCTGTCTACTTTCCCTACTTGAAAATTCAGTTTCAGCATGACACTTTTCCAAATAGCAGAGCTATTGCATGAAGATAAGATAATGATCCATGAAGCCCTGAGTTAAAGCCTTATCATTTAGGAAAGAATCATGCAGCATGATCCAAACGGTAATGATTATTTTAAGTGGCTCACAGAAAACCAGTGAAGTTGGCAACATGCTGTCATTCCCTGGTAATTTACAGTGTCAGAAGCACTACAAAGTAAATGTAAAGAAGAAAATGAAAAAACCCAACCAAATCCAACCCTAGATCAGTCTGAATCATGATTTTGAGAAATGATGGTATGGATTCATTAATTGATCCAGGAATAAAGCATGGTGTCATTTGCAGCATCATTCTGAAATGTAATTTGTAACACTGTAATTACAAAGAGATTACTGGGAAGAGCAAGCAGCTCAAGATACTTCATTACAGAGGTATCATTAACTTAAGAAAAAGAGGAAATAGTCCTAGGTGACTTTTACGTCACAGCATAGAATCACAAAAAATAATCTACCTTGCTTGCTGATGGACTTAAAGGGCTGCCTGAAATTGATAAAAGATTAC
The DNA here is from genome assembly GCA_013399875.1 of Gymnorhina tibicen. Lineage (NCBI taxonomy): Eukaryota > Metazoa > Chordata > Aves > Passeriformes > Artamidae > Gymnorhina > Gymnorhina tibicen. Next base: position 39,151 of record VXAZ01010337.1, on the reverse strand, counting down.
TGTGAAGCAACAAACTTCAGAATTTGCATTGAGAGTTGTTCAGGGAGGTTTTCCGCTTCAAGAAAACTTCATCAGAGAATCATTTTCCCCCTCTCTGTGAAAGGGGATTCATTAATAAGGCAACTGAGTCCAAGGGGAGAATGGCAGAAAGGTTTATTTTTCATCTACAATTCATTTACATTTGCAAAACTGTAAATTTCAACTACAATTCATTTACAACTGCAAACCTGAGATATTTCAAGATACCTCCATGGAAGGGGGTTGGTTTGTTTTGTTTTCTGGGGTTTGATTGTTTTTTTCTGAGGATGTGTTCTTTTTTTTCTTCTTTTCGGTTTTGTTGGCTTTTTTTTTAAACATACCTTATTCTCAGGGAAGGTGGGTAAGACCAAAAGACTAATCTTTGTGGGAAGCAAAGGCTTTTGTACACTTAAAGCAGGCTATTAGAAAGGACAGGGGAAAAGATAATCCAGAATTCGAACTGCTTTTGCCTTTCTTTCATTTATTGGTTTTCACAAGGCAAGAAAAAAAAATAGTATATCCCCAAACAGCTGACTCATTACTGGAATTATCTCAGGAGAGTGTGGAAAACAACTTGCCATCATTTGATTTTACAGGTTAAGATGCAAAGAAATTCTACAGGTTGAGAGCTCCAAAGACAACCAAAATCCAACACCAAACAAACAAAATCCCAACCCTACACAGCGTTATGACAAGAAGAAAATAAACCCAGGAGTCCATTTTTAAAAAATAACATTGAAAGTAACATTTTTAGAAAGTAACAGCAAAGAGCCAAGCGCAACTACACACTCATTTGCAAAGGCCCAGCCCTCTTCAAGGATTTCACTGCCTAGGTTCCATAGGAGCACTGAGTACCAGTCTTTAAAACAGAGACCTGTGGATGGGCCAAGGTTCCCACTCCAGTGCAGCCTGACAAATGTCCCATGTCCCCCTAACTGCACTGCATGAGATGTTTTACCATAAGACCATGCCAATATCTGCATTTCTGCCTGCAGTACAGCCAAGGCAGACAGAGCTAAGGTGTGCTTCACAGCCTCCCTCACGCTTCAGTGTCCCAGGTATCACAGTCATCAGTGGACATCAAGATAGCAGATGCTTTAAGGTACTGGGGATGGGACACTGGAGATGTGATGTACCACATTACTCAACTGTAGGGTACAGACTTCTCTTCAAACACTAGCTAGGAGGAGTGTTCTTAAGGAAAGCAGTAAGGAAGAGGGAGAGGACTGTTGCTTAAGAAGTGGGTGCCTCTCTGCATACAAGCCTCTATCCTGCCCCACCATTCCCACAAATCCCCTAAGGGAAGCCACCAGGCCCTCTGGCAGGCATCCACATACTAAAGTTCTGTCAGCTTAAGACAGTAAAGCTCTGCCAAGAGCCAAGACAGGTGCTGGTTGCTCTGCTACTCCAGTACCTGGCCTGAGCATGGCAGGGCTACAGACTGGCAGTATATGCACTTATTCCTTACTCCCAATCTTGTCAACCTCGACTGGACAGACTGGTCATTTTAAGAAGTTATTTGTATGTATTTTAGATTACATGTATTTGGTGCACATTACCTTTGTAGAGAATCACAAGTCTTAAACATTTCTTTCTTTCATGAATGTACACACTGAGAATTAACATACATCTTTGCAAATGATCTTCTGACTTTGCAGCAAACTTCTACCAGTGTAAAGTATTGTGAGGGTAGGAGAAGAGACTATTTTTCCTTCTGCTACTTTATCTAGAAATAATTTGTCTTGTGCAAAAGGAATTTGCTGACAGCAGACAGAGCATCTTTTTGAGTACCACCAAAACAACTGAGTTTGCGATCACGTTCACGTGCCACTTATCAGGGTATTTTGGTACTGACCTGGGCTTACATGCACAGTTAGCATCATGTACCTAGTTCACACGTGGTGTCAAGACTTTGCCAATGTGTGTGAAACCAAGTGGGAGGGTTTCAATCCTGTGTCTAATTAGTTTATAGTAACGTGTCAAACCCCTAAATCCACAACTACCCTACAAAATGATGCGACATTAGCAGGAGCACTGACACTGGATCAGGCCCAGAGGCCCCTCAGCCTACAATCAACTGCTTGAAGCTACAGCCTGTCAGTCTTGACAGCTATAGTGTCAGTCCTGTAGCTCTTCAGAAATCAGCTGAAAGACAGCCCTACATCAGCCCACAATTCAGAGTATTGAGCTACCTTGCTGGCTTCCCAGACAGACTTAAGCTGCAAAGGTGGCTGCTCTGGGAAAAGCATGCTGGCATACTGCCACTGGAAGACTTCTGAACTGCAACACTAACATTTTCACTGATTTCCCCTTAGGCAACTGGGTCAGAGTCGTCCAGGACTACCTATAAAACGATTCTTTGTACACCTGTAAGCACTGCTAAGCGAGTGTAGCATAATGAAATGTAAATCCCATAGGATTTCCCCCACATTTTATGATTAAAGGTCAGGGTGAACCGTTGACTCAGCTGATCTGTATCTGCAAGATGATGCTGCAGCATAGTCACTGTATTTCACACAATCACAAACTGGTTGAGGTCAGAAGGGATCTCAAGCAGGGCCACAACAGGACCACGCACAGATGGTTTTTTTAATATCTCTTCAGATGGGATATGCTACAACTGCCCAGGGCAACTGGTGCCAATGCTCAGTCATCCTCACAGTGAAAAAGTGTTTCCTGATGTTCAGAATCTCCTGTTTCAGCCTCTGCCCATTGCCTCTTGCTCTATCTTTGGGCATCACCGAAAACAGCCTAGCTCTGTCCTGTCTGCACCTTCCCTTTGGGTACTTACATAAATTGCTAAGATCCCTCCCTGAGTCTTCTCTTCTCCTGGCTGAACATTCCTAGCTCTCTTAGCATTTCCTTACACCAGAGTATTCAAGTCCCTTCATTACCTTAGACAGTCCTTGCTTGAATCCCTCAAGAAGTTGCTCACCTGCCCCTCTTGTACTGGCGAGCTTCACCTCAAACTCACTGCCCACCAGGCAGAAGGACAAGAAGGCTAAGTGCTCTCTCTAATAGATAAGGAAACGTTTTCCCCAGAGTGTTCAGGCTGCATCTGCGTCAGTACAGTGTCAAGTCCTAACTGTGCTTCAGCTGTGGTAACGCATATCTGAAAATCATGTAAAAACTTTCTGGGCTCCATAAGTACACAAGAAAACACAGTCCCACAGGTAAGCAGTGGTCCTATAGGCCTCAAATTCTCATTTTTGTAAGATTTAATTTATTAATGAAAGTCTGACACCTAGATGAGGGTGAGTGGAAGAAAGTCCTCTTACGCATTTCAGAGTATTCCAGCTGCAGCCAAGTCCTGGAACATCAAGTTCTTCCTTGATAACAAGAAGCACTCACTTTCTAAGGATAAATCCGATTCCTCTGCGGATGATTCAGAACTCCTTACAGCAGGCCTCTAGAACAAGTGTTCCTCAAGGTGCAACCTAAAGCTATTTTCATATTTCACACAAAAGCTAAGCAGCTGCTACCAGCATTCACCAAGAACTGACCCTTACACAAAAGCACTGGTGTATAGTCTGTAAAGTTATACTGTGCTCCCAAGGTGGATGAGCCATGACCACTGTGCCTGCAGTACACAGGAGAAGCCTGCAGGTACCCTGAGGCGTAGGCACAGACAGCTGGGATTGTTATGTCATTACTCAAAGGGATTGCTCAACACTATTTAATAGAAATAATGACAGCAATATGGTACATGTGCCTGAACTACGCTCCATCAGACTAATTACTCTGAGTCTTGTAAATTATAAATACCTAAACACCCAACATTTATCATCCTGACACCTAGTTTAAACATTTCTGTGCTATACCAGTAGAACACAGAAAAACCTGGCGGTGAACTCCTGGACAAGCAAAGAACACACAGCAGAATTCTGTGCTGGGGACTAGTCACTGGACTTCTGTGGAAAATGGAAGATGCAGAATTCGGGCAATTTTCATTGCTAGAAGAGGAAGTAAAGCATTCTGAAAGGCAAGCTGGCCAGAGAGCTGAGTATCCTTGTACTGCTGAAAGTGAAGGGGAGGACTGGGAGGGGAGTGCATTTATTTAGCAGAAAAAATGAAGAAGGATTAAAATTAAATGAATAATCAAATAAAATGGAGAGGCTGAACTGTTTGTACAAACATTCTAGACAGGCGATAAACTCACCTGTCTATCATTCTGATAGAATTACTGATACATGGATGCAGATTTGAAGAAGGAGGTACAACTAAAGAAAAGATTTACACAAGTTGAAGTTCAGTGGCTTTATTTTATACTTCAGGATTGGCTGGCAGCCAGAAATCTTTATATTTTTGGTTTAAATTCTAATAAGGAAAAATTGAAACAAAAGCTGATGCCATAGCAGATGACAGTCACAGCTAATGTGACAGAGAAGCAAGTGGGGCTCCTCTAACACTTCCACGAAAAGGGAAAAGTATAATCTCCTAAGGCCAAGTAACTGATGCTAAAGGTCTCAAGCAAATTACCTTGGTATTTCTTCAAGTTTAAAAATTGTGATTCCTGAACCAGAAAAGCACCATACAGAAATACCTCCTAAGAAAAGGAGCGTGTGTCAGAACCACAGTCAAAAGTAACTGTAGGAACATATGATTACACTTGCTATGTGTAAACTAAAGAAGTTCAACACCAGTAGTAGACGCATGTTGTAAGCACATTGTGTTCATGAGAACAAAAACCTGACAGAATTAGAAGTGTAAATAACTGGATTTAGATCTAAAACCGGAACAACTGGGAGTCATTTCAGAACATTTTATGAAGTAGCCTAGACAGCCACACTTACACAAAGAAAACTGAAAAACAATAAAACCAGGCTGGATAAGAGAAGAGGTAAAAGAAGAAAACTGAAATCGGTTAGCCAAAACCATGGGAAATCTCAACCATTTTTAAGAGAAAAAGTCAGATGATGACCTCTGGGGCTCCACGAAAGACCTCACTTTTTTATTTTTAATGACAGACCACACTGGTTCTTCTTGAAACTGCTGCTGTAGAATACTCAGTATTTATTAACACAAAAAAGACCCACATGATTTTCAAATTTTTTTTTCTTGTTTTCAGGGAAGCCAGACCACATTTGCAGCGACAATGAAAGAGTACCCACTAAAGACAAACAATACAGAGGATTTATTCAAGTTAGAATGTCAGTCAGAGGGTCCAAAGGTTTTAGAAGGGCTGGCTAGGAAGACATACTGACTTGAAACTCTTGAATTGTCACCCAAAAAACTCCGAAGGGTGAAAAACGGTGAGGGTGAGGGAAAGAGATTGCACACCAAGACCTACGGAGTTACAATATTCAGTATGCTGTACAAAGTCAGTGGTTTTACAGAACTAGGTATCTGCTAAGCAACTGATCATACAACAAACCAACACAGCACGCATTAAGTAACAGTTGTTTAAACAGTTAAGTAGTAAACTACACAGGCAAGAGTCCTCAACAGACAGCTGTCTTCCAAACAGGATCCCAACAATATTAAGACTTAAAAAAAACCTTTAAAATCTTCACCCATGAGATAAAATAAAAACATGAAATTACTACTGACAGTACTCGTAGCTGATGCAGAAGCTGTGTATTGGTAAACAATGACGATGATAAAATGCTGAAAAGTATATAAGACTAACTTGTAAAACTGAAAGAGGCAAACATTGCGTTAAATATAAACTTGTCAAACAATGACTAAACCCACCCTAAAAAGCAATTATTTAGAAAAACATTTAAGTTACAGCAGTCATCTAAACATGAATAGTTTAATATCGTGGCTCAGTAGGCTGTTGCACTCCTTGAACACACCTCAACAGTGGTATTTCAACTAGCGGTACTTACATACTTGTCATCAAAAGAATATACACATCACTGTTCGATTCTCATGATCTGTACTTCAGTACTGACCTTGAGTTGGAAAGAAGTCAAAAACCAGCTACAAAAACAATTAAAGGATCATAAAATCCACTCTACAGTTATAAAGTTAGAATCATCCAGACTAAGCACCAAGATACTGGAGTATTTTCTTTCTGTCCTCGAAGTTGATAATCAATGTAATGTAATGTTCGTAATTACGATGAACTTAAAAAAATGAGTAGTGCAGTTATTTTACTTCTTATGCTTTATCTAATGTCAGAAAACGAATTCCACAATAAATAAAGAGCTTATCAGACAGGTTGCTGCCATTTTGTGCAACCATGTATTCTGGTTCAAATACCACCCTTTCAAAAGACACACACACACAAAAAAGAAAACCCCATCAAAAATACACATAAAAAGAAAGCTTTCCAAACCCACAAACAAGCCTGAGTTATTGAACACAGTGATAAATACAATTAATGTCACTATACCTAAACTACAGTCTAGATTGGTAGGCTGAAATACTGTTTTAAATAAGACAGTTATACTCAATCAACAAATAAACATTTGTCTTGCTTATGGCTCTGTTTTGACTACTTCCCCGGAGTTTTGATCCTCTGTGCACATAAAAAAAAAGTTGCAAAGAAATGGAAGGTATTAGAAAATTCCATGTCAGTAAGCACAAGTAGCTTGGTATCATGTAAACAAGACAAAACAGACACAGAAGGTGATGACATGTTTCTCCAGCTATAGATTATTCCAGAAAATACTGTCACTCCTTGAAAATAAAAATAACTAAAATATAAAGCAAAGGCATTACAAAGTATTTTCATGATAGTTTCTCCCCCTTTTTTTAAGCTATTCTAACAAAAGACTATGTCCTAGGAGCCTGACAAGTCATGCAGTCATATATAGTAACTTTGCATAATTACCAGTTAAAAAAATCCCACCATATTCTGTCGTTTTAAACAACAAAAAGACCATCTCCTCCTGCTTTACTGGCTTTATATTATTTAATGGGAAATCTCCATAGACAAAAAATGCAATGCAAATATTTAAATCTATCCTTCTCACTTTACTACATGAAATTGTAGACCAAAACAGTTTGTAAATCAAAACATTCAAAGTATTTTCTGAGAATAACCAAACGAAAACTGCACTAATAAAAAGAAAGTGGTTGTAAATTTACAAAACAAAACAAACAAAACAAACAAGCACAAGAATGTCATTACCCAGAGAATGTTAGTGTCATAAATTTCTCCAAGAAAACAATTTAAAGGCATACATACTAACTTCACTGTTCAGTATCAGATGTTTGCATTTTGTGTAGGGAACACAGCCACAATTAAGCTATTAGAAAATTCTGCTCACTTTGTTTATCTAGTTTTAGTTCAAATGCTAACATCTTCAGAGATTACCATGAGTCTAGTTCTGAACCCTAATTAAATTTAATAATTAATAGGAGCATGTTATTACATTGTGGAGCCAAACAGAGAACAAAATCACAGTGAATCCAAATTCACTATTATCTTGCAGGTAAGAGGCAAGGATGAATGCAATTAAGTAAATAAATCCCAAGAGAACAAAAATTGTTCTGGGCAGAGAATGTTTCTGGATTTCTATGAACTCCAATGGTATTAAAATCCAAGTTTAAAGGATTGCAAGACAAGCCATTTTACTGATGCTAACTGTGGGGGTGGCACAGCACTGGCACAGGTTGCCTGGAGAATCAGTGAATGATCCATCCCTGGCAGCGTTCAAGGCCAGGCTGCATGGGGTGCTGAGCAACCTGGTCTAGGGCAAGATCCCTGCCCATGGCAGGTGGGCTGGAACTTTAAGATCTTTTCCCACTCAAACCATTCTGTGATTCTATGAAGCATGCTGTTAGTTAATTTAATGAAATACAGTAATTCCAAGGAATATTTGTTCCGTTTGTAGAAAATACCTAGTTCTATGTTTAGATGAAAGCAAATTTACTCCTAAATTGTCTGTTCTTCCTTTCTATGAAATAAGTTGCTAAACCAGGAGAGACAGTCACCTAAATGAAATCCATCTTTGCATCAGTCAGAGTAAATGTTTATTATCTCCTTTAATTTATTGACCAATTCAATGCTGAGATAAACAAAGAGGAAACTGAACATAGTACAAAAAAACATTCATGTTTTTTCTTCTCAATATGCTCTTCTTACTAAGAAAAATAGAAGTATGTTTAGGTGCATTTTGTGTTTTCAGAGGGGGGAAAAAACCCCATGTATAAAGCATTGTTCTTAAAGCTATCAAGTTAGGAAGATGTACAACAGTTTTAACTCCAGGAAATTACTTATTACCAAAGCAGTCCAATCATAGCATCACACAGCAGTTTGGGTTGGAAGGTACCTTCAAAAATCATGCCACCCACTACACCAGGTTGCTCAAAGACCCCTCCAGCCTGGCCTTGTACACTTCCAAGGATAGGGTATCCACAACTTCTCTGGGCAGCCTGTTCCAGTCTCACCTGCCTCCCTGCAAAAGATTTCTTCTGTGAGTCCAATCGAAATCTACTCACTTTCAGTTCAAAACCACTACTCCTTGTCCTCTTACTGACAGACCCACATAAAAAGTCTTTCTATGGCTTTCTTATATACACTCCTTGTATACTGAAAGGCTGCTCCAAGGCCTCTCTGGCATCTTCTTTTCTCCTGACTGAAAAACCCACACTATCTCAGCCTCTCTTCATAGGAGAGGTGCTTCATCCCTCTGATCATTTTTGTGGCTCTTTTCTGAGCTCTTTTTGCTCTGAAAGGTCCATTTCCTTTTTGTGCTGAGGACCACAGAGATGGATGCAGTATTCCAAGTCCCACCAGACAAGAATCACCTCCCTTGACCTCCCGGCCAGACTTTGGATGCAGGCCTGGCTTTCCAGGCTCCAAGTGCACACTGCTGTCTCAAGTTCAATTTTTCATTCACCAGTACCCCTAAGTCTTCCTGCACAGGGCTACTCTCAATCCATTCCTCCCCCACACTGTACTGGTGTCAAGGGTTGTTCCAACCCACATGCAGCAATGCACCCAGGACCTTGGACTTGGCCCTGTTGAACCTTGTGAGGTTCCAATAGGCCCGCTTCCCTGCTGTCAAAGGTACCAACTGCATCTCTCAGACTGGTGTCGCCTGGAAATCTGCTGAGGGTGCAACTTCCCACTGCTTATGTCATAATGAAGGTATTGAACTATGATTTCTTGAGGGACACCACTCATTACTGTTTCCATTTGGACATTAAACCATTGACCATAACTCCTTGGATGCAGCCATCATGTCAATTCTTTATTCATCTAAGAGTCTATCCCATCAAACTTCCTTCACTCCAATTTAACAGTAAGAATGGTGGCGGGGGGAATACTACATCAAAGGCCTTACAGAAGTCTAGACAGATGACATCTCTACCTCTTCCTTTGTCCACTGATACAGTTACTCCATCATAGAAGGCCACAAGATTAGTCAGGCAGTTAGTCCTTCCTGAAGCCTTGCTGACTCTATAATGAACACCTCCATATCCTCCGTATGTTTCAACAAGTATTTAAAGAATATCTGTTCCATGATCTAAAGACTAAATTATAGCCTGAGTTCTGTCTTAACACTGCCAAAGAAGTTTCCCCTACTTGGGAAATTAAAAAAAGTTTCTCAAGTGTTTGTCATGGGGTTTTATACTAGATCCTTTCGCCATGACATGCAACACCAGTAACTTCCCAGATCAAACCCCACCCCCCCCCAAATCACTTAGAAGATGACTTAATGCATTAGGGGAAGAGTAAATGAGATAAACAGATTTTGATCTCCAAATCTCTCTTTTAATAATGGGCCAAGTCAGTCAGACAGCTATTTGGTGGCCTGCACTCTGAGATAAGCTACTAATCCTGTCACTGTTAATGATGACCAGGTGCATACATCATAACCATCCCTCAAAAAAATGGGCAGTCTCAGGAACAAGAGAGTTTCAAGTGGCATGAAGATTGCTGCTGTGTATGAAAATACTTCAAAGCATCAGGTTCCATCAACCCACAAACAAGAAATTAAAAGACGGAAAAGAGAATTTAACCAGGTGTAAGAACATGTCCGTTATTCTTTGGACTTTTCTCCCCAGCATAACTACACAGCATCTGTTTCTAGGCTACTATTATTTTCTTTTTAAAAACAAACAATCAAACAAATACAAATGAGAAGTATTGTAAGAATCATTATTTTCCCTCCTAAAAATATCAACTAAGTTAAAGCAAATTTTACAAAGGAGTACTTTTGGATTGTTTGGTTGTCGTTTGTTTTTATTGTTCCTTTTCGCAAACCATCTTCGAAAGGTTTTAACTACCAACATAAATGTTTCATTTCAACATCAACTAGACAGCACACTCCAAAAAGGCAACCATCAGATCCTCCAAGTAATTGGAAGGCTGTGTAAGACTATTCAAGATACATGAATGATGCCTTTATTTTTCAGCATTTAATTTCAATTGCTTTTACTGCTCTGGTCTATGAGACTAAGTGGCACTTACAGTGTTTCATAAATCCATTATCAGAGCAAAATATAAGTTCCATACTTGATCATCAGTTTCCCAAGCCTGATCAGTTCCCAAAAGCATAAAGAGTGATGGCATCTTTTCCAACTTCTATGTATTTTGCATTTTTCTGGCCTTCTGAGTTAGCAGTAGCTGCAGTTAGTAGCTAGCTGCTTCAGAGGCTCTCTGTTTGACTTTCTGGATGACACTGTTCACCCAGAAATGTGGGCTGGAACGCCTTTCAGCATTCTTTTTCAACATTCTCTAATATAAGAAGATAATTAACATTAACATTGAAGACTTAGGAGTTAAAAACTCCCCTGTGATGGGTTTATAGAACAAGGAAATAAAAGCAAGTTTCCTTAACTCACAGAAATATTCTCATTCAGTACAAGGATTCTTGACAAAGATTATCATTAGAGCAATGAATTAGCCAAGGACCAAAAAGCTTATGCTAGTGCCAGTGAGCATATAGGCCAGGTACAGTGACAAACACATTAACAAAACTAGATGGTAATGTATATTCTGTGCCATTAAAATAAATATTATTATAATTAAAATATTTTTTCCTAACAGATAATTTCAAAATGTACCTAAAACATGCTCACTACATGATACCTTAGCTTATGAAAGTATGATCAAGAATGGGATCTCTTTAGGTTGATTTCATGGCTATACTGTAACTAAATGAGTAATTTCTACTTTGAGTCCTGTTTACTCAAAGAATCTCTAACAGGTTGACTTTCTTTCACATCCAGATACACCAAGCTCCTACAGAACAGAAACCTGTGCTCTTACCTTGGATTTAACTTAGAGGTGGCTAACCCCATCTGGGCAAACACTCTTCTGACCCACATTTGGTGACACTTACCAAGATTTGAGCTATATTTTTCAGTTAACTTCAAAAGACTTAAGAATCTAACTGCACTCAGCTCTTCAGAGACGACTGGGAGTTGAGGGGAGAAATATAACATTTCAAATTTTAAGTGCCCTTTCCACAATTTCCTTTGGGAGAAGCAAATCCCGCTTCAACAGACTTTTGACAGCTGGGACTGAGCACAAAGTACTTCAAAAAGGACCACAATGGCATTCTCCTAGATACAAAATAAAAGACATAGATAATCAGTGAGAACAGGGCCTGGGGTAGAAATCTTATCCTCGTACTCTGAGGCAAAAACAGACTCAGACTCTGGCACTAGTCAAAGCTACCGAGTCTCATTCATTCCAGCAGATGCTTTGTCCACACACAGGTCAACCTAAACTACGAACAGCACAGATCCCAGATGAAGCTGTCAATATACAAATCAGCTGTGCTGAGGCAATAGTGATACAGCCCTTATCTCTTCAACTTACTGAACTACTTTCATGAACTTTCTAATGTTCTGCTGCTTATTCAAGTAATACACATATTGCACGCCACCTGCTTTCCACAGAAAGATGAGCTGAACCACCACAGTGGGGCTCACCTAAATCATGCAGTTCATTACATTACTTTGTCAGATGATTCTGCCTTAATGGATTGACAAAGGAGGAATCTTGTTTGGTGGGATTTATTTTTCGTTTCTGGAATAGCCACACCACCTTCTCAAATGAAGAATGAAATCAACAACAGTACTTTTCTCTTGGCAACTGCATCTGCATCAGGGTTCTGGGCTAAAAGTCTTCACTACTGATAAACACTAAGTAGAGTGTACAAATTAGGTCGTTTGATTATTCCATGCCATTTGTCCTTTGAAAACTTAAAAAGGACGAAAATCTGTAGACAATCATGCTTCAGTTTAGTCTCAGTATCAGCACTACTTATTGAGGGAACAATGGGCTTTCAGAACATTTCACATTTAAACTTTATTTTAGCCTGAAAAAAACGTTTGTGCTATTCCTGGAACTCTCTCAGTAACTTTCAAAACTTTTAACTTCTAAAACTTTGCTATCTCTTGGACTTCTCCCATCCAGTTTTAATACATCTAACTTCTTTGCACAGAGTTAATAACATTTAAAACCCATGGCACGCTTCCTTCTTTGCGGCCAACACCATGTGTATGGCTTCCTAGTGTTTCCTAGATGTTAATTCTTCCTCTGTTTTCTCCTGCTTTCCTGGTCTTTGTTCTTGCCAGGTTTGATAATTACACTAAATAAAAGGTGAATACTGAAAAACTTCCATAATTTCATCAGTAACAGCTGTTCATACACAGCTGCATTCGTGTACAAAACCAGATTTTCTTCAATCTTCTACCATTCAGCTTAAGGAAGCTGATGGGAAAAAATGCTGTGTTTATGGCATTCCATTGCTGCAACAAAGCTAATCACCATTAATCAGACATCTACCTTACTTTACTTCACACCTCTCTGTGATTAGTTTTGCAGAGATTGCGGGGTGGTGCTTTTCCCTATGAAATTGCTGTTACCACCATACAACAACAAAATTAATTTGAAGCAACTAAAGGAGCAGAATTATTATTTCTTTATTCTGCAGCACACACTCAAATGCCCAGTCTCCAAAGATTTCTCTGCTCAGTGTGTATTTTTTCATCCTACATTTATTTAACCTTATTTGTAAGCGTATCATACAAATTAGGGGTCACTTGGCTCTTCAACATGTAAATAAAGTTGAAGTAGTCTGAATTCTTTAACTATTCAGACCCTCAGTTAGTTCCTATTAACTTTGGTGGGTGCAGACCACTTATCAAGCAGTAAAAACAGAAGAGCACAAACCCTTTTTAATGGCTGCACACAAGAGATCCTTTTGTGGTGCACTAAAAATAAATGCTCCTAAATATTTTCTAAATATATGTTCTTCACATAATCACACTGATATCCAAATGACAAAATGGATTTTCCTACCCCACAAAAAAGGATATTCTTATATATGGACATATCTGTGTATATAAGAATGCATCAAGGTGTTGTACATCCAGAATGAAATTGTATTTCCTTAGAAACAGCTTCTGCTAAATAATATTTACCTATCTAGCTACAATACGTATGAAGAGGTAGGTTAATCATCTGTTGATTTTACAGTAGTAAATATGTACTGTGTCAATTAACCTAAATTATTTGAAAGAGTTCAGAAGGAGTACGGCAGACTGATAAAAATACAAGAAAAATAAGAAAGCTTGTTTCTTCAGCTGAAGAAGTTATATGAAAGAAGAGTTTGCCATTGTTGGCTTACGGGACCCACTTCCTTTTCAATTTATCTACACTAAGTCTACATATTTGTGAATACACCAAGTTCTGTATGTGAACATCTAATTCTGCTGACACAGGTTTAAGAAAAACTGCATATATTCACCTTATGGTCAAATCTTTTGGCATAAGATTGACTGCTGTTCATGCCAATTCAAATGCCTTATCATCCATCTACTTTTTGTGCTAACGGGCAGAGAATAGAAGGACACTTGTATCAAGGCAAGTCTCTTCACTGACACATCCACTATCTTCAACATAAGAAGCACCTAACTTAAAAAAAACATGCTTTGCACATAACACAATACCAACCAATATGCTGCAAAAAAAGTAGCACTGTCACACATCTCCAGTGCTTCATCTGGCCAGGGTTTACAGACACACAGGCACAGCTAGCATAACACTTGCAGAGTATTTTCTTAGACACTCACGGCATTTCCTGGTGAGAAAATAGTGTACAATATTAATGTATAGAGTCTACAGGCAGACTATGTCCAGGAGTGATGGTTTATGGCTACAATCTGTCATGCAGGTTCAAATGCTGCTTTCTGAGTCCTTGCGAAATTTACATGGATGGCAGGAAAAAAATTATATACGTAAGTATGACAACATGTAGCTCTTACTACTTAAAAATAAATACATACATATATGCTTAAAATAAAAGCATGCAGAACACATTGGCATAGCCGAATATAAAACATTAAAACACCTTTTTGTCCCCTCATAAAAACATTGTGTTTTTACAGCTAACAGCAAACAATGGATGGATATTAACAACTGTAAGCTCTGGAGAACAATCATAGGGTTTTACAAAGTGTTCAGCAGTAATGAAATACAGAAGAGTTTGAAAAAGACAGGAGATTAAAACCAAATTTGGTGGAAGACTGAATTTGTTCCAAAGTGTCTCAAAACACTACAGCCAACTTGTGCTAGCTGAAACTACTACTATGTAATATGGTTCAGTGCATATTTATGGAATCTGGCTTTCCATAGTTACAAACTGCAAAAAAATACTTCATCCTGTTCTAATATGTTTAAAAAAATCAAATAATGATGAAAAAAAAAGGTATCTAAAAGTGATACTTTAATGCTAATCAGAGAGTGTTTATTTTTAAACTAATACCTAAAAATAATCTTAGCACACAGTAAAAGTTTTCCACAAATTACTTCAGATTTTGAACTCTTTGATTTCATGAGAAGTAAAAAGATATCAGGAGCATATTAAAAGAGTGTACCCAGCACAACGTGTGTGTTCACATGTATGACACAGTAACAATTAGAAGGAAATGAAGCTTCCAAGAAGGCACTGTCTTTCAGAAGTTAACGAGGAAAAAGACCTTTTCCTCTGAAACAAAAAGATTTATTTTATTCTTTATGTTTGCTACATATGTGCATTTTTATGCGCGTACATCTAATTTTTAAGCAAGTGTAATAAAACAATCTAGCACAGATACATTTGTTTGTGCCTTGAAAGGTTGAAAATACCTTTCACTTTGCACTTGCAACTAGTCTGAAGAACATTCTCAGCCACTTTACAAGGCTCAGCTTAAACTCCGCTAGTATTCTCCTTACAAACCAAAGGGTATTCCTTAGTCCCAAACTTAAAAATCCTCAATGCACTTACATTTTTCAGACCCATAATACTTCACAGAGTGGGACTGAGAAGTTGGTATTTCCGAAAAAAAAAAAGAAAACCCGAACGTAATTGCTTATGTTTACATAAAATAAAATTCAGCAGCATTAGTGATTTTCCTCCTAAAAACGAGGAGGAAGAGATGAAATGGGACAGCAAGCATCTACTCACTATTAAAAAAAACCAGAGGATTTTAAGCATGTTCAGATGGTTTTCATGCTCACCATTTTTAATGAATATATTTTCATTTTAAAATGGTTTTGTCTGTCTCATAACTATGTGAATGACCCATACACACAACAAACTTAGTAACTGAGCAATTGCCTATGCTGGGCAAGCAATGAAAGTGACGAAAAAAACCCTGCTCTAAGGTACTTAAGATAAACCCACTTATGAAAGAAGTTTCCCTAAAATTTTTTTAGAAATTGAAACTTGAGTCTACACAATACCAAGACTTCAAGAGTCATTCACCACACACTGCATTTCACAAAACAAGATCATTAAGTGTTAATCCAAATGTGCACATACACTTTCAGCTAAACATACGACAGATGCTGACAAAACAAAAGACAAAAAGTGCATGGACAGTAACAACTTCTGTACTGTACTTTATTACCCGGGTATAGAGATACGCTATTACATGCAGCCAATAGTTCACCCCTCTAGATCTCTAGTCCATCATGCCTCCACTTTCACAAGGCTGTTGGAACTCTTAGCTGGCATTGATGATGAATGCTGAAATTTTTTTATACAGAAACGCAGTAGAGTTTTCTCTAACTCTTTCTGTGGGTTGGCTTCTCCCCTGTTCTGCAAATTACCACACATTATCTGGTCCAAAGCAATGCCATATCTGGACTCCAATCTACCACCACCTACCCCAATACTTCACGTTAATGGTGCGAGGACCTTGCAAAGCAGCACAAGTTCTGCGTTCCTTACTGCAGAAGTGAATCTCTGAATTTCTTCTCTAGGTAGTATATATCGGTCTCATTCCATGAATTTCATACATTTCTGAAAATCTGGGAGAAGCCTCTAGCACTACTGCAAGAAAAATCAAGAATATACAGAAACAATTTGGACCTGAGTAACAGGTCAAATGTGTGAACTGCCTCTCCTGAAGCAAGTGTCTATCATTAACCATACTTAGACATCCATAATATTAAGCGAGGGCAATCTATTTTACATTCTTTGTGAATCTTGGAAGTCACATCATGCACAGCCATAAACCAAAATCAGGCCAAAATGCGACAGAACATTATTACTGCGAGTGCTGCATCCACGTCCACTACTCCTCTCCCACACCAGTTAAGAGATCCCAATCTTCTCTATATCCAGAAGATAATCTTCAGGAAATAGCATATTCATATGGAAGCACTAAAACATATTTGAACTTTTCCTTTCAACTTGCCTTACCTCATTGAAGAGGCAGTTTACTTCCCCAGTATAAATCACTACTTCATATACATGGCCCAAGAAAAAAAAATCTTCACCGTAAACATCCTGCATCCACTTGGAACATACCCACTCATCCACACACCAGACAGTAGTGCAAAAATATTTAAAGGCCTATGAGTCCAGGCAGAAACTATTACCAGGGATCTACGCGACACAGCGTGCATCACACTGGACACGGGCAGGCATATTTTAATTCAAAAGGCTTATTTTAACATAAGCCACATTTCTATTCGATAAATGCTGCCTCTGCATACTTGCAGCTCTAAAATAGCAACAACCTCTGATTTAATTAAGGAGAAATGATACAGTTGCTTTTATTTCCTGACCAGTGGGTGGATTCCAACGGTATTAAAGATCCTGCAATCATCCTGCACACTTCAGGTTACCCCTGAGCTCGGCATGTGCACCTGGGCCTTTGCGGCTCCCTTTCCTGTATAGAAACCGGTGCACAAGCTGAGCACAAGCCCCTTATCCCACTTTATCTCAATAAATAAAAATCACAATAAAAAATTCAACCGCTGAGCTAACAACCTTCCCGAGGCTCACGGAACAATGCAGATATTACACCCGCCACAA
>VXAZ01010337.1:8912-20609 GCA_013399875.1 Gymnorhina tibicen | reverse complement strand
ACAGGGGGGAGGCGAAGGGAGAGGGAGAGCGGATTCTCACACCAAATGGCCGCGAGGAGCTGTGCCTGCTCCGGTTTGTCCTGCCGGGCAGCGCCTTCCCTAACGCCGTGTTTGCTTTCGCGTCCCTTGTTTTTAGTCGTGGGCACACATTTTTATTCGGTTTCCATCCTAGGAGAGATGAGTTGGGTTGGCAGGGACTGGAGGAAAAGGTGGCCGATTGAAAGGAAGGAAGAGTAAGGAAACGAAAATGCCTTTTCCACCTTTGGCCGGAATGGGAAGGCAGAGCGGGACACACGCACACCGTCAGGCACCCGGAAGGTTTAGCGCCCTACCGGGAAGGCAAAACCGTGCGTTCGGCACTAACGCGCTGGGACACCTCACGGAACGCCACCGGTGTTGCCGATACTCGGCTGCGGTGAGTTCTATTGGCCCCTCGCCCCAGCCCCTGCCTCAGGCCCAGTCCCTGGAAAGCTGTCCCCACCTAGTCTCCAGTAGCCCCTAGGGTGATGCAGTCCCAGAAAAGCTGTCCCCACGTAGCCTTCGGCAGCCCCCGGGGTGATGGCATACAATCGAGCAGAATGCACTGATGTACCTTATAATTTTTGTGAATTCATAAACGCCTCACAAAATTCCCACACCTGCACTTCCTTTGGCCACCTCCATTTTAAGGTACTTGTATTTCGGAATGTTGTCAAATCAGCTGTGAATCTGGTACTAGCCTATGTTGTGGGTAGAAAGGCACATCACTCTTACCTTCTAGCTCCATGTCTGATACCCTCACCAGCACCTGCTGACATCTGTTTTGAAACTCATATGCTCTTCCGTAGAAGTTTACATATGTACTGTCAAAATTATTTAAGTAAGGTCTGCCGTAAAGAGTAAGACAATGAGGGAATTAAAAATAAACAAAAAAGATAATAAAACAATCAGTAAAGTAATACATTCAATCAATTTTTAGAGCATGAAAAAATCATTACTTAAAAAAATGCATGATTTCCACATAGATCCATATTGTATTAGTATATACAGCATATAAACTTGAAATATTTTTTCTTTATTCTAGTCAATGACTCTTCATCAAAATTGGGTAGTTTCAGCTATTAAGAATAGATTATATTTAATTCAAAGCATATTTTTTGTTTTAAAACCTGTATGTATATAAGTGTATCTATGTATTCACCTGTTTTGTGTTCTGGTCCCAGATGCATTAATATTACATGCAATTAAGATTTCTAAAGAGCCAACACTGAATTACAGAGGCAACAAGTAACAAAAAAGAGGGGGAGGTTACTTCAAGAAAATAATTATCAGGATTTTCGAGATAAATACTAGAGTTTTCTTCTAAATGCCAGGGTCCAAAAGAGTGAGGGTGAGTGTATGGTAAAGCTCACAAGGAATACTTGCTGGATGTTTTGTACATGGTGTCCAAATCCACAGCAACCATCTTCATGAATCACATCTCGAAAAAAGGGTAGGAACAGGTCAACGGGTTTCCAACTTTTAGGTAAACTGAATCAATACCCCCTCCAAAGCCGAAGGCACACTGTTCCAATAAAAACTGTAATCGTCTGCAGTAGAAGAAGTTGGACTAAACTTTCTTAACTGTTTTATACGCTCAGTATAGGAGGCTTGAACACAATGTGTACCTCAAATGCAGAACTGTCATTTAATTTTGCATTTTTAATGAGAAAAGACACCCCACGGACTGTAAGTGTAATCTGTATGTACCACTCCTATTGATATAACTGGATTTCAAATCTTTAGATATCTTCAGATTTTTAATGGATGAGCCATCTAGTCCTGAATATGGCATAAGCAGATAGCCATTATACACTGTTTTACCCATTTGCTTCATGACTTAGTGGAAGTCAGAAGAACCCCATTATGGACAATTACATGATAATAAACCTATGAGGAAATTTCTTTCCAAACCTCAATTCCTTAATGGTTGTCTTTTGTTTTGAAATGTGAAACATCCTTTATAAATATTTTATCCTAATAACAACTATCAGTAAATGACAGAAATCTTTATTGCCCATACAGGTAATTATTATCCATAGATACTATCCATACTGTTACCTAATACTGGATGGATACTTCCTGATAAGCCTCCCCTGTAGCACTAAAAATCTGATATTCCTCTATCCAAGTAGTCTCCAGCGCATGGCTCATAGCAACCCGTTGCCTGTGAGACGTTTTAATGTTGCTTACTGCCACAGGAAATTAAAAGTGAGACTGACAGAGGGAGAAAAGATGGTATAAAACAATCTGCATCCTTGGTATTCTTACTCATAAGACAGCAAAGATTGGGAAACTACCACTATGTTTTATCATCTCCATAACATTCTTTGCACTAATCTATACCAGTTTTCAATTTCTTCCTTCCACATCCCTGAAGATATTTATTGTCACTCTCCTCTGTCTCTTCTGCCTAAGACAGGTTTTCTGTGATGTTTTGACAGGTTCCAAATGGTATCTGAACTTGGTACTCACATGACAGTAAAACAGAAGATTGTGTATAGAAACATCATAGGATTTTCATAATTAGCCTCTCATCCTAAGCAGTGGGATATCTTGCAAGTGCTTTTTGGTTGCCATTGTGCATTCAGAAGATATTTGCACAGTGCTACGCACAAGTACATCTCAGTCTTGTTTGTAAATGCTTCCAGTAAATTTTAGAGGCTATCAGTATGTCTGAGTTGAGCAAATTATCCTTCCAGCATGCCATCCTAATCAGGTTTTTGTTTGCTGGTTTTGTTTGGGTTGGGTTTTTTGGGGTTTTTTTAAAGGGAAAAATGCCCCCAAATATCTTCTGTTCCTCTACTGTTACATGAATAACATCCAGTATTTGCAATTTCCTTCAACTGATACCAGTTTGTTCCAGTGTGTGTAGTTTTGACACATTATCTTCTGAATGTTTCTCGGTGTTACTATTTCAAAGTAAAAGGTGCCCGCCAAGTGCTAAGGTACAGGCTAATGACTAGGGAAGAATTAACCCCCCTGTTTTTTCACCTGATTTATGTGGAATTTTAGAAACTTTTTTCCTTCTACCTGTTTACATGTCGAGGTTCTTATCGATGACCTATCTCTGACACAAAGCCCAAGTATTTTTCGAAACGCTTTTTTTCTTCAGACGCATCTCTTAATACTACTTTTCACCTCCTCATCCAGAAGAGGAGTGTTGTGTAGAGAAGCACGCGTGGCACCCCCGCCGCGCCCACCACGCGCAGCGCAGCGCGGTGCCGGACGTGCACCCCGGCCGGGCGCGCCGCTCCAGGAGCCAGCATTCTCTCCCCAGCACTCCCCGCCGGCGCGCTCGGCCGCCCCCAGGTCCGGCAGGACAGGCTGGCAGCTGGATGATTTGGCTCCTTAACTTTGCACGGAATTGATCCCGGTGTATTGTGTTGGGTGGGAATTTTTTTGGTCCTTAGGGTTTTTTGGTTGGTTGGTTGGTTGGTTGGTCGGTTGATTGGGTATTTTCCTGGAGTTTGCTGTTAGTTTAAGGATTTGCATTGTCTTTGACAAAGTTTCGGTTGACCCTTCAAGCCTTCTCATGGAAAACATCTAGTAGGCACAGTGTGATCCAGACCACCACTTCTGTGGGAATAAGCTGCTGGATCACCTGCAGGAGCCAGTTGTTCCTGTATTGTTCTGCACAAGTCTGGTGGAACAGGTTCATAAATTTTAGCCCTGAAAAAAACAAAAACCCAAAAACAAAGCGAAAAAAAAAAAAAATCTCACCACACTTGACATAGCCACACGATACAAATTACATTAATAAAAAGTTATAGTATGAGCTGATACTACAGTAATATGGCCACTCACTGAAAAGGAATACTTGAGTCTTCAGCATTGGCACCTGCTGTTTCTCTGATGACTTTTGTCCTATTGTAGTGCTTTTATCATTAAATGTATGCCCATTATGGATCCAGGCTTATTTTTGTTATTTGACAATTATATATGTTAAAATCTCCTCCCAAAAGTTTCAGCAAAGCCTGTGATTAAGTGTTCAGCCTAGGATGTAGTATGGGGGATACTAGTCTTCCATCTCTGTGACCTAAATTATAAATTCATTATTTTGGCATCATAGAAATACTGTTGTTTCTGTCAGCTTAACTTTTATGTGCATTTATTATGTTCATCGCATTCAAGCACATTTTTCTTTCAGCTTCTTGAATTTTTAGCAAGGCAGCTTTTATTCTTTATGGGTTTCTTATTTTTATGCAAGTCAAAAGTAAGTTGTTCATGTATATAATCACACATATTTATTAATCTATAGAGACATTATACAATGTCTAATTCATCTGCAGTCCGTAGGACTTCTCATGCTCTGCTGGGTTAATGGCATTGTATGTTTGTATTATTTATCTAAGACCTCAAACATTCTATTCTAGCTTTTACGCTTCCCCTACAGTCTACTCTTGGATATACGCTTCCTAATTCTGATTTCATTTAAGTTTCATAGCATAGTAAGTCCATCATTTTCAATGGAATTACACTGTTTTTCATTGTCATACACAGTAGTATCAGACCCTGAGCTCCCTTTAAGATATTTAAAATACACATTGTAATCGTGTGACTCCTCCAGTTTGTTCAGTGACTATTTCAGAAAGAGTTTAACCATTAGAAAGCAGAAACTGATAGGCCGTCATTCCCATCTTAGTTCTCACTGTGTCGCAGGACAGGGAGGCAAGAGTTACACATTACCTAGACAGAGGTAGTTCTTTTTGTATTTAATGGAAAAGTATTATTTATAAATCTTTCCGTCATCCAAAGAGTGCGTCAGCTGAGGTTATTTTCTTGCAATCCAAAGTACTTCACTAGAAGGACCATGGCTAACTATCTCATTGCCCATAATTTTATGATGGAAGACTAATCCAAAATCAAAGCATGCTTCAATTCTTTTCACAATCTTACACCGAAGTTTAGTATGTAAGGTGAAAAATTATTTTTCCAGTGAATATGAACAGAAAATAAGTACCCACTTTCATGTAATAGTACTTAATAAAATTGTCTTTTCAATATGCATTTTATACACAAATGCAAGAATTTAGAAGCTTTGGGAATGAATTCTGTACTTTGTATATGCTTCATATCTTGTATTAATAGGAACATCAATATATTTTGCACATTACTACCAAATGTCCTAATGAAAAACATAAGGAAATGTGTGAAGGGTAAGTGACATAAGGATAAAAGTTATGACCTAGTCAATTGCATTTTCAGATGAGCAATTAAATTATTTTTACTGACATATATAATTTAAAAACATTATAACAGAAGTCCATCAGGATACTGTTTCCAGTGTTTATGGTTTTAAAGTGAATGCAGAGAAGGATCTTAAGACAACAGGTGATCAACATTTTCCTCTAAGTGGAAGTACAGTAATAGGAGAGGTATCTTTCTTTCTCTATATGAAAGTCTATTAGAAAAGCTTGTGGTACTTAAAAAAAATGGTCCTCATTAAGTCTTATGTAAAGCCATCACAAATACTTGACAAAAGTAGTATTTCCATGGAAGTATTTAAAATAATGGAGAAAACTGTTAGAAGATGGCAAAATAGTTGGCTTCCATTAGATACTTCAGGAAGTATCAAGCAAGAATTGAGGCACTCAGTTACATACTGACGTAAAAATGTGGTTTGAATTGTAAGCCTCATTCTATAACTATAGTTACAGTAATATAACTTTAGTTATAACTATAACCTCAGCTTATATAACTATAACCTCAGATAGCCAGATAGTATGTTTCCTGAACCAGTATGGGATGATTTGTGAACTTGAATTTAGGCAGAAATAGAAAAAAATTCCCATGCCCAAGATGCACAGTTAATAGTAGCAGTGCAGTGATTGCTGTTACTAGTTAAAATCCCTGGCAGTTAACATGGAATTTAGGTATTGCTCTATACTCTTAAGGAAGATGGGTAAATCTATAATAATATTTAGGGAATTAGGGAAATTCATTAGTAAGGAAAAGGGTAACATATGTTGCATTTATCCTAAGGGAAAAGAGACTATTCAACACTTGGAAAACGCTTCTTTGGACATATATAGAGAATTGTATAGAGTGCTAAGATATTTTAAATACAAATTTGGATAAAAACCATGTATTACCCTGGTGTGGGTATAATTGTAAGTAGGCTGTCAGGGTACTGTATTTCTATGGGACTGCTTCCTAATCTGGTTGTATTTTGAATTGTGGGCTTGCATTGCCTTACAAAGAATCTAAACAAAAATCCTCTGACATTTCGGTTTTGTTTTCGTGGTTATATATTGAAGGAGATTGAAAGAAGTTAATGTTTTTACTCCAAAATAAAGAGTGTTTAATAGAACTAAAACTTTGAGGAGACTGGAAATTTTCAGAAGAATCAGTGGTTAAATTTTGGTTTGGATACTGAAAGCAATTGTAGCTGTATTTTGAATTATATAGGATATTCAAACCT
Organism: Gymnorhina tibicen; assembly: GCA_013399875.1. Lineage (NCBI taxonomy): Eukaryota > Metazoa > Chordata > Aves > Passeriformes > Artamidae > Gymnorhina > Gymnorhina tibicen. The sequence goes on along the minus strand of VXAZ01010337.1, from coordinate 14,167 downwards.
TTTGTATTTATGAGGGAAAACTTTTGTCATTAATACCTGCTTCTGCTAAGAAACGAGTCATGATTCTGAGATTTACAAGAAAAAAAAAAAGCTTTGAGCTCCCCCTACTGTTCTTTCCATCGAAAAAGATGGAAAACCTGAATTTTGTTTAGATGGGTAAAATACCAGTCAAAACCAGATAAAAGATAAATTTATCATACCAGATAAAAGAGAAATTTAACAACACAGAAGTACCATTTAAAATTTCTGGTAATGTGGTATTAACAGTGGAGAGAACCAGAGTGTTTAAGTTGTTTTCCAAGTTGTTAGTACTCTTAAGGTTTTTGGTATTCATAGCATAATGTGCATGAGAATTTATACCTTCACATACAACAGTTTTCAAGGTTTCTATGCAAGATATGGTTTACTGTTTGTGTATGCATACAGTTAATTTTGTTCCATTTACATGAAATTGGTGGATCATAGAACTTATTAAATACTGGCACATTTGTACGAGTTATGAATTTAATTTACTTTTCCAGATAGCTTTCAAAAAGCTGTTATTTATTGAGGTAGGTGATTTGGGAACTCCCACTGCAATTTATAATAAATTAATACTTGTAAATCTACTTTTTGAGTTCCTTTACATTATTGTCATCACGAGTTACGAAGAGTACTTTAAGAATTAGAATTCTGACCCATATACTGATAGAATTACAAATACTTTTCACTGAAAGTGTTTAATCTCATAATGGCCAGATTTGTCTATAATATAGTTTCTGAGTTCAAGATCATCATCAGTGCTCATGATCAAAGAATTTTTATCTGTTTATTAGTATTTCTTTGTTAAATAAGACTTACTTTTTTTCCAGAAAAAAAGCCTGTCTTTGCACATAGGCTGAGCTTTATAGTTCTGTGCTTTCATTATTTTAACAGCTGAGAAATACTAATGTGCTGGTTATTTCAAGTGTTGTTATACCCATTCTCATAGAGTCTCTGCTAGACTCTTTACAGGTGACCTTAAGGTGGTAGTATTGTAACAAAAAAAAAAAAAGGTCAAAATTCTCTCTAGTGTATAATATATGTATTGGTACTTCTCTTTAAGTTTCACTATAGAGTTTAAAATTCTTCCAATGAAATAATCTTTCTTTTTTACCATTCTGATTTCCAAAAAGTAGTTAAGCAAACCTCTATTTCTTTGGCCTGGTAACACCAATTACCATCTGTTCTGCATGGAGGTGTGGGGTGAGGTGAGAGCAAGCTGGTGCAGGGGTCTTTCTACATTTCAGCAAGAAAGGCTCAACAACAAGTGGCTTATTAAGATTACTTCAAAAAGGCATGCTAAGAAGAGGGGTATAGATAGTTACATCTTCTCACATGCTGGGCAGTCCATGCAGCATTGAACAGTGCCCCAGTGGATTCTCCCATGGCACACTGCACAGAGTGTCTGTCTGGAGGGAGAAACTCGCCCTTTCAGTCTTTTGAGGTAATCTTTAACTTCCTTACAAGAAAACAGTTCTGTTTAAGGGCAAGTTCATGCAGGAGGTGTCTTGCCAGTGCTGAGCAGGAGCTGCCCACAGGCAGCTGCCCACACTGTCCCACGTTAATTGCAGTGTACAGTCAGGATCAATGCATTCCATCCCTTGATCCCCATACAGTTTACCTTTCCCAAATATATGTTGTAATTTACAAGCCATATTAATAATCTATGGGATTCTCAAGTGCAAGTTCCAAAAGGAGAAATGCGGCCTTTTCGAGATCACCAGCTCCTCAGGTTTAATGTCTTCTGCAAGGATCCCAATACAGTATCTACCTGCACTCTTTTCAAGGATTGTATTGCTCCTTTGTAATAGTTCATAAGAAAATAAACCAATAAACCAAAGTGATTGATTTTTGATGCCACTTTGTAGTCTCATTAGACAGATAGCACTCCAAGATTCATTAAGACATTTGTTTTTATCCTCAGATCATTCACAATTTTTCTGTCCCCTACATTGTCCAGAGAACGGCAATGAAGCTGGTGAAGGGTCTAGGGGTAGGTCATTTGAGGAACAGCTGAGGGATCTGGGGTTGCTTAGCCTGGAAAAAAGGAGACTCAACGGTGACCTTATCACTCCCTAAAACTACCTGAAAGGAGGCTGTAGCCAAGGGAGGTTGACCTCTTCTCCCAGGCAACTAGGATGAGAGGACAATCTGAAGCATGCACCAGGGGAGGTTCAGGCTGGACATTAGGATGAATTTCTTCACAGAAAAGAGTTGTTAAGCACTGGAACAAGCTGCTTGGAGAGGCTGGGGAGTCATCCATCCCTGGATGTGTTTAAGACAAGACTGGATGGGGCACTTAATGCCATGATCTATTTGACAGGGTGGTGTCAAATCCAAAGGTTGGATTTGATAACCTCAGAGGTCTTTTCCAACCAATTGATTCTGTGATCATGTAAAGTTCCATTTACCTGCAGTTTTAGTTCTATTTTCCTGCTGTTCATGTGCTCAGTTAGTCTTCTTTTACCTTAATGATTACTATTGCTCTGTCTTTTCCTTTACAAATTGAAAGAAACAGCTCCATGGTCTTCACAAAAGATTTATCAAGTCCTACATTGAGACTTACATTGGATATAATACTTTGAACAGCTGACCATGCTGAGAACAGACAGTTCTAGCAGTGAGCTGAGAGTATTACTTGTTGCTAGAATTCTGTATTATAAAATGTAGATCCTGTTTCTTTAATCTGTTACATTCCCATTTTGTCTCCACTGCCCTATTTGACTGCTTTGTTTATATTGCATATTTTTATGCTTTAGTACCAGATTTGTTTTGTCATGCATGTGGATAGACCATAACCATAAACATTTTAGGAGTATATTTCTTTCTTTCTGTAATTCCATTTGGTGTCTAGACCATTGGGATTCCAGTCCTAATAGATAGTAGTTGTAAGAGAAATACATATGCAAACCTTGTATGCTAACACAGATATTTCAGCCATAGAAGTTCTCTGCACAGGTATGTTTCCTTCCCTCTGCCATAGCAAAGCCTTCCCTCTATTCATGTAGAACACCTAGAAAGGAGTAGAACTCAGTTTGGAGAAAACATCAGCCACACTACCCGTAAGGGAGTAATTCAGTTCACATTTACATGCATCATTATTAGTAAAACGTCACCATCAGTTATCAGCTCCCTTGTTACTAAGCAAATATGACTTGTTTGATTCAGGACATTGTTTCCTCAGTGAATATTTGAGATCTATTTTGCTTCTGGCTGTCCATTTTTTTGGTATCCTTTTAGCACCTACTGATCCCTTTTCTCTAGTCCTAGAAATACTAGCCAGACACAGGGTGATAAAAAGGGGTTACCTTTATATAAGGATCCTTAGGTGCACAAGGTGGAAAACGCCGAAGATGCACACCCAGCAAAACGTGTACAATTTTTATACATTTTGCAAATTAGCATCTCTGACAAGAGTCCCCAGTTAGATGCACACCCAGTGAAGTTATGCCCCCCAGCTCTAGTACCTTCTAAATCCTTCCTCCTCAGATGAGGACTAAACTCTGTTTATAAAAAATATGTCTCAAAAAGCTGGTCTCAATCTTGGTTTCTAAGGAGAACCAAGATAGCATAGGGGTCTTGGAATGTGTTTTGTCTTTCTGCCTAGGAAAATACTGAAACTGAATTACAATAGTAGACTACGGAGCTACAAATATATGTGTAAAGAGTACAGAGAATATATAAAAGAAAAAAAGGCAAAAATCAAGCTGGCATCACTACCACCCTCACAATCTCCAAGAAGCTCACTGGTTTGGAGGAGTTTCCTAGTAGACACATTCTACGTAATACTTTCTTTGATTGTGTTAGAGACTTAATCTGAGTCTGTTATTTAGGAATTACAATAAAGATCATAGAGATTAGTTTACTTTACACATAGACTTTTGTGGCCACATGCCACCTTTTATGAACTTTGATTAGCCATTATGATACTAGAAGTTAAGCAAAATTACAAAGGCATTAAAGTGTGCTGAATTACTGTCTGATTACTGTCTGAAGCCTCACAGACATTGATATAGGTTTTATTTCATGAAGAAACATTTGGAACCAAGGTTTACCTTTGCAGTAAAAGCACTCTTTTATTTATAATCTTTTATCTGTATTAGCATGAATAGTTTAATATTTCAGACTTTAAGAAACATGCATAATGGATTGTCTATCCAAAAAAAAGCAGCTTTTAATGTTAAGCTACATTAACACAGGCCATAAAGAGAAGGTGTTTTTTCCTCCAGTAAGAGCAAAGTCTAATCAACATCTGTTTAGAAATCCTGACTATCTGTTCCTTAAGTGGCAATAAGTAATGAATAGCAGTACAAAATTGGTTTTAAATATTAAACGTGAACGCATTTGAGGAATGAAGTATTTTTTAAATTGTATTTTATTGCATGATACATCAACAGACTTAATCTTGCTCAATTTTTTGTGTAGCTTAATAAAAAAAAAATATCAGCTATGATGTGATAATTTCAAAACACTTGGTTGTAGATTCCACTTTACTCAAATAAGATTTGCATGCATGAATAGAAGTGAAACCATCTTTTTAAATGTTTTGCTACATAAGTACAGGCTGCAAAGCAAAAAGCCAATGGAAAAGGCCTTGTCTTGTCTTCCTAACAGTTTATCTTATGTTTAGGTATTGGAGAATTGAAATACCTGACTCCTGGTGTTAAAGCTAGCTGTACCATGGAAAAAATCCCCCAAGTCTACATATAAAAAAGGCTAAAAAACCTGGGACAGCTGAAAAAGCAGACAATCAGGCTCCATCTGAAAATCTCTTTCTTTCCCTGGGATAATTGTAAATATAAGTATTCTGGTCAGTAGATTTAGATATATAAAATACTGAGTAAGTACAATGCCAATGGATTGGCAGTCAATACTATTTACTATGTAGAAAGATAAAAAGGTTATTGCATAAGCCTACTGCACGTATCTTAAATGTTACAAGCCTGCAAAAAGGTCACTTGTCAACCTGTCTCTGGTGTCAGGTAAGGGGCTTCCCAGCCTCGAAGGGTAACTTTGAGAGACATCCCTGCTCAAGAGGAGATGGCCACTGCACAGGCAGCTACAGTGGAGGGAGAGCACTCAACAGGCTCTGGTGGTTGCACATATTTGTAGTGTAATGTTGTCAATTCATAGTCAGATTTGCTTCTGTGTTCATGGAGTTTCAGCTGCTTATTAGCCCAGTCTACAGCCAAACCATTTTCGGGGGGGGGGGGGGGGGGTGCCAAGTTTTCGGG
>VXAZ01010336.1:105163-324602 GCA_013399875.1 Gymnorhina tibicen | reverse complement strand
CAAAATGAGACTTTACTAGGTTCAGTAAGATGGGTAGGGTTTGAAAGCACAGCTGAGTGTCAGGGGAAGTAAGAAAGAGTGGAAATTTATGCTGTAAGATGCAGAAAGAATAAGCAAGTGTTTATATTAAATCTTGTACTTCTTGGCAACATCTGTACCTGGCTAAGGTATCAGAGAAATGGTACATACAAATAAGTACAAAGATTTTGAAAAGCTAGCCAAATACTTAGCAAAAATTTTTACTGAAACTCAACTAATATATATATAATGAATAGAAGACATTTTTTATTGAAATATTTTATGTGGTGGTTTCCAGCAACTTTTTTTTGCAGTTATGCACATGTTCAAACTGATAAAGTAACTTCACCAAATTTTTTTTTTTTAGAAATTATCCCCTTTTTGTCAAGATTTTCTGTCTTTGCAAAAAAAGCAAGGATCTTTTCCATATATATTTCCTAAAGCTCCTTCTGACCTAATAGTGAAAATGAACATTCTTCATTTTCTCTTCCTCTTCAAAAATAATACCAGGTTTCCTCAATATGTTTTCAAAAACCCATTTTAAATGATTTGCAAATGGCAGTAGAACACGGAAAAAAATTCTGCTTGGATTTTAACATGTACTGACTGTAGCCATATTTTATACTGTGAAGCATTTCTTTCCCTTTCCTTGGATGGAAAAGAAAAAGTAATTTAATGCCTATTTCTAAAGTATTCTGTGTGTTTCACTTTCTAAGTGGTTCCTTGAATTTTGTTCAAGCCACTAAGAAATCAAAATAAAACTCTAGCTAACCTTTGAAACTCACATGGAATGGCTGGTAATGACATCTGGATTTATTCTTTTGAATAGTGGGCTATTTTCACAAATTACCTTCAAATTCTTTCACAAAGAGAAAACATTTAGAGTCCTATCTCTTTGACAAGCAGAGCGGCTCACTGACAAGATTGTAAAAACCCCTCTTAAACTAATCCCTGCCATTTCTGAGGCTACTTGAAAGTGCTTGTTTAGGGAAGGGAAGCCCATAACTATGTGCTGTGTAAAACAGCAATTTAATGAAAAAAGTTAGGTGTTTTGAAGGTAGATGAGAGAAGCACCACTTAGAGAAGTTTCTTAATAAGTAAATACAGAAGAGTTTGAATGAAATAGGAAAAGTTTGACTTAAATAAGTTCTATGTCTTTGCAAGATATCTACAGCTAGGAAAAAAATGAAAAGAAGTTTTGGGGTTTTTAGGAAGGGGGTTTTGTGTCTTTATATGTTTTACATTTTCCAATATGGTTTAAATTAAATATCAGGACATGGAATATTGCAGAAATTGAATACATTACAGGCTTCTAATGATTTACATTATACAATCATGTGGTCCATGTTGGCTTTGCAGAGGTTTGTATTTACTAGGAAAATATATGTAGGACTATTTTATTTTTTCATAAATGGAGGATAAATAGGAGGATAAATGGAGGCTTTGATAATGATGAAGCCATGCATTTATTTTTTATTTTAGGCTATGGGTTTTCTTTCAACATAATTGACTAAGCTTCATATTCACAAGAATCTTATTGAAGTAATTTGTGCTGCCCTCTGCTTATAGCTATCCACATTGTCAAGTACTTTGGTGAGACCCAAAAGTTTGGGAAAGCCTTGGATCACAACTATACCTGCTGGTGTAGCTCCATAATGGATGGATCTTCATAGAAATTGAGCTATTACCCAGCACAAATCTGCTCCACAGAATTTTATATTGCAAATTGCCAGATCTAGGCTTCCTGTGTATTATAGGCACAGAAGGAAGGAGGACTGGCTTCTTCTTTCTTACTTTTCTTTCTCCTTTTTTCTTCTGGAACTAAGTAACAATGAAGAAAATTTTCTTTGTATTAAAAGCTCTGTCTTCAATCCACCCTCATTTCTGCCCTACCAGTTAGGAACATAATTGCCATATGCACCTTTTATAATATTTGAAGAAGTTTTACTTTATGCAGGGTGGTAAAGCTCACACACTAAGGCTGATCATATTTCTGAAATGGATCCTTACGTGTAATGGACCATATGATGTAATTCTAAGTCTGAATGAATTTAAGTTCATTCATAATTTTTAGTTTGATTTTCTGTCTGTCCACAGACCAAGTGCAATTTGATATCTTGTTACACAAAACATAATATCAAATTATATTATATATTATATACTCCATTTAACAGTGTGGTTAATAAATGCTCAGCCTGTCTTATAGTGGTGTGCAGGTGCCTTGTGGTTTTCATTTTTAAAATTTACAAATAAGAGTGAGAGAAGAGTCAATATTCTGGAAAACTTGCTACAAAAACCAAAGCATACTATTGAATTGTCAAACCCTCCCCTAAAAAAACATAACAAGTAGTCTTGTTTTGGTATTGTGAGAATAATATAATTTAGAAAAAGATACCTAAAATGTATAACATAATGCTCCTATTAAAAAGTTACAAAAAGTGTCAACATTACTCCTTGGGAGAAAGGTTTATTGGGATCAAATGTCTGGCAGATTGTGGAATTATAGATTGCCAGTGAACTACTATGTAGCTCACGTCTACCATCCATATACAAGTGTAAATCCCACAGGATACCTCTAGTGTCTTTTAAAGAGAGATATATCTTGCAGAGAATTTTGACCCCTAAAATGCATTAAATAACTGAAAAGGTAATTTAAGAAAATATAAACTGAGTTTGCACCCTTTAGTGCTTTATCTGATTAATTAACACTGTATCAATGTACAAGACAATAATTAAAGTGCTGTAGAAAATAACAGTTATTTGTAATTTTATAAATAGCTCTTTTAAGATTACTGTAAAATTATTACACAGTCTATCTCAAAAGTAGTTCAAATTTAGTCCCTTCTACCTGTGGAAAAATGTTATTTAATACAAGGAGAGTTTCAACTGATTACATTTTTAAGAACTTGGCCCAAAATTTACTGCATTTTACTCTTTCTTTTTCATGGCTAAAGCAAAATTTTGGTGACTTCAGAACAGGCCATGAAAATATTTATAATTTAGTTAATTAAGGAACTAAAATGGAGAAATATGCTACATATATCTGTAACAGAAGCTTCATTTTGCAGGTGGTTCATATCTTCCAGGCACCATCTAGAAAAAGCTTTTTGCATACAAACCTCAATCTGTTTTGTCATATTTCTCAAAATTTTAATCAATCTTTAAAAAAAAAGTGTAACATTTTTTCTGATTAAATTCTAAAGGTTTTATGAACAAAGAAACTTAAACTAGCTCATTATAGCTATAGTCTTAACAGATAACTCTTATTCTTTGGACAGGTGACTAGTGTACTAACAATACTCTGACTGGTTTTCTTTTCTCAGAAAAAATTGGTGGCTGAAATGAGATTTAGAAGAATAGAACCACATTTGTGTATAGTCAAAGCATAAATTCAGAGTATACATAGAGGACAATGACCATGGTAAAATCAAGACTTCTTGGCTCCTTTGTACTGTGAATTGACAAATTTCTTTTATGTCTTAGGCAATGTACATGTTTATGTCACCGTTATTAATTTCTACTGCATTTCCTATGAAGCATTACTTTGTAACTACTTTAGGTATTCATGCCACAAATTCTGCATCTTAGGTGGTTTACTGAAGATTTATCTGTTTGATAGGCTTCTTTATTTTGTTTTTAGCAACAGAACAAATTCTTCTCTACGCATTAATTATCAAGAGTAAAGAAACTATAAAAAAGGGGGAACCAAGTTAAAAAAAAATCTGTGTTTTACAGCTTTTCCACTTAGTTCCAGCAGTTCACAGACATCACTAAAGTGCATGAAGGAATGAATCTAATCTTAGATTAAAACCTAAACAACACAAAAGTATCAAATAATAATAAAGTGAAAAAATAATCCAACTCAAGTTGGAGTGCTAACAGTTCAACCTTACATTTAGTCAAACATAGAAATGTTTGCTGCTTTATAATACGACTTGGTCATCAAAGTATTCCGTGGTTGATCAACTTCAAACTGTGCACTGAGTCAAACGACAACAAATTTTTATCCTACATTGACATCATTTTTTGTCAATTTTTATTTCTTTATGACTACCCTGCTTTTATTCTTCTTGCCTGTTTGATCCAAATTCATGCTGATAACATACATATAGAACATTGTGGACTTCAAAGGCACAGAAGTTTAACTGAAGAAATCTGTCATCAAATGGAAAACAAAGAATATGAAAAACTCTTTTTCATAAATAATGACATTGTGGAATTCATTGTACAGTAAAAGCGGGAGTAAAAAATATAAATGGCCTGTGTACAGCATGCACATTCTTTAGCAACAATTGCTATACTTGTTGAATTTTTGGCTTAGGGTGTTTCTAAAACACCAGTGAGAAAGGATTTCATCTGGATTTATAATCTATGGTTATTCTGGTGCTCTTTCCTTGCATGATGTTAGGCTGCAGTTAGTTATCTAAGCTTATTAGTTAAAGTATTAAAAAGAAGTTTCCATTAAACTCTGATCCTGAAGTTTTGGAGTCATGGCTCTTTTCAGCTGATGGCAACTTATTTTTCTGCCAAATGAAGCTGGCACCTATTTGACTCTGTATACACTTCATCTTCTTTGTATCCAGTCTCTGGCTCTTACCCCCAAATCACTGTAATTATTCAGACCTTATTCTTCTGTTCCTAAGCACACAATGTTGACTGCAGCTGGAAATAAAAAATGGGACCAGGGGACCTTTTTCTGATTTCTTTAGTGTGGGATTTCTTACATACGCAGAGAAGCAAATTTAAATGACCTTTTGCTAACAATATTTGCATAAAACTAGTGCAAGATTGTCCATATTCACTTCCTCTTGAGTAAAGTATAAGAGTTGTTCTCCTATATGTGAAATAGATTCCTTCAAGTAGTGAACCAGGGGCACTTCCCTACGTTTGCCTCAGATGTGGTTCAGCCATTCTTGTGAAAGATAAAGACCTGGGCTTTCAGTTAGCTTTAGGTCGTGGGTACTGGGGAAATATATTTTACAGGAACCAGAAAAAAATCTAGTCTTAAATAAACAAACTGACCTGCACATACCATTTATGGAGGTGACTTGCACCAGCAGTTTTGGTCTACTTCTATCACAGATTCACAGATTTGATTTTTGCCTATCTCCAGAGAAGGAGTTTCCACACCCCCTCTCAGCGATGTGCTTCAGTCTCAGTCACCCACACAACGAAGAAGTCCTTCCTCATGCTTGGTGAGACCTCCTGTGTTCCAGTCAAACTGTGTATCAAGTCATGCTACTTGGTAATGTAGTTATTTCTCACTGTGAAAGGTGAAGAATATGGGAGAATGCCTCACACCAGAAACACCCACCTGGCTTCTGGCCACTGAACATTAAGGGAAGTACAATCTGCCCGACTCAGTTCTGCTGCTGGGAACTGCACAGTATCAAACCCAGGTGAAGAAGTGATATCAGGCTCTGCTTAGTATCCTTTATCACCCCAGCCAGGAGAACTTTAAAACCAGCACTGCAATGGCATGCAATACCTTCTATTATCAATAACAATTTACATTCATCTTAAATCACAAGGTACTGGACATTGGAGAATTTCCTGGAGATTATCTAAAAACATTTTTCATCTTTTCATGAACTCTATTACTCATCTGTGTTGCTTATAGTTCTTACTTTAACAAGACACACCTTATTGTGTAACTGATTAACGTATTAGAAAGTGGCTTAAGTGCCTAAACTATGTGAATTAAAAATTCCAAGCAGGGTTTCTCTCATACAAACTCTTCTGGAAATAAGCTCAGGATGATATTTAGAATTGAAAGGTCTCAAGATTTTTTATATTTTAGATTCAATAGCAAATTATCTTTCTTATTTCAGTTTACAGCTTTCTTTTTTTTTTTTATTTTAACGAAACATGTAATCTTTCCAAACATAAAACAGCTTCCTGGGCTGCAGGCATCATGAGTGAGCTACTGTGTAAATGCTATGAATGGATAAACAGACAGATGATTCTCTCTCTCTCTGGGAAAACATACAGTGAAATCTAAAATGCATATCCTTTCAATTCAGTTTGACATTTAAAATATGAACAGATTTCAAATTACTTGAAAATCATGCTCTGTGTGTGGCAATTGCTGTAAATTTTTTGATTGATTTGCTGTTTGATGCCTGTTCACAGGACTATTCATTAGTGACTTTAGCTCCTAGTTAATGCAGCATAGATATTCTAACTCCATGAGAGTTAGATTTGTGATGTGGGGAGATGAGCTAACCAGGGTTTGCAGCTGCAAAGCCAAACACGTGTTTGTGTCTGTCCCTCAGTTTTAACTAACATACTTTTGCCTCTGGCACTAGAAGTTTTCCTTGTTAAGCCAAAGTACTTTGGCAGTCAGAAAAGTTCTGAGTGATAGCTGAAGAGAGCTTTGAGCATTTCTTAAATTAGCTTTATAAACTCAAAGCCAAAACAGAACTCACTAACTTTTAAAACAAAACAAAGAGTGTTTGATGTCCTCATAGGATGTTATTTTGTAATGTTAGTATTCAACTATTTTAAGTTTCGCCATTATGAAATAGTTTATCACCAAACACATTTGCAATCAAATGGATTTGGCTCTTTTTCACATCTCAGTTAAGTGACCAGATTTCTCTTGTTTCAATTTGTGTTCACTTTTCTATATATTAGAAACATTTTCCACTTTCATATATTAGGAAAGTTAGAGTTAATTACAGATTTTAAAATAAATTTGACTTATACTAAAAACTCAGCATTACTGATCATAGATAATACACTTTTGAGACGAACAAGTGAATTTCCTGTTCTTGGGACAGAAAAACACATGCCTTTTAAAACTCAAAGGAGCTTGTCAAAGTAATATGAATTATTGATTGGGATTTAAAGAAAAAAGGAATAAGCTCAGGGTATGGTTTCAATTTCCAGAGAAAATTAACGGCAATTAGGTGCTTGATTCATATACATCATCAAAAAAACCCCAACTCATAGACTAAATTCTAATGGAAACTGAGAGAAAAAACCTCCACCCACAAACCAACTCAAAAACCCCATATGAAACACCTGAAAAGAGGTTAGTAAAATCAGAAAAATCTAAAAAAACAAGGCATGTTAGTCTTGCCTTAACTAATTACATTTATGTCTATTGAGGTGCAAATTTGCATTTATTACCTCTGCCCAAATATGAGTGCCTGCTTGTCTCGGAGACTGACCAATACTGAGGGCCTGAAATGACCACCTACTACAGCTCACAGCCAGCTCTCACACCCATACAAACCCTCCCTTCTGCAACTCTCTAATGACACTTTTGTTCAGTAGCCTTATTAACATAATAAGCAGTAATTAAGAGCACCTGTGTCTAACCAGATTTTAGCTTGGATTTGCTGCTTCTTGTCAGATTTCGTTAATTTATTTTAAACTCACAGTTTAGCCTAATAAAGCCTCTATCAGCCTTCTGTTCCACAGGTCAAAGAATCCAGTAGTTCAATTGCCCTTCACGGACTATATTTTCAAAACTTCCAAGGACTCATACTGTACCTCTTTAAAAAAAAAAAAAAAAAGAAAAGCTGTCTTTCCTCACATGATTAAATTTGTTATCCATGCTTTAGAATTTACATACTGGGAAAACGGGCATGCATTGTCATTATACTATGTCTATTTTTGTGGGATAATTTCCAGCATAGCTACAGCAATCAATTTAGCTATGCTTATATAACTCCCCCACACAGACAGTCAATCACTGAGTAAATCCAGCTGCTTTCCAGATTAATTACTTACTTCTAAATAATAAAAGCACTTTTTTCAAATAATTTTGACAGTGGGGAGTCACATTAGGATAGTTAAAAGTGGACTAATTATTCCGCTTGTTTTATGTCTGAAAATGTCTCCACGTAGACAAACACATTCAGTTGGTGCAAGCTCCTTTGCATAGTCAGTCCCACAGTGGGAGCACAGTGTCTCTCCTTCTGCTAGGGAGATCTCTTTCCCGTGTGATAGGTGTCTTTGGAGAGCATCTGTAGGAAGAAATACCAGAAAGAACAACCACTGCATGATTATGAAACACTGTGTTTTGATTTTCTGGTACTTGTTTTTCACTCTCACTCCTTCAGCAGTTTCCCTGACTGATTTTCTTTCCCTTCTTGCTGTCTTATTTTTTTTTCAGTTTAATTTCCCCATTCACTTTAATTAAGCTCTCCCCAGGCTCACACACTTGCAAGCTCTTATTTATTTATTTTAAAGTGAGCTGACTAACTAGCCAGAAATTTCCCAAACCTCTAAGCTCTCATTAAAGTCTTCTGTCAAACCCTTTCACTTTATTTTTAGTGGAACCGAGCTAGGCATAAATTGAAACAAAAGAAGTAGAGGGAGGATGATTTACACTATATAAATAGAATAAACCTATTATTACATAGGAATAGAAATTATAGAATCAGTTGAAAGGTACGCACATATTGTTATTTAGATTACAAAAATCAGGAAGTCCCATTATCCACCAGCCACAACTACCAAATCCTCCTGGTTCTTTTCACTCCATCCTTCCATAGTCTAGAATTTACACAGATATCTAGTCTCAGTTTCTGCATGATTTCATAGAACGCTTCTTAACTTATTGGAGTATTTTATGTAAAATCACTACATTTATCATTGTCCTTGGTATGTAGGGCAGTCATATGACTTCCTTATTGTGGTGAAAACATTTCAGTTAGTATAAAGTTTTAAACAGTATCTAGCTTAGCAAAAAATATTACTCCAATTCAAACCAATAAGAATATTGCTGGAGACTTCCTCTTAACTCTTCTCCTCTCATAACTTCAAATTTTCTTGGAAAAAAGCAAGAAACAGTTTCTACCTCCATATTCTCAACCTAACTTCAAGAAGAAAGTACATACCTAAAAATTTTCAAGGAATCATAACATCAGAATAGTTTGTCTTGGAAGGGTTCTTTAGAGGTCATGTGGTCCAATCCCCATGCAATGAGGTGGAATGTCTTTAAATAAATTAGGTTGCTCAGAGCCATATCCAACCTGACATTGAATGTTTCCAGGGAGGGGGCATCTACCCTCTTTGGACAACACATTCCAGTGTTTCACTGCCCTCACTGGAAAAATTGTCTTCCACTATCTAGTCTAAATCTACCCTCTTTTTGTTTAAGCCATTACCCCTTGTCCTACCATAACAGGTTCTGCTAAAAGGCTGCAAAAACATGTTCCCAGAGTTTTCTCTTCTCCAGGCTGAACAGGCTTCTCCTCTAGGTTTCTCTTCTCTTCTCTCAGCCTGCCCTCATAGGAGAACTGTTCTGTCTTTCTACATCATGTTTGTGTCTCCTCTGACTTGCTCCAACAGTTCCGTGTCTTTCCTGTGCTGAGGACCTCAGAACTAGATGCAGTGCTCCAGGTGGGGCCTCACCAGAGTGGAGTACAGGGGCAGAACCAACTTCCTTGACCTGCTGGTTATGCCTCTTTTCAGGAAGGCCAGGACGTGGTTGTCTTTCCACCAAAGCTGGAGAAAACATTAAATCTGGAGAAAAGGAGGCTGAAGGGGGGACCTTATTTCTATCTACAACTACCTGAGAGGAGGATGTAGTGAGGTAGTGTCAATCTCTTCTCACAGGTATCAAGTGAGAAGATGTGAGGAAATGGCCTCATTGCACCAGCAGAGGTTTGCATCAGATAGTATGGGAACTTGTTTCACAGAAAAGGTTGTCAAGCTTTGGAAAAGAGTGTCCAGAGAAGTGGTGGAGTCGCCATCCCTGAAAGTTTTCAAAAAAATGTGTGGATATGACACTTATGACATGGTTTAGTGGTGAACATGGTCATGGTGCTGGGTTGACCGTTGGACTTGATCTTACATGTGTTTTCCAAACTTAACAGTTCCATGGTTCTCTGACTCTAGGCCGTGAGTACAGAACACTACTCAGTCATGTCCAGCATTTCATCCACCACTATCCCCAAATCCTTCTCATCCAAATTGTTCTCAATCCCTTTGCTCCCTGTTACCCAGTGATCACCATGACCCAGGTGCAGGACCTTTTACTTGGACTTGTTGAACCTGATGGGCCTGGTGGGCTGACTTCTCAATCTTGTCCAAATCTGTCAGGATTTTATCTATTCCCTTAGCTATGTAAAAAATTTTAAGTGTATGTTGTTTGTATCATCACACAATAGAATAAAAGACATGAAAAAAGAGGGAACAGATCTTATCCTCAGAAACTTCTCCACAGCAAAGCTGAAATTATCATTGTGCTTCTTTTTCATTCTACAATGATTTTTGTCAGTCTCTGTGGTAGAGTTCTTATCCAAGACAACTTGAATTAATTTTTGTGGTTTTACAACATAGCACATCAAAGGCTTCAATAAAATCAAAATATACTGCATCTGCTGTCTTCTGTGAAACTACTAATTCTGTAATTTTATCAACAGCAACAGACTGGAATAAAAAGATTTAAACATTTAATTTTATACCCCTCAGTACCTGAATTCCAGTTATTTCTGTCTGCAGATACATATTTACAGTTACTTAAGAATATTTTGATGCATTATAATTTTGTGTGATTATTCAAGGGTCATTGCTTACTATAACAGGTAATGAAAAGCTAAATAAAGAGTAGTCATAACTTACATGTAATAATATTTGTGGGAGTCCAGAGTGTGGGGAATGTTTCTCTGCCTGTTTTGGGGAGTTTTGCCCCCCTGGACAGCACTGGTTTTGACCTTCGTCCATGGAGAAAGCTGCCAACTCTCTGGGAAGAAGTTGAACGCACTGCGGTGTGAACTAGGTGATAGGATGTTATGTAAGGTTACACAGGGTGAAAATATAAAGGTGTTGGGTTTGTTAAAGTAGCAAATAGATAAAAAGCAAAAAAACTCCAAAATGGAGGATTGTTGTTGTTTTATAACCTCCTTCTTGTTCTTCATGCTACTCCATTTAATGCGGCAAAATTGTTTAAAGTGATTGGATAGAAAATTCCGCAGTTCCTGTGGACGTTTTAAAAACATTTGTTGAATATTGGTAGAAAAGTGAAAATATCTGTCGTTTCAAACACTGATTGGATTGTTTAGCTTTAAAAACACCGTGTTATCTTGATTTCGGCGGCATTCTGCGCATTTTCCTCAGTATGCACGTCCCTCTGCTGTACTTCTAACTTTTCTGATAAGACTTAATAAACTATCTGAGAGCAGAGAAGGCTGAATGTCCATTAATTAACAAAAATCCAGGCAAGGACTCAGAAGTCCTCCCCCAGCAGGGGAGGAATGATTTAAGGCACAGCAAGATCAACAGGTGGAATTCAAAACAGAATCCCACAAATATTAATTATAATAATTATAATAATAATAATAGCAGTAGTAGTTTGTGTTTTTCTTTTCATAAGGGATATATCATGCCACTGTATTTATCATTTATTTTAAGAGTATAAAGGTTAGCCTTTATTGATTAATTGATAAGGCAAGTATGGAATTCCTTATTGCAGAAAACCATCTATTTGGACAATACTGTGTCCTAATGAAAGATCAAGACATATCTGCAGACAAAGAAGATATAGTAAGCAAAGTGTCCCACCTTTCTTTTTTTGAATATAAAACATTGTACATAGGAGGAAATATAAAATTTTTATAATAAAATAATGGACACTTTAAAAATAAAATTTATAATGTCAGGTTTTCATTAGACAATCTTAATCACTTGACCATTATTTATGAGCACCTGCACTACAGCTAGAAGTTTCAGCTAAGAGAAGAACCTCTAAAATTTTGTTGACAAAGTCATCAGGTTACTGATTTTTACATAATATGAAAGAACTTGGTTCCAAGATTTTTTCCAGACAAATAAAAAGTAAAATTACAAGCAGGAAGTGAAATTAGTGATATTTTTAATGAAAAGTTCATTTTTTCCTTGCTCAGAAGTCATGCCTTTTCCTCTGGTTCTTGACCATCACGCATCACGAGTGCTAACTGAAGAACCTTGCTATCATTCCAGCCCACTGACATATTTCCTTCCTTTTTTTTTCCAACAGCAAAATGTCACAATATCAGAATGACTGTAAAGGTGTTTCATTCATAACAAGAGAATGCCTAGAAATCAGTAGAAATCTGTTTGGATGTCCAAATTCATGCCACTGAAATAGATATACAGATGACAGGTTAGAAGATGTTTGGTTAAGAAAGATAAAAAGACATTTGAGTGAAATACACTGAACTATGCAGGAACTCAAAGACAAGAATCATGGGAAACATCAAAAAGAGTTCTAGGATGGTATGAAATAGCCTTATGGTAATAAAGTAAAAGGAAATGTAGCTGCTGGAAAAGCTACAGAAGGTGCTCTCTCTCAAATCTAATGTCAGGAAATTACAGAGAAAGCCAGAAACCTGAGGCAATCCGAATTTTATCAGCAGCTCAGAGAAGAGAACATCAGCATGACAAGAATGACCTCTTCTTTCCTTTCATATAATGACATTTTTTGCTAAGATAGTGAAAAATTCTCTCACTGCAAGTGTATTTCAACAGAGATAACAGAGAGACTTTCCCTTAGATCTTCTTAAACTCCACTACCTCCATGTGGCAGTAATGAACTTTTGAAACATGAACAAATACCAGCCACTATAGAACTGACAGTGTGTATCTATGAAAAAATTGCTGACAAGGTGCTGAGCAGCCAACAGCCTGTTCACCTTCAGAGAATAAAATTCTTATGAAAGCACTCTTGTGTCCAAAAATGAAAAATATGAAAAATTTCTCTGTAGATGAAAATCAATGCCCATGGTGCCTGTGTAACAAAATGTAGGTGTTATTCATGACATCACAGCCTTTCTCTGATGTCTCCCTAAGTGGTCTGTTAGAGACATCATTAGGGAAATACAAGTTTATCTAACAAAAATCACTGAACTGGGATTATCTGTAAGCAATTCTGTATGTTGAAGAGGATGGAATTTCTAAGCAGAAGTTTTCTGAGATAATATAAGCCAAATTAAAAAAAAAAAAAGGAAATTGGAGAGTTAAAGATCTTGGAAAATGTCTTCATGTACATGTGTGTTTGTTCTAAGTAAATATGTTTGTATGATTAATCTTGTGTAATGTGTTCAGAAGTCTGTCAGAAACTATTAGCAGATGAAACAAGGTTCCTGCAAACATACAAAAGGTGAAAGTGCTGGCATAAGAAACCTTTAGAGTGAGGAACAGAGGCCAAAAATATCCTGAAGAGAAAGATCTGAAGTCAAGATTTGTGATACAGTTCAGGACCCAGACATGAATGGAATGTTAAACGAAGAGATTTTAGAAATGGTATAGATAAAGGTTGTTAACAATGATAACTTTAATGCATTTATAAAATGGAAGATTGCTGTTGATCTTCTAAATATACTCTGCAACAAATGCTTTGATTTTTAAAAGATCTTCATAGTGTTAATCCTTAGTAAGCACTTTTATGTGTCATAGGTTTTCTGAGTGCATGCAGATTTTCTAGCCAAAACAAAAAGTATGATAGAGCTTTAGTGGCCCTTTGAGTGAGTTATCTGACACTCCATCCAAACAAGTCATACACTTAAAAACAAATCATTAAGTGATAAATGTAGCGAAGTTTGGATATTTTGTATAATATTTCATCAGTATGGTCTGATGTAGGAAATTAGGGGGATAAATGTCTGCAAGTATATTATTACCTATGAAGATTGATTATTTTGGCAATAATTTTAAAGTATTTAAAATACTGTCTTAAATTTTTCAGTAGTGATAATTTTTCATTGCTTTAGAAAACTGGCTGCAGGGTATTAACGGGCTGCAGGGTATTATTCTAGCTATTCTGTCTCTGGTCGTGCCCTCTAGCTCCTCCTAGATGGAGGCCCATGAAATTATGCAGAAAATGCATTTCTACCTACAAAAATTACATACAGGTTCACTAAGTGGATTGAAGTTAAATTTTAGCATTTCAAAAAGGACTCATAATCTTGAGTCATAGATTAGTGTTGCCACTCTGTAAATGATATTTCAAAAGTAAGGCAGATTGGATGGAACTTGACTTCTGAGTTTAGAATCAACTGGCAACAGAAGAAACTAATTTCCACACAAATTATTTACTTTTTTCTTTCCAGAATAAGCAATTTCGTAGGGTTTTTTTTTTTCCCTCTGTAGTGTATAGTATTTGAAAGTGCTGTGCACAGCTAAAGTTGTCCTCTGGAAGAGAGACAAAGTCAGCAAACTATGGTTGTTCAGGCAACCAGTCAAGTACTTTGATAGGTGCTTATGGCACTTGTTTGGCCTGAATAATCAATCTAAAACTATTCCCAGTGTTTTGTCTGACATGATGTGCATGACAAAGATGAAAAAAAATTAGATAAGGATATTACTCCAGTAGTCAGGCCAAATTATCCAGACTGTTATTCATCAGTACACACGGTGCTTTTAGAAATATTGTAAAAAAACCTCTGACAACCATTACTACTTCGGAGTAACTATACATTGGTGGAAGAAGGAAACATAATATTATCGTTTAAGGTGTTAAATGCTTTCTTGAACTCAACTATAGTTAAAAAGAAACAGTAATTGTTTATTTAAAATTCCCATGCCTTAACAGAGGACAGAAGCTTGGCAAGTACAGTAAGAGACAAATAAAACCTATCATTATTAAGCTAACGATAATACATGAGCTATGACAATCTTTTGAAACAAATCTGTGCTGGATAAAAAAAAATTCCCGCAGTTATTGGTATGAAGATGATATTGCTCTCTTTTGGCATATGGATAATGAACTAAATTTAGATTAGTAAAAAAAAATGTATGCAGTCTTGCACTTTTGAACAGTGAAATAACTAATATATTTTGTGTTCCTCCATGGTACCTAATGTTGTGCCAAGAATATATTAATTAGCATTAATTACTATCACAATATCATTAGCATCAAAGCTCAGATATTCAGAGCCTTTTCATAGCAATTTTGTACACTGCATGTATCAATGTATGCAAGCATGAATGCATATGTAGTATGTGCCACTCCTGAAAATAAATAGAGGGGCTGTACAAAATGCTTTCCTTTCAATTAGCTCGGTGAAGGTCAGTAACTTTCCTTTCTTAACTCAACAGAATAATGTTACTCTTCCAATTATATATAGAACTTATCATATGTCTCATTACTTGCAGGAATAATATTTAGAGAGAAAAGCTGGTGCTAGTTTCATCCAGTCCTCAGGGAGGTTAAATGAATCACTGTGCTTGTTTATCTAACTCTTTATGAAATACCTTATCCCTCACTGTAGAGGGATCTAATGCTTAGACTTGATTTTATAGCTTTTGAGGGGATAATGTTAAATAAGTTTAATTCTACTATAAGTGTATTGCTATTTTAAATAATCTGATTTTCTAATAATCAACATTTTCTTCATTAAGCATTTCTGTTTCCTAAACTAAAACTCATTACCCAGTATTAGATTCATTATATAGAAATTTTACCTACAAAGACCTGAATACAATGCAATATTCTTCACAAGCTTCACAAAGCCATAAAAAACCACACTTGTACTTTGCAGTACACAGGTAGTGTGAATTATGAAGATTATAGTTTTTAAATAGTATACACTACTGCATGAAAGCAAGAATCAGTAACAGACAATTTGGTATCTTTGACTGCTGGAAGCACTGTTTTGTAATGCTTTCAGAGAAGGTAGTACTTCATAATGTTTTCAAAGAGGACATATTTAGAATGATCTCAAATTATCTTATAAAGTTAATAGAAATTAACAATACAGACCCAGAGAACCTAGCAGAGAAGCACAATGTCAACAAAATGCCTAAACTGTCCAGCATCTCTTAATATCAATTATTCACACAGTTTGAGTTTCTTTATATGGAAGTGTAAGGTGATATAAGCATTCTACTTCTTTAAGTACTCTCACTTGCTTGTTGTCTTGACTCTAATACCTACTGGTTTTTGTCAGCTTCCATTAGAAAATATTTGTACAAAGAACACATAGAAAAAGAAGCTGTGCCCAAAGTTACTCTTCCATATTGTTTAAAGTTGCAGAATTTACTGTTAAATTAGTGCCTTTCCCCAAAAGGCTAACACTTCTCACCAAATGTATCAGCTGAAGACTTAGGACAACTGTTCTAGACTGTACAGATCTGTAACCTCTCCCTTTATTTTAAGATTGCCTGGGAGTAAAATAATAAATCAGACATTCAGAATTTACAATGAGATCATCATGTTTTCCCATAGGCTTATAAATACACCTAAATACAACTTTAGGTGACTGACTGAACCAAACGTGTTACGGCAACAATATGTTATCTATCTATCTATCTATCTATCTATCTATCTATCTATCTTTCCTAGGTTTCTTTTACTTTTTTGCCCCCTCTACAATTAAGAAGCAAGTATATTTATTGATGATAAAATATAGTAAGAAATTGAGAAAGCCAAGGAAAACACATTATACTCAATTTTAGCAATGAAATTCTATCTCTGAAATGTACTTGCAGTGTTAAATATTTTATTACTGAGATATTTTTAAGTCAACAAAGATATACCAGCAAGAAATTTGACACACTGTATGATCAAGTTCAACAATCAAACTGCCCTTGGGTGGACTGCAGGCTCTCTGTTATATTAAACATACCAGGGGGTGTTTTCTGGCGCTGAAATCACCTACCCTTGGCCATGTATAATTGATACTTTACATTTCAGACTCTAAACCAGACTTTTACCTGCATGGATGATTTCCTATGTCATGTTGATTCCCCAGCCATGCCTGAGTTGTGGTCCACATTGTGCCAATGTGTCAATTAAATTTTGTTCTAATAATTTAATAATATAGAAAATGAGTTTCAGGAATGTTCTGAGGTCCTAACCCTACAGGGCTGTTTTATAGTCACGGGTAGATCACTCAAGCTTTTTTCCCCAAGTCTGTGCCGTGGCTAGCCTTATGTGTAATAATTGTGGGTTACATTTACTTTTTAATGAAAAACATAACAAAAAGAACCTCATATAATTTGCTACTTCTTTTGAGAATATGGTGTGTATGTTCTGTCATTGTGTTTAAGACAACAGGAATTCCATTAATTAATGCTTGTGATTTATGTTTTGAGGTTTTTTGCTGTCTTGTTTATTTCTTTACATTGCAATAGTAATAAATATCTGAACAGCAACAAAATAAGATGAAGATTTATAAGGAAAATCAGGATTTTAATCCCAACTGGAAACTAAGCCCCATGCAGCCACTTGTTCACATATCATCCAAATGGGATGGGAGAATGAATTGAAAGGCTAAGAGAGAAGGAAACCCATGGGTTGAGATAAAGACAATTTAATAGGCAAATCAAAAGCCACACACACAAGCAAAGCAAAACAAGGAATTCATTCCCCACTTCCCATGGGCAGGCAGGTGGTCAGCCATCCCCGGGAAAGCAGGGCTCCATCACATGTAACTGTGACTTGGGAATACAAATGGCATCACACTGAACATCGCCACCTTCCTCCCCCAGCTTTATGTGCTGAGCATGATGCCATATGGTCTGGGATATCCCTTGGATCAGCTGGGATCAGTTGTCCTGTCTGTGTCCCCTCCCAGCTGCTTGTGCACTCCCAGACTCCTCACTGGTGGGGTGGGATGAGAGGCAGCAAAGGCTTTGGGTCTCTGTGAGCCCTGCTCAGCAATAATGAAAATATGTCTATATTATCAACACTGTGCTCAGCACAAATCCAAAACACAGCCCCATAATAGCTACTGTGAGGAATATTAATGCTAGCCCATCCTAAACCAACATAGATCTTAATCTTGTAAACTCACCTTAGAACTGTGATAGTCAGTTTCAGCTACTTTTTTTGTGTAGTATTTTCCACTTTTTCTCACCTTCTTCTCCCATCACATCAAGTAAATTAGGACTGCAGCTTCATACAGTCTGCAGCATAATTCAGTTTTCATTTGTGTGACTCTCTAAGTGACAGCTCTTTAAAAAATGATCTTGACAGCTAAAGAGTGAAAAAAGTAACTGATGCATGATATTGTGTGTTATTGATGGACAGATTCTCTTGACAGGTGGCAAGTATTTGGGAATAGCCATCAGAAAAAAAAAGTAAGTAAGAAGTAGTCAGTTTCTATTTTAAAGAACATTAAGCATTCCTTACAATAATTTTATAGGTTGTATATCTAAGGTCACAGCTGACACTAAAAATAATGAGATTCTGGGTTCAGGCTCTCAAACTCCAAGAGATTTTCCAGACAAATAATTCTCAAAAAGATCTTCTCAGCAGCTGTGTAAGTAGTTGTTGTACATTATTCATCAGAACACTTAATGCTCTTTTAGAAATTTGATTCAAAAAATGTATAAACTTCTATCACTTTATTCTCAGCAGTCAGAAAAGAAATTGTTACGGAGGGCCCTGAATGCTTATAGAAGTTAATGGAAATCTCCTGCTGATTTCAGTGTCCTTTGGATCAGCCCATAAGCGTTCTCCAGTCCCCTTACAATTATTTTCTATGGACTTTGAAGTAAGCAAAGGTCCTACTGTGTTTTAGTCACCAAGAAATTGAGGCAACCAAATTGAGTACAAACTGCTTAAAATACTGTTTTGATGCTGATCTGTGTGTCCAGACTGCAAAAAATGTGAACTGTGTGCATCTCCTGTTTAAAAAAAGAAAATTGTACAAAGAAGTGCAGAACTTTACAAAGGTCACTTCAGCCTGATATGGCAGGTTACATATCCCTGAACAATAACTCAAACTGAATCCTATTAGTTTTAATGACAGCACCACTGACATGTCCTAGAGAACATAGCTGACAGGAACAGCTTCAGAGTGGCTGGCCCATTGATCCAGTGACTTGGACATAATTTTTAACTTCTGCATTCTCTGATTTCTGAAACTTTTGAAAAATGTAACTGCATCTTTTTAAAGTATTTACATTCTTGTAGTCATCAAAAATGCAACCTCGATTATGTATGCTGTTCTGCAAAGTCAAGTCCAAACGAGAAAGATATCTGACCTTGGTGTTTCTCTCCCCCTTACTAAAATATCTAAATAGCAGACAACACAAATTTACTTTCATTAACTATTTGATAAAATCCTCAGACTCTTGAAGTAATTTTTTGCTTTATTTTTTAAAGATTATAAAGGACTCCTATGATTCAGTGTGATCTTAATACCATTTCTGACCTGTGTTAGCAGGTAAACCTCCCACTGGACAAGGAGCCTGAGGTTTGAGGCAGCTGAAATCTTCTCCTGTTCCTTCTGTTGAAAGAATTTTACCCATTCACACAGAAAATACTTTTCTGTCTCAGCAGGAAAAGCCCTGGGCAACAGACAGGAAGCTGAGAAAAGACAGAATAAACCATTAAAAGACATTACTGTAGTTTAAATATGTCAAATTCAGCCATCAGCCAATGACGATTATGAGAATTAACATAGTGCAGAATTTTGCCCCTTATTGTTTAATGTGAGGGTGGTCTGTTCACTTTCACACACAGCTGCTTTGTAAGTAAGCTGGATTTTGGGCTGGGCTGCTGAAACAAACAGTAGAATTTGGTTTTGGAGAAAAAAAATGTTAGTACTTCCAACAGCAGCTTTCAAATCCCTTTCTCTGCCACGTGTTCACCAGCTCAGTCCTCTTAAATAAGAGGCAGTGAAGCAAGGATAAAACCCAACAAACTGTATTGGTACAGGTCATAATTCTGATCAGCTGTTAAAAAAAAAGAAGAAATATCACACTGCATATTGTATACACTGCACACCACTGTTTTAACACTCTTGGATCTTCAGATAAGTTTACATCCAAGAAACACATTTGTTTAGTCATAATTAGATCCGAATTATGTATATAATTTAAAATAATCATGTGTGCTAACTCTAAGTCAGGTATATTTTAAAGCATTATTTGCTGCAAGTCTTACATTTTCTTCCCTCCCCTTGTTTTTGATAAGTGGATATTATTCATTTATATGCACTGTAATTTTGTATGTGGATATTTAGCTTTCTGATATATGATAAAATTTAGCCACTGAGGAAAAAAACTTTACCTCAAAAGAGCTGATTTCCCGCCTTTTATATTTTTTGCTTTTCTAATGATAAAAACAAAATAGATGGTAACTAAAAGACCTCATAACAAATATTAATGTTCTGTACCTGGTTGTACCTTTTAAAATTCCATAGAGTGACTCTGCTTGCCCTGTGATAAGAAGGGCTCTATCTATGGTAGCAGCTATTCAAAACTATGAGGGAAAAATGGTTATTTATCTAATTAAATCCATATTTCATTTAATAGTAATTTTACTTTGAGAAACTTCTTACCTATTGACATATATACAAATCAAAGCAGATGCAGATGAGCAGTCATCTTGGTCTTTCTACCAACCTTAACATGAATCTTTTCCGAAGAAATTTTACTATGATTTTAATCCATGTAGTCCTGCTGTCAAAGCAAAATCAGTAGTCATCTACTCAGACCAGCATATATAGATACAAAAGATACACAAACCTTCAGAAAGTTCATTTCTGTGCTTTGATACGCAGGGAAGAAAGGAAAAAAAAATCCATAACACCCACCCCATCCACCCTCCCCAACAGAGGAGATCCAGAAGCTCTGCATGAAATGTTTCTGCTCCAGGGAGAGCAATCTGGCTTCATCAGGCCTAGTTGGAAAATGTTGTAATAACTTCCTTTTCTTTGAGGCAATTTCCATAATCCAGCTATCAGTTATTCAAAGAAAGAAATAGACATTATGCTACCATTTAAAACACTGCATGTTTACTAACCAGACTGAATTCCTTGAAATGAGCCCTTGCCTACGTTTACATTTCCCTGTAGTGTCACACCACAGTAACACTGGAATCCCTGTAATTGCAGAAAACCATTTGATTTCAGCTTCTTTTGCTTAAACAGAATAAAAATATGTTATTCAGTGTAAGTTTTGCTGTGATTAAATGCATTTCAGAAGCTGGATCTCTCAATATAATCCTGCAAGATTAAATCATTTCCCTCTGAGTACCCAAATTTTCACATTAATTACATTACTGAGGTATAAGCCTTATCATCATAGATCTTGGAAATCCCATTAGCTGATTTAGTTGACAAGTCAGTAGTATCTCAAAGTAGTTCAATGAATCTATGAATGTCAGTGTTTCTTAAGATAAGTACTGTCTGAATTTCCATGTTAGCAGAGAACCAAAAGCAGTAATGTCATTTGGGATAAAGCATATCAACGTATCTTTACTAAGGTTAATGAGTACGAAGACGTGTAGTAAACCCCATAGATCACTACAGATCAGCATAAGATTTGTTATAACTGAATGAATTTCTGTTTAGTTGGATGTTTTACATGGATGGCAAAAGCAGAAGCACATTCTATTTAGTTATGTTGTGATTAATAAAAAGCCTTTGCTCACAGAAAATTTGCAAGAATTTGTAACAATATAGTGCACAAAGTGTCCTGAAGGTTCTTTGACAAAAACCCACACATTCCAGAGCTTTAAAACCTATCTTTCCTTGTTTTCTAATGTATTTGTTTTCTTATGGCCATACCTGACTGTGCTAAGCAGTACACATACTAACAGTAAAATAATATTTCCCTCCCCAGAGAATTTCAGATTTAAGTTCGTACACTAGACCAGTTAAAAAAAGTGCAGGAAATAATCTGCATTTTGAAATAAAATACAGATTTGTTGTTATTAGAATCAGTCTCATCTGCTAGGCTAGATGAGACAAAGCTATGCTCAAAGTTCCTACGATAATCAAAATTTTATGAAAAGTAATTGATATAAAAGAAAATATATACCTGATTTATTTTTTTAAAAACAAAGGGAATTCATTACAGACATACGATGTTCCATTAACCCTTTTCTTTCAAGAGCATTGGTGACACAGATCCTTGTGCTCTTGTGAAGAGATAGAGAATATTTGTGAGCTCAGTGAAATAACTATTTTTTATACTTTCTGTGCAATACAAGGAGTTATCTTATTCCCATTCAAACAAGTAGACAGTCAGAAGTAAAAAAAAAGAAGTATGTGAACAACCTGTCTGCAGACTGTATTTAGTATGATTCTTGATAATGTATAAAGTTACACGTTCTAGCAAAACCTACACTGAAGATTATGCACTTAACAGTTGTTTGCATGGGCAGTTATTAAATGTTCATTAATGACTTGCCTCATACCACCAAATTGGAACTGATTCTCTACAGTGAAAATCCACATAAAAAATATACACTTTTTCTTATTACTGTTATTTTTAATTATATACTTCTTGCAAGATCAAACCCTTGTCTGGAAATCAAAAACAGCTACAACCTATGCCAAAGTCATTGCTACTGCCTTGCACAAGCATGCAACAATTTACAGGATTCAAAGGTCTTTTAGTGAAAAGTAGCTCTCAAATTATCAATTAAGCCAGGTGTTTTTTTCTATTACAAACCCTATGAGATAAATCCTAAGTTAAGTTTCATAGCTGAATGCCCAATGTACTAGAACACATTTGGGCTCAGTCACCTCTTCAGTTAAGTGGGGAAATAAGTAATGGATGTATGTATAAGGGAGATCTGAAAAATGCTGAGCCAGAGACAGGCTTTAGAAAACAGAGACCTAATCATGGTCAGACTTTATCTCACCTCAGAGCACAGAATAAGATGCTTTAAAGAATTATCACAGCATTGAGGCCCTCTCCTTTAAAGATAAGTATCTTGGCTTCAGCTCTACCTCATCTTTTATGTTTGAAAAATGTCTTCTCCTTAGTATGCCATTTATCAATCTGACCTTCTCTATTTCCTTCATAGAGGTTTTTTGGTTTTTTTTACAGTGAAAATATTTAAGAACATCCATCCTTTTCTTTTTAGTGTTTATCACCAAATATGTACCTATTGATTCAGTCACTTAAATTCACAAAATGGCTAATGAACATTTTCATTGTTCCTTTCACATGCAAAATTCCACCCAGTAGGGTTGTTTTGCTATCTTTTCTTCTATAATAAGGATGTATTATAGCTTGGGCCAAATTGCCCTCAAGTTTGAAGAATCAAAACAAATTATTTAATCATTCTATTCAAATCACAGTGTTGTGGAATTCTATATATTCTTAAAAATGATACATCATCCTTCAAAAAGAATGATCAAATTATTATTTCACTGAGATGATACCTTTTATGCCCACTGTTCTGCACAAAATTCTGTACAGAGAAGGTCCTCCTTAAAGAAAAAAAATCTGCTTTTTCCGCTCCATTTGACTTGTTGCGTTAATATTTCTGAGTTGATGTAGAAGATGCTCTCAGAGTTTTGGCACAGTAGCTGTGTAGCAATTCAGAATATTCTTTTCTGGATTTCAGTAAGTGTTCATGTAAGTAACAATGTGTGGGAGTCCAGAGTGTGGGGAATATTTCNGCAAAATTGTTTAAAGTGATTGGATAGAAAATTCCGCAGTTCCTGTGGACGTTTTAAAAACATTTGTTGAATATTGGTAGAAAAGTGAAAATATCTGTCGTTTCAAACACTGATTGGATTGTTTAGCTTTAAAAACGCCGTGTTATCTTGATTTCGGCGGCATTCTGCGCATTTTCCTCAGCATGCACGTCCCTCTGCTGTACTTCTAACTTTTCTGATAAGACTTAATAAACTATCTGAGAGCAGAGAAGGCTGAATGTCCTTTAATTAACAAAAATCCAGGCAAGGACTCAGAAGTCCTCCCCCAGCAGGGGAGGAATGCTTTAAGGCACAGCAAGATCAACAGGTGGAATTCAAAACAGAATCCCACAACAATGAACATAATTAACATTTCTTGGAATATTGACGTATTGCCAGAACTTCTCTTTTCTGGATTAGACAACTAATTATTGTTCTTATAGGAAAGGAAATTTAAAAAAATGAAAAATACTACTCAAGAGTGATTTCAGGTGTCTTTTTAAAAAGATTAGAAACTGACAGTTCCATAAAACTATTTTTTTTTTAATTTTAAAAATTTTGAAAGGACAGCTAGTTAAAGTATTTAGTCTGTATGTGGACAGCAAGAAGCAAACTTCTTTTTTTTCTGCAAGTTGAAGTGTTTGCTGAAATACTTAACAGCTGTGTAGTCACACCAGCATCCATTATCTGATTGCTGTGGAAGATTATATATGTTTTTCTTTTTGATTCAAAAGTCAGAGGGTGGTTGAATTATTGCAGGAAGTTTTCTGTATGACATTTCAGAAACTCCATAGCAACTGTATTCAAGTCATGGCACCTGCACAACATGAAACTCTTCAGAGCTCTGCTTTGGGTTCAAGGAAGGTATCATATAAAGTGATGATGACATGCAGAGATTTTCAAAGGAAAAAGTGTCGGTTATTAAAAAAAAAAAAGGTGTATTTAGAAGTATATTGCAAGCCTAGCCACATGGAAATGGTAAAACCATTCTTTTTCTGTAAATAACAATGAGCAGTGGCAATTCCTTTCATTATTTTCCCTGAGCTGCAAGCATTGAAAAAACTTATTCACTAATACGTTATTAGAAAGAGGTGACATGTACTCTTGTACCCAACAGCATTTCCAAGAGATACTTTTTAGTTCTTTGTGAAAATTTATAAGTCTGTTACTGGTTTCCTCTAAGAAACAACAAAAAGTATCTTGCTGATATGTTTTCGAAAAACTTTGACATTGTGGTTACATTAACTTATAAATTAAGTATAATTTTCCTGACTAGTACGGGCTGCAACCACCAAGTATTACAAGTGTAGTAAGCATTATTACTTACAATATTTTACAGCACCATATATATTCAAGGGCAACCTGGAGACAATTTTGCACAAATTACTTCAGTCTGCTACTTCTTTTATTTCTCATTTTAAAAAGGGGACTAAAATTTCCTTTGCTCATTAAGATTTTTTTTCCTGTTTTTAACTTTTGCTTTAACCAGAATGAGAATTTTTCCCACATACTCATTAAATCAAAAAGAAAGCAATTATTTTAAAATGTAGTGAAAAAAAATTGTCTAAACAAATGACATTCTTTAATAACTGTTCCAATTTCTCATGTGCAGTGGCATTGCAGTTTCATTAGTTCTCTGGGTTTCAGCTTTTAAACTATGTAAAATATAAAAATTAAGCAGGAATAATAATAAAAATGGCACATTTCAGGTAACCATTTTTCTTAACAAAGAAGTCAACAAAGTAAAAAAGCCATGATGAGACTTGAAAAAGGGCATAACGATTTTTAAGCATACCACTCTTGTAGTTGCTTTTAGATTATCCAGGGGCCCAGCCATGCACAAATCCAGAGTGACAGCATTCTGAACTGCAATATTTACATAAAGCAGTCTTCTGTATGACCTATGATTAGGGGGTATAAGACACATCAAACATGTATGGCACACATAAAACTGCAAATACAAACCACAGAGAGACAAAACCTCAACTTCTTCACTCTGTGATTTGAACAGGCTGGGTGAGCAGGGAAACACAGCAATGCTGGTGTCTGCATTTCTCATTCACACACTTTGTCAGTAGCCATGCAAGTGACTCCCCAGCAGCCCCAAGCCACCTCATTCACTGTCCATGTGACATAGCTCCCAATACAGCCCCTACATTTAAGCAAACTCCATGTAGCTCACGAGGTATGTCTTGGTTATGTCAGTGTTAAGGCCCACGCAAATATTGAAAAGAAAATTCAGAGAAATTACAAGTATTTATTTATTCAATGTCTATTTTTGGTCATGCCCTAAAAATTGGAGACACTTCTTGAAAAAAAATGAAGTTAATTTAGGGGCCAGTCTGTATGAATATTACTAGTATTAATTCAAATAATTTTAATATTAATACAAAAAATTTTGTTTCTCAAGTTCTCTGTGATGCTGTGGCACCTCTTTCTTCTCTTAAAAATTGAATGATTAATTTCTTTAGTAAATGCAGGTTTCAGCTAAGCTTCACTGACAATGTACTAATATAAACTGTGAGAATACAAAACTATTATGTAAAAAAATGAATGAATATTAAAAAAAATTTTTTCTTTCGTGTGATTTCTGTGATTTCCTCACTTCTTGACCTGCTTACTACTCAGTCATTGTCAGTGCCCAATGCAGGTGTTGGAAACATAAAGTAAGTTCATTACTGTACTTTTAATAATACCCTGGGTTGAAAACATCTACCATTTCAGACTTGGATCTTTACTTAATAGCTTTTTTCTACTAATGTATGAAAGAATCAGACCAACTATACATGAAGAAGTAAGTGATATTTTATTACCACTCATTTGGAACTGAACGGCACTCCACTGTGTGCATAAGAAGCATTTCCAAAACCTGCTTTTCAAAGAATTTTAACCTTTACAAACTGATGTTATGTCAAATTCTGTCACTCTTGGAATTTTCTTTTCTTGCTCTGACAGCTCTTACCTGCTTATCCAGAGCACTACTGAATTCTAACCAGTGGATCTGAGAAAAGGAACTGCGGAAATGGTGCTTTCAAAGAAAAGATGATGCTAAGAATTTTGAGGTTTAATTTAATTGCTCAGAGATAGAGTTTTAATTAACAATGTTACAGACAAACTCGTATACCATCAAGTAGTTATTCATTTAGAAAATGAGATAGTTTGGCATTACAGCACAGTTTAACATTCAGAAATGGAAATATTTTCTCAGGTAAAGGCCCAATACCTCTATTTCTTGTTTAGCTTGTTCCATACACAGAAGTGAGTGTTCTGCTGAATTCCAGTAATTTTTCTTCTCTATCACCTCTCCCTCAGTACAACTCAGGTACTTTTCAGTTCTAATGTTATAAAGTGCTGAAAGTCCTCCCAAAATCAATCCGTTTGTAAGCATTAAGCCATATATCTTTGCATCAAGGTTCACATATGAAAGAGAGTCAGCCAGGTAGCAGAACTATATAGTGTGTGATAGAATATCTGAAGGTAAAGAACAAGCCCCAGTTTGTTTCGAAGTTCACTAAGGATAAATAATGGAAACATTTACGCTTTCACCGATTATAGCAGGAGATCCATTCACTGAATTCCCAAACAGAAGCCGACATGAAGAGGACTGCCACAGTAAACATTAACATTGTCATAAAAAAAGTCTTATCTGGAGATGTATCTTGTATGTATTTCATACATAATGCATAATCCATGTGTCGTACTTATTCTCACAATCTTATACATTTTCCAAAGGAAAATATCGTCAAGTACTTCCACAAGAGACATTATGCTTTTTAAAATTATGAAACCAAATATACAGTTTCCTTAATCATTAATTACCTTCTTTCAGACCCTTGATGTCTTAACCATGTAGTTATCTACATTTCTTAATTGCTTTTTTAGAAATTGCTTTCTTTCACATCCACAAATGCCTCAGACTTTGCCAGGCTGAGCCTTACTCATACCAAGTCTTGGTTTTAGGTATCTGAAATGTGCAGTTGCTTCACCTCTCACATCAAATACATCCATGTCAGATAAAGCAGTGATATTTCTCTCTGAGAAGGATGGAAAAAGGAGGGTCCAGGATGCTGGGGGCTAGGGGGTGGGCTGTCAGTGGGACTATGCCAGCTGATGAGGAAATGTGCAGGGGAAGGGTATCAGGGAGAAACAAAATGGGTATAAAAGGGGCTGGTGACATGAAAAATGTGGATAGTCCTCATGCCTGCCTGATCAAAACCTGCACCTGATCAGTGCAATCTGTCCTACCTTCTCAGTAACTATTTTCTCAGCTCTCTCTCTACAAAATCTCTCTCCATCCAATATATGTGAGTGCATAGTCCTTTTGCTGGACCTGTCAGGGAGTAGGAGACTTGTGGGATGAGCAAGAGGGTCTGGGATACTGGCAGTGCAATTGTAAAATTGTGTGTGTGCCCACACTGGTGAGCTTCCCTCTCGGCCAACCCAAGAGGAGGGGACTTGGCTGCCTGTGCTTGTGCTGTGAGTGAGTCCAGTGTGTAGGTGCTGTCTCAGGCACTGCTGTGGCAGTCTGTGTGACCAACCATGTCAGTGTCCCCTGGAGTGTCTCTGGGTCATCAGCTCAACTTTGCTAATGGTCGACCCTGCAAAGGAGAGAGTGGCAACTGAATCCTTCAGCCTGGGTCTCCAGACATCTGGGCAGGAACGTCCTGAGCTGAGGCTGCCAGAAGAGACAACAACTCTTAATGTCATATAGCAGAAATTATTCTGCCTTTTTAGACTTGGTGGTGCCTGAAATGCCTGTATTTTCCCATGCAGAGGAAATCTAAGGAGAGGTAGGTTCCCCAGGCAATTAGATATCAAAATGTCACCCAGAGATTAATGTTTGCAGAATTTGTTGTCTTTGTATTCTGAAAAAAGGTGTTAATTTTCAGCTTGATCCTCTTTTATGTAAATGGAATTTTTCTTATAATCCAAGAAGCTGTTCTTGTATTTCCCTGGCTCTTTTCCTACACTATGCCAGTCTTTGAAAAATAACAGCATTTGTACAAAGAAGGTTTACTTGAAACATTTTTTATTTGACTTGAAATTAATTCAGATAACCTATTATAGGGATTTAGTTTTATGTGATGGTGTATTTCTCATAATGTAAGAAATTGTAATAAATGAGGGAAAGTAACTAAATTTTTTCTGTTTATCTAAGAGAGAAGAAAAGTTTCATGTAGGCTTTTCACTCCTTTTCTCCCTCTAAGCATTAAAATGTCACTCATCATAATTTATTTCATGTATTTTTCTAATTAAAATGAAATTTGGATTTAAATAATATGAAATCCAAGTTCATTCAAA
Source organism: Gymnorhina tibicen (assembly GCA_013399875.1). Taxonomy (NCBI): domain Eukaryota; kingdom Metazoa; phylum Chordata; class Aves; order Passeriformes; family Artamidae; genus Gymnorhina; species Gymnorhina tibicen. The sequence continues at coordinate 295,959 of VXAZ01010336.1, read as the reverse complement.
AATGAAAATATGCTTTTTACTGATATTATGCTTTCACTAAAATTACAGATTCTGACAATGATTCACACATTCTTTTACATTTATATGTCATTTTGGGCATCTCTGGGAAGATAACACTACACTGTGTGAAAAATTAATGTGACGAGTTTTTAACTCAGTTCAGTGCAGATCAGCTTTGTGTTTCCTCATGATTTGCCACCTCTTTTATAAAAAGAAAGGTAGTAGAAAAATATCAGCATGGAAATAAAAGAATATTAAAGGGAAGAACACTTTTCATAGTTACAGTAGAGAGACTCAAGGCAAAAATTAAAATTTTCAGGTGTTAAATAGATGACAGATGACTTTGGTAACAAACTATATACAATCTTAAAGGTATACATCAATTGAAAATGCTAAAGAGATAAAAAAGACTTAAAGAGTAAAAACTGATATGAGTATTTAGGATGTAGTAGAAAATGAGCAAAACTTAAAAACAGGACGTGAAGACTGACAGATGAAAACCAGGAGTTCTTCAGAAGAATAACTTTTGTACTCTGAGGCTTAAAACAGGTTCTTAGCCCTGCAGGCTACACTGCTGCTGAAGGCTTGTCCAGATGCATTATGTTGGTGGGTAAAACCTGTGAACTTCTTGTCTAGAACATCAAGCCCAGCTGGACTCTGTGTGCGTGTTTGTGTGGAAAAAAAAAAAAGAGAGAGAGAAAGAAACAGTTTATATTACATGTAAAAGCAAAAGACAAAATGTTAATGCAATAATGTTGAAGGGAAATTACTGTACATGGGAAACAAATATAAAAAATTAATTATGGAAGAGGGGAAGAATATGACCTTCTTATGGTCTTTGGAGATTTATACCAAACTTGTTTAGATCTGGAGCTGAAATTGCATTTTAGTTTCTGTAAGCCACCTGTCTTACCACCTAAATTAATTTCAACTTTTAACTGCAAAGATTATTTCCATTTCTTTAGAAAAGCAACGTATTTTTATTGATTGTAATCTAGATCTCTCCGAGGTTAGTTTTTATTTATTTAAAACTGTCCTTAAAAAGCTTTTGCAACCGACATGTTAGAAGAATATACGTTTAAATTCATAGACTTTTTTTCTAGAGACATGAAAAAGACATCACACATAATTGCAAGATTAACTGGATCATTACATTCAACAATGAGAAATTACATAGTATCATCATCATTGAACTACTCTTAAGCAGTAATTTTCATTAAATTTTGTCATGTGTTTGTTAAACATAAAATAAATAGCAAATATACTCTGTGAGTTTTCAATGAAAAATGATGAGATGCTCTATGTACGTACTAGGATAGTTCCAGGAATATATTATGCATGTTGTAATACTTCAGATATTCACAGAGTATCGTATTTATAATGAAAGCTGAATCAGAGGAGACAAAAGATATACATATGTTGCATTTCTGTAGCAAAGGTATAAACTGAGGGTTTGACTATGTGACTTGAAGCTTTATTATTCAAATAGAGGAGTATTTCTTATCTCTCTCACAAACTCATGTCAAAAATGTTAAAGAGAATAATAAACTTACAAAGTCGAGAACACCAGAAAAAGGAATTTAAATAATTAAGCTACTTCTAGAAACACGACATATGTTGCATTATTTGTACCAACCTTTTTATGAACGCAGTGATCAGCTTGAGACCACAGACTGCTGAATGTCTCCAGCAAAATTAGTCAAGGGATTTGTTAGTCTTCCAGTTTTATGTCTTAACTACAAGTGACAGTGCACCGGAGGAGCAAGACGGATAAAATAACTACGTAATTATACCATGTAAAGTGTGTCAGTGTGTAAATGCTGTCATAAAAAAGGATCAAATTAAGAGTGTACATGTTTTTCAGAGCAGAGAATGAAAGTGCTGAAATTAGGATAGGGAAAAAAAAAACCCAACTTTTTTCTCACAGGTTTTAGAAGAAAGATAATTGTATTAATTTCTGAAATATGGAAGCTTAGGGAAGTCAAAGGATAGATACAAATTACATTCTTATACTAACTGATCTCTTATTTTAACCTGTTTACTTTTCCAATAATTTTGAAAATAAACACCAAAATTTCATAAAAACCAGTTGAAGTAATTTCTAAAAAACGATATTATCCAGATAGTTTTTGAAAATTATGCAGATATCTTGAGAAAACTTTCTATTTAGGAAAAACAAAAAACAAACACAAAACAAGATCAGAGGAAATTTTTTTTCATTTTTAAAATTTGTTAACATGATTAACTGTTGCCATTAAAAATATGGACTTTTAACACAGACTCTTCTTTCAAGAAAATGATGGGAATTACCACAGTTTCATTTGATATAAAAATCAAGTGAAGGTTGCAGTTGTGAACTTATTTGAAGTAAGAAACCGCAAAAGAAATTAAACTGTAGGGGTACCTTTTGTCTAGATTTCAGTTTGCACTTTGCTGATTGTTTCCTCAGTTCAAAGACATTGATTTATAGGGCAAAGCCTCTTAAATCTCTATAATGTGTCTATTGCAAGTACAGGAATAATATAAACAGCTCCTACAGTGCTGCACATCAGCCTTTTTGAAAGTTTCATCAGTATTTCAGAAGATGTTTGTATCATCTGAATCTACATATCTTACTGCCAGGCTGCTGAATTTTTCTACTCTAGATCAGTACAAAGACAGGTTCCCAAAGCAGTTCTTAATGAACAACAGTGAAGCCTCTGAACTCCAACTCAGGGGTCTGACTATGATCAGTCCTTCCACGCAAATTGCTTTATGCACATGTCATTCACGTTTTCAAACCATTTGCCCTCCAAGAACAAACATGACTTTATGAAAACAAACATTAAATTCTTAAATGTCTTGTGTTTTCATAGACTTCTTGCACCTTCCAAATACCTACCCAAAATCACCCTAACTGCTTCATCTGGGAAGTTCTATAACAGTGCTGAAATATAATTGTTGATTCTAAGTGAATAGCTTCCACCATCTTTTATTTGTTCAAATTGGAACTAGAGCAGTGTGAGCCTGAAAAGCTTGCTTATCTCTCCTTATAGTCACTTGTGATGCATCATGAAAATTCAAGGATATAACAAGAATTTAGTTAATTTATTCCAATTTCCCATTATCTTATTGAGATGACTGCTGGTAAAATTAGTGTAAAAGTGATTTATTTTTCTTTTAATGTAGCTCATACAGTCCTATTTTGTTTTATTTTTATTTTTCTCACTTCACAGCTATGTTGATAAAAAATGGGTTTGGTGATTTGTAATCCTGCAGGATTTCTTGCTTGCAGGGAGAAGCAGTAAATACTATTCTGAATCTTTAGAACTTGCTTGCTTTGAAGTTAAAGGCCTCAGTAAATCTTTGTGAAAGTAGCCAGGACTTCAGGTTTTCACTATATCAAGAATTGTCTAGCCAACAAGCTAGGCAGGACTCTTAGAAATCTATTTCTAGCCTCTTTGGAAAGTTAAAGTTGCAGTGAGAGTTACTGCTAAGTCAGTCATGTTCAGCTGTCTGTAATCCACAACTGACTTAATTCTTTGTTTCACTCAGAGCAGATCACATGATCTAACACCACGCACTTCTCTCATTGAAGGACGGTGGCAAATCTTCGTAAAATACAGCTTGAACTCCTGTAACAGTTCCCTGACTGAGCCTTCCTTTAGATCTTCAGAAAAGTCTCAGGGGTTGCAAGAACTGTATGTTCAGACTTGAGCTTTTAACAGGGCAAGTGCCAGAGGTATGCAGTGCTAAGTCAGTCTACCACAGGTATAATAGTTTTATGAATAGTTTTATGAAGCTATTAGAGTTATAATGCCATTGCCATCTTGTATAAGCAGGAATGCAGTAGACACTGTAAAAAGAGAAAACAGCTGCGCAAGGGCACAGATACTTTAAAATTCCTGGAGAGAAAAAAAGAAAAAGAATTTTGTGAAATGCTTCAGAAATCGTCAAGCTCTGATGATCAGAGCACATATTCAAACAGGATCTCCTTGACAAACTGTGATAAGCACAAAACCTCTATTTACTGTGTATTGAACCTACTCATTTGAGATACCTGTCAGTGTACAACGTGCAAGAAGGCAGAACAGAAAGGAGTTCCAAGAAGGAAAATGTTATGTTTAATTTTCTGTCAGGGGGATTCTGTAATCCATTTCTTTTCTTGTTTTAGCCTAGCAACAGCATCATATACTACCAGGAGATTCCAGAAAATTTACTTTGATTAATGCAGGATCAAGAAAAAGAACATACAGAAGTGTGCATTTCTCTCATTTGATAGGATTATAACAAAAGCAGGTTTACTTGTTTATTTTCAGTATCACATTTTCAAGATCACTTTAATTCAACACCTTCAGCTGGGCAAAGTACTTAATAAACAACAACAGAAAAGGCCCACTTTATACTTAGAGGCAAAAATGAAAAGTAAAAATTGATTACATAAATTCTTGAAAGAGTAGATATAACCAGTGAAATCTCATTGACGAAAGATGAAGTTGCACTCACTCTTCATGTGTCATGACTAGCACATATCTAAGTACCTATATCTATAAATGTACATATTTATCTTTAAGAAATAAAAAAAGAGAAGAGTTGCAAGAGGACTGAAGAAGGGATGTGGTGAGAAAGAAAATGTCTTTGGAGATAGATATTTACCTCTATATTGAAAAAAATCATTAAAATACTTTTTCATGCCGTCAGTGTCAGTGACCTGAGAAGAGACAATTAAAAATGAGAGAGAAATTAGCAAATTTAATAGACACCAGCTGAACAGGTTTGATCTCCCAGAATAAGTTAAATAGCTAAGATTTTTAACAGCAACGCCTTTAAGTGATCTTGGAAACTCAGGATGACTCACCATCTCCTTGGTGACAGCTTAAACAATTTCCAATCTGTTTGCCTAAAGTATAACTCCTAGATGACCTGAAGTATAGACCCAAATTAACAATTTATTCCTATTTGCAAACTTGAAGGTCAAGGAGAGATATGTATTTTTTTATTATATGTTTTTCTGTCTCATATAACTTGATAACAGCTTTCCATTAAGGCTGTGTTGAAGTTTCAAAATCAAGTCTAAAGGAGAGGGGAGAGGTGAATCTGTCCTCTTACAGTGAGCGTGAAATTTGCTCAGAACTGTTGAAGAAATTAGTATCCTTAAAGAAACAGCACTTTGAAGCAGCAATCATGTCATTTCCATAAGCAGGAAAACAAAATCAAAATCACATCCTTGTTCTGAACCCTCAGAAACTTATGTTTGGCATAACTCAACATTTTCAGGGTTAATCTGTCAAGGAATATTTTAATAATGAGTTTTAATTTTATATCTGGGTTTTCTTGACTACCCATTGGCAAACTGCAATATGATCCCAGATACTAGGACAATAAATTTCCAGTAAAGAAATATATATATTTGCCTAATGAAAAATTGAAGTAAAAGGAAATCTGCTCAAATAATATAACTACACATAGTGACAGTAAAAACTAAGAAAAAAAATCTCTATTCAATTCTTATGTCTGCTATTAAAACATCCAACTGAACTACTGGGTGTCACTTACCTGATTTTTAAAGAATTAGATAAATTGCATAATTTTTCCTGCAAACTGCAATTTAAATGACAACTGAAATTGCAGGTCATTTTCCCAAATGTTATAAAGTTTTACATGTAATTGTAACACCCTCTTCTGAAGTAATAAAGTTACTTTAAAAATGATTCTTTGATTTTAAAAAGACCTTTCAAAATCACGAAGTTAACGTTAAATCTGTTTCCAGTACTGCAATATGAATTATCATAGGAGTGCTGCATAACATAAGATGTTTTCATATTCTCAAAAACTTGAAGCTGTTTTGCTTTTTCTAAATTGCATATTTGATGGACCTGTGCAGAGTCCCAGTAATTAGGGGATTTATTTGTCAGGTGGCTGACAGTGAAGACCTTGTTCCAATTAGCATACAATTATTTATGCAAAGTGAATCAGGTCTAGCAGGACTAATACTTTAGCAGGAATAGCAAATACACTGGTAGTGACCTGAACGTTGAAGAATGGTAGAACAAGAAACTCAAATAATTTTCTTTATCATCCCAAAATCGTGTAAAAATTATTTACACAATTTTCAATTCCAGAAAAAACTTAAGATTTTTCCCCTGCTTTTTCCATGTTAACCCAAATTCTACCCTGAGCTTACTAAAGACAGTAAGGTATGTTGTCATGAGAAGTTTTAATTCCTAATGTAGCATATAATATAATCCTTTGAAAAAAACAATCACATAACAGTTCCCAGGACCAGGAGGTACCATTTTCCACTACAGCCTCTACAAAAATGAGAAAATACATCTCTACAAATGTAGAACTGTTCTTCTCGACTGGAATGATGTTACTTTGAGGTTTCCCTTCATTTCAGAAATGTTGTGTGGATAGCCTTTGAGGATTCTGTGATATTTATCTAGGATTTGCAAATTTTTGGCTCCTCTTCAGGCTTGTATTAATCTGCTGCAGGTCATGCAACTGCCACAACTTTTCAAATCCCAGAAATTTTCATATCTCCTTGTCAAGAAGTGACAATTCTATCATTTCCTGGTCATATCTTTAAACTTAAACTGGAACATATTGTATACACAGACAGTGTTCTACATCTCAATCACAATAACTGTGATTGTGTGTACAGTGACTCCGTACATCTGTGTTTAAGTTATGTACAGCAAATCTTGTCACAGCTCTGCCAGAAATCAGAAAATAACAATTTAAATCTGGCCAAGGTTTATAAGCCAAAGTAACACCCATATGATTTGTGTCACTCCAACATTTAACAACATTCTCACTCCGTTAATTTCGATGTAAGAAAATGTTACCTTTTAGTTGACTTCTGATGACTGAAATGGTTTAAGCTGTAGAACATTCCTGAGAGTCTTTTAAGACTATAAAAAATATTTAAATATTAATAAGAGGTCTGAAGTAGTTCATTTTGGTCAAAAACTGCTGAATTATAATTTTATTTTTTAATTGTGGAAAAAAATAATAATTCCTTTCAAGCTTTTATTGAGACAGACCTTGAGGTAGGATTCTTTTCTTTCTGCTTATAACAGATGCTTATTTCTTGTACAAAGGAATCAACTTTTAATGAAAATTATTTTTTTATATTGCGTTTCTTGTTTCTTTTGCTTCATTATTCTCATAGCATCCAGCTGTGCTATTCATATACAGAACATTTTTTCTCAAAGCACTGTGCAGGTATAGAGCACAAAGAGATCTGTAGACTTTATTGAAGTCTTAATTTTTTCAAAGTTTATAGAGAAAAGAGAACAAATATTCAATAAAGTGATACAAAGGAGTACAAGGAAAACTGAGACAATAGTGGTTAATAGAATAGGCTGTGGCAGAGGAAAAGTTCATGGAAGACTCTGGAAGAGAAATATGAATTACTTTGATGGGCGACTATCCAAGCCATGACAGAGAGCACAAAAATACGGGTTTGAAAATATATTTCTTGCAAGGGATGACAATTTGTATTATAGGTGGCCAGTTAACTTAATTAAGGCAAAGAAAACATTAGCAATGGGTTAGATCAAACTTTCTTCTCAGGTTTAAAATCTTCTTTGGAGTAAAACTTACTGGTTTATAGATTATCAGAGCTGAAATACTACAGTATGATGTATATATTTTCATGGTGTCAGAAACTGAAAGGAAGCTCTTTCAATACAACATTTCCTTAAGAAGATGTAAATTTCTACCAGCTATTTCCTGTAGACTTCCTTCAACAGTGTATAAAGTGAGGAATACCTTTCCAAAGAGTAAGTCAGAAAATATGAGTTAGGAGCCAATTTACTTCATTCATTTATACAGAAACCCTAAAATAGGATGCCATATTCATGATGGACATCAGAATGAGTGAGATTTTGAGACAGCTGGCACTTATGCTATGTGAAGAAGAAGAAAACTCTTAAATCATTGACCTAGAAGACATATTTCCTGACATCCTGTCTGGAACTATAAATTCAACTCTATCTGATTAAAAACAAGTAAGGCCCAAACTTACCTCTGGTCATGGTTTTTGTTTTGAGCAGTGATCTGAAAAATAAATAACATAAAAAGGAACAAACTCACTTATTTAGGGGCTATGTTATTTCATACTATCTATTTTAATATTAAATCATTCATTTATTTTTATTCCAAACTTCATGATAACATTTGAGATTATAAAATACCTGCAATGCACTTTAGAAATATTAATTATATTCAGACTGATTGTGTACAAAGAGGTTTGCTAATGCAATAGAAAAATAGTTAATACAGGGAATCACTGATTGAGTTTTGTATGCATTTGCAGAAGTAATGCAAACCCATGTTCCCTTAATAAAGCATTAAGACTCTGATTTAAATAAGCACATACTGGACTTCTATAAGCATCACAAGTTATTGTCCTTAATTCATAAATACATATTTAAATTTTCCTAATCTATATTATAAATTCTGTGTAGGATAATAGGTGCTACAGAAAGATGTGGTCTGTCAAATCATCATAAAATGGAATTAATGATGTTGAATACTATGGCTGATGTTTGAGCTATTTTTATCAGAATGTATATGTGAATAATTTTTAATTTCAGATCCAGACAGTTGTACAATGAGTTACTGGCAGAATCAGGACGTGAAGTTATACAGCTTATCCTTTGTGGGAGGAATTGTCAATGGATTTAAGGAAACACTGCAGCCTCTAACTACACAGAAGGGTTTTTTGGTGGAGGAATACAAGCTTAAGCATCCCTATATGACGTTGATTGGTTTCAAGAAGGTAAGTGCAGCAAAGCAGTTTCAGTCTAATGAATAGAAAATGAAAGAGTGAACAGCTGGAGAGTCTAAACCAGCACAGGGTATCTTAAAAGGGTAAAGTACCCCATTCTGGAGTCTAATTTATTGAACAAGGCAGCAAAAAAGCAGGAAATATATTTTTTATCGTCTTTATACTGGAAAAAGTAAGGAGCACCTAGTAATTACCCGTTCATTACATATGAGGAAGTGTATGACAGAGGATGGAACTAAAGACAGATTATGTTCTAGTTTAGTGCATTAACCAGAGTAATTTCTACAGCAACTATTCAAAACAATTTTCTTCCTGGAAGTATCCCTCATTTTATAAATAGAAATCATAATTTAGACCAGTAAATACTTTCTTGTACCACTGAGTACAACTGAGCAGAGAAATAGCAAAGCCATTGAGGAAATAAATGTCACTACAAAGCAAAGTACATAACAGTTCTCAGTTCCTAGTGCACTGTTCAGAGAACTTTGAAACTCCAATGGCTGCTGCTGCTGCTGCTAAAACATCAATTAATGCTTTTCCAACTTGATCATTTGTTCAAAATATCTTTTTAAAAATGGATTTTTGTTTGAGTGGTATGAGACTCAACGTATTCCAGAGGGACAGCATAGTAGGGCATAAGTGATCCAGAGGGAAGAGCAACGTCATGTTCCTGGGGCAGAACATCCCCATTCACCAGTGCATGCTGTGGGTGGACCAGGACAAGCAGCTTTGGAGAAAATGTCCAACAGCAACAGGACCAAGTTAACTGTGAACCAGCAATTTGTCCTTGTAGCAAAGACTAAAACTATCCCAGGATAGTTTAGCATTAGGAGGAGTGTTGCTAGCACGATAAGGGGGGTGATCCTTTCTCTTCATTCAGCATTGGTGAGACCTGGAGTACCAATGTCCAGTTCTGGGCTCCTTGGAACAAGGGAGATGTGGACATACTGAAAGGAGTCCAGCCATGAAGGTCCACAAAGAGCGACAAAAATGGTAAAAGAGATTGGAACATCCATCATAGAGGAAATAGCTGAGAACATTTAGCCCGGAGAAAAGAAGGTTCAAAGGGGTAACTCGTCACAGTATAAAAATACCTGAAGGGAAAATGAAAAGAAGACAGAGTTAGGCTCTTTTCAGTGGTGTCCAGAGACAGGACAACAAGCAAGGTGAACAAACTGAAACACAGGACATTCCATCTGAACATCAGGAAACACGTTTTTCCTGCGAGAATGACTGAGCACTGGTACAAGCTGCCCTGGGAAGCTGTGGGATATCCTTTGTTAGAGATATTTAGAAGCCATCTGGACATGGTCCTGGGCTGCCTGCTGTATGTAGCCCTGCTGGAGCAGGGACATCGGACCAGATGACTTCCAGAAGTCGTTTTCAACCTGAACCAATCTGTCATTACATGTTTCAGGTAAACCCATGGCTTTTACTGTGACTAGGGTGAAAAAAGCAAAAAACATATCAGAGTCCTGTATTTCATTAACATGGCAAAACACTATTTATAGCAATAAATATGAGTACTAGTAATCAAATCTACTCCTCAGAACCAGACCAGGCTGGATCCACACCCCCACTATTTGTTTGTGATTGTGAAGGATGCTGGAACAGAAACTACTTTTTGTATTTTCCAGAATGCTATGGCACTGAAATTTTATATAAAGCCAAGGGAGAAATACAGCAAGGTCATGCTGACACTCCTATCAGCAGGTTTACTACTGCTGTAATCAGCACTGCTCAGAAACAGTTTGTGGAAGAGTCTTGCTATGATAGAGCAGTCTCCATTTTTCCAAGTTCAGGTCTCCCTCAACTGGAAAGAGTTCTGTGCTCAGTTGGGATCACATTTGCTTCAGAAACTTAGGTACTAAGCTGGCTTCAGACTCCTCTATACAGATTCCCCAAATACTCTTTAAAATAAACTCATAACTATTGCCTAGTTTCCTCTACTCCTTTGCCAGCTATTACATGATAGAAATTCACTGACTGTTCCAAGGAACAATCTTTATCTTTCTAAATTTATGTAAGGAAGCATGTGGTATCCTGTTTCACGTAATGGTGTTCAGGACTTGTACCTTGCCTGAGACTTTAGGTAGTTATTTGTCTGTTTTGGGGGTGTTCTGGTGGGGTGCTATGACCTCCTGAACCGACTCCAGCAGAAAGTCACTCAGCAGCCACTGCACACACACACACTCACACCGGATAGCTTCTTTGACAGATCCACGGCAAAGAGGGCAGGAAGGGTCTTTGTGGGGAAACTCACGGCAGAGGTTTATTCCAGCCACAATCATGCACAGGACCAGTGACAAAAGACGACAAGAAATGGAGGTCCAAGGTTATATATGGGGGCAGGGAAAGCATCAGGGACCAATGGTCTGAGGGCACAGGGGCGGTGCACAGGCGGGGCTGGGGTACGGGAACCAATGGGAAAATCTGAGGGAGTGGTGAGGAACAAGGGCCCATGGGAGAGCGGGGGAGGGAGAATTTTCTAGGGAAGGAACAGATGAGGTATGAGGGGGCGGGGAGGTCAACTGGCCAACTGGGGAAGCTGAACTGGGGTACATTTCCATAATGAAACAGCAGCCTGGGAGAGGCCTTTTTAGTTCACCCTAAATGTAGAGAATTTCTATCCCTAGGGATGGTCCCACCACTTGACTCCTTTTGTGCTGTGGGCCCACTGGCCCCCGCAGTTATTTATTTGTCTGTCAGGAAATATCTTCATTCATTTAATCTAGAAGGAGATTTTATCACAATAATACAGGAACAACATCTAAAATAAGCCCTTAAAATTGTTCTCAATCTGATATTCTCTTCTAGCTACTTCCCTATGCATATAGGGTTTTTCTGCATGGAAAAAGGCCAATAGAAGAAGATACAAATGTGAATATATTTTGAATGTATACATGTATGCAACTAACTGTAATCTTGAAGATGGTTTTAAACAACCTGAAAAACAAGAAAGGACAACATGTGCCAAATTCTGCTGGTTCATAATGCTATATGTAAAATTGCTACCGAGATGAGAAAGGACAACAGAACACCATTATTCATGGAACCAACTGAGGTCTTACCACTCTCTTTAAAAAAACGTTTTGAAAGCAAACTTAGCTGGGTGAAAGACAAAAAGAATGAAGAAGGTTATAATGAAGAAATCCTATTCTACCTCTGATCAAGGCATGTATTATAAAGATAGAATATAGCCCTTTATGAAAGACACATAATTTAAAGAAGCAAGACTGCCACAAGAGGAGTAGCTTGCTTTACTGCATAACAGCTCATTTTTAAAGACAATGCTTCATTAGATATATAAGTAAAGTTTAAACTTTTTGTTTCTGAACCCCATATTCACAGTCATATCTGTTAAGAGATATGCAACACTTATACTATTTTTCATTCTTCCTAGTGCTTCAGATCATAGTTGCATATGAATAAACTGTTTGGTAATCTACCATGGTCATTGAAAACATAAGTTCTAAATAAGGAGTTTAATGTACTACAAAGGAAGAATCCTGTATTCAGATAAAGTTGGAACTCTATATACCTCTTTTAGAGTGTATTTTTCAGGTTTCCAGTCACATAAGAAGGACATCTCTTTAGGTTAAGCAACTTTCTGTTTTTCCACTTGTGCTCTGAGGACTAACATAGAAGTAAATCTGGCATGCAAATAAATAGGAAAGAAAAGCAGGAAATCTTCTGATGTTATTATCCCTCCACGTACAAAGCCCACTATGAAAACCACACATCACTTAAAATTCATTGCTCACTGAGCACCTCAGAGAGATTTGATCCTGGCCTTAAAAATGCTGCCCTTACAGCTTTGTACCAATTCCTAAGCTATCTATATGACAAATGTGAGAGGAAGAGATAGTGTCACACTAAAAACAGTTTTTCTCTGTTAGAGGAGAACAGTTTCCTCCTTACTATATCACACAGGTGATTTTCTTAACATAATCCATAAGAAGTATTTATACTTTCAGATGAATGTCTGAACTACTGCATTGCTGAAACCTTGGCTTTGCTTGTCAATTATTGTTTGGAGTTAAAGGGTGGATATTTTTTCATGGACATGCAATGGTAGCAGCTGCCACATATTTTTTGATCATTGTGCAATAATATTATATTATTATCATATATAATAGTTTCCACAGAATTAAAATCACTAGTAATTACTGCCCAACATATGTGCCCATTTCAAGGTCCCTTATCACAGTATAAAAGACAGCAAAGCAGGGGAGTAGCAGCAGGATCACTGTCCTTTGCATAAAATGTACATGAGTTTTCAGTTGAGTTGTTTTAAAATTCATGTATATTTTGACCCTGAACCATGGAGTCATTAACAATGAAAATCTTAAAAGCACAAGTCAGCTTATCTTAACAATGAACATATTTTTTTATTGGAAGCAGCAGTAAGAGAAGACTAAGCTGTATGTCTCTCTGATCCCTGCTGTTTTATGATTTTTACAGCTTTACTAATGTAGAAAAATTTCAGACAATTGCTGTAATTGTGTGGCTAGTAACCACCGTGCAGTTCCTTTGGATAAAACCTCCTCATTGCATTCTAGTCAGTGTTTAACAAAAGCAAAGATCACAACTAATGGCTGCATAGTCACACATCTCTTTGTTTTAAAATGGTTTTCCCTGAATACAAACAACCTTTAATTTTCACCTCTAGATAAAATTTTAAATCTCTCTCTTAGACCTTTCGAAGTAACGTGTTTTGCTAGTTTACAAAACTAATCAGTGTAATAATCCTCTGTATTTATGCACCATCCTTAGTCTCAGTGTCCCCAAGTGTTAAAGAATATTCCTTAGATTTTATAAAACACTTGTAAAGGAGGTGATTTCTGGGTCAAATCTGCCTGTGCAACTACACAGCTCCTGGGAGTTCATTCATCCTCACAAGCTGTGCAATCACAGAGGCTTCCTGTAACTGGAGAGGCTGTGTCTAACTCACAGAAACAGAAGCCACTTCTAGACAGCCTCTGTACTTTATAAAAACTAAGAAAAAGAAGAAATAAAACCAAAAAACACAAAGCAGTGAATCATTTTAAATTCCCCTGATTCTTAAAGATAGCCCAAGTGTTCCTATATTCCTATTAAAAATTTGGGGGAGAATTTTAGAAAGCATCAGCAGAGTAAAATATTCAGTTCAGAAATGACTTGTGTAACCTAAACAAGCTACTTTTCCCACCTTAAGCTTACTGAAATGTGCTTAATACAAAAAGCATATGAAGATGAGATTTGTGTACAAGGAAAACAGAAAAAAAATGTTAGGCCCTCCTTTTTATTTCATGTCACCTGTTTTCAGCATCCTTCTAGCTGTCCTTCTTTTTCTGTTCATGCAGTACTGATTTTCATTTCTTATTGGCTTGCTCAAGAAGTGAATCCTGAATCTGCAAAAATACCTGAACATGTAATTATTTTTCTTATGTGTGAAATCAGATTTATATAAGAATATTTACTAGGCTGGGAGTTAATCTTAGATGAATTAAAAGGAGAATGAAAAGTAAAGGTTTTGGAAAATTTTAAGTTCAAGTGAACAAATGAAATGAAAATACTTTACTTCTATTGTCAGGAAAAGAACTCCCCCTGTAATATTTAGCAGTTTCAATTTTCCAGATCAGACTGGTAAGGCAAATAAGCTGTGCACTTTCACTGTACATCTTTGTGCTTCTTTAGTTCCTACAGGTTGTGTTAGTGTCATATGCATAGCATGGGTGCAAACAGTTTAGGGAAAAGGCCTATGCTTGATGATGACTCGTGAAGAGGAATTAAAAGGAATGTTTTAATATATTCTATAATATGTTATTATATTACACATTACATATTTTTATATACACAATGTATCTTACAGAGTCATAAAACAGTAGAACCATTTAGGTTGAAAAAGACCTTTATGATCAAGTCCTGCTGCAAATGTACTCCTGCCAAGTCCACCATTAAACCACATCTACATGTTTTTTAAATATCTCCACAGGTTGTGACTCTACCACTTCCCTGGGCAGACTATTCCAGTGCCTGACAACCCTTTCAAGGAAGAAATTTTTCCTGATAACCAATCTAATCCTCCCCATAGGCCATTTGCTCTTGTCCTATCACTTGTTACTTGGAAGGAGAGAGTGACCCCCCACCTGGTTACAACCTCCTTTCTGTTAGTTGTAGAGAGTGGAAAGGTCTCACCTCAGCTTCCTTTTCTTCAGGCTGCACAACCCCAGCTCCTTCAGTCACTTCTCATAAGCCAGGCACTGTCCTTCTTGGTCACCTGAGCATATGCTGGCTCACGTTCAGCCAGTGGTTGACCAGCATCCCCAGTTCCTTTTCTGCTGGACAGCTTTCCAGACACTTTGCCCCAAGTCTATCAAGATATCTTGATTTCTCAAATCTGAAGTTTGCCTTAGTCCTATGGAAATTGGAAATACAGGCTATACTTAACTCCACAAGCAACTTCGAGTCCTCCAGAGCATATTCAGTCACAGAGCAGTTGGAAAGCATTTCTTCTGGCAATGTAGACTAAAGACTCAGAGCGGTGAGTGTCAAGTGCCAATGAACAAAAGCAAAAGCAGCAGTACAACAGCCCAGAGCAGTGATTCTGCTTCTGGATGAACTCCAAGTGCCTTGCTGAGTCGAGTATCAGAAATGTTTGTCAAAGCAGACTTGCCTTCATGCTGTGGGGAATGGTTTACGTTTACGTTCCTTGAAATTAGAGCCATTAACTTTTTAAAAGTTTTAATACCTTCTCTACCCTCTTCATTAATTATCAGGGTTTTGTTCTTCCTCACACACCCACATGATCTTTCTCTGTGATCCTACAATGAATTCATCATGTTGACATTTTGACAGTTCACTTATTTCCAAGCAGTAGACTAGGATGTCATAAACATCGTGTTTTGATTTTGCTGAAGAATAAAGTTAAAGTGGAAAGAGAAAGAACATTTTTATTCAAAAGCAAATGTCAACAACAGTGACAGAGGGAAAATAGAACATTTCTGGCACAGAAAATTACTCAAAGAAGCACTATGCTTTATCTTCCTAACTTTTGATATATTTTTCCACAGATACAGATGTACAAACATTAGTGAAATTCCTTTATCACCATGTTCCGTTTTTCTTGCTATCTTGCTGATTTTACTCAAAAGAAAACAGTTTTTCAGCAAGTGCTTATTTTATAAAAAATACTATCAAATTTTCTCATGTATTTGAACATTTAGTATAAACTCTAAGATCAAACATTAAAAGACAATATTCCTCTACCTTCACATTATGGCATGGTTTCTAAATTGCTTCTCTGACTATGATGAAGTCCATAGGCCTTCATCATTCCAGCCCTAGCAAATTTGTTAATATTCAAAGCTATTTTGTAGCTAGTGAAAAAATCCAAATTCATATTTCCTACACAAAATATTTATGAAAAGAATTGTTGACACAATTTTTAACCTTAAGAAGATACTAGTCAGTTTACTTTTAAAAGAGAAATAAACAAACCTTGCATCCTTGTATGAAATCATAGAATGGTTTGGGTTGGAAGGGACCTTAAAGATCATCTAGTTCCAACTCCCCTGCCATGGGCAAGGATACCACCACAAAATCAGGTTTCTCAGAGTCCCATCCAACCTGGCTGTAAACATTAGAGGGATGGAGCAAATGCAAAATTTTTGGGCAACCTGTTCCTGTGCCTCACCACAGTAAAGAAGTTCTTCCTCACATTTAAACTAAACCTATCCTCCCTCAGTTTGGAGACATCGCCCTTTGTCCTATCACTCCATGTCCTTGTCAAAAGTACCTCTGCAGCTCTCCTGCAGGCCCTGTTTAGGCACTGGAATGTGCTATAAGGTCTCCCCAGAGTCTCCCTTTCTCCAGGCTGAACAACCCAACTCTCAGCTTGTCCTCATAGGAGAGGTGCTCCAGCCCTCTGATCATCTTCATGTCCTTCCTCTGCACTCAGTCCAAAAGCTTGATGTCCTTCCTGAGTTATGCTTCCCCTTTTTCAATCAGTGGGAACTTCAGTGAACTGCCGTGATTTCTAAAAAATGATTGATTGTGGTGTAGCCACTTTCTACACTAGTTCCCTTAGGACCCATGGATGCATCCCATGGACTTGTGCACCTTCAGGTTCCTTAGATGGCCTTGAACGTGATTGTCTTCTACAGCAGGAGTCCTTTCTCCTCCCCTTCATTGCCTTGCTTTCTGTGGCTGAGGCACTGTGGCTGGAGTATTTGATGGTGAAGGCAAAGGCAGAAAAGTTGATGAGTATCTCAGCCTTCTTGATGTTCCATCTACTACTCCTTCACAGTAGTCCAAAAAGCAATTAATTTTATAAGCTACTGTTACAGGTTATTGTTTTCTATAGAAGTGAGCAAATTTTCTTTTCTTTTATTTTTTTCCTATGTTCATGTTTTGGGTTTTCTTCAGGTATTTTTATAATTAATATATATAATAATAATATTATTAATTTAATAGAATTCATTAAATTAATCTAATTCTATATTCAACAATATTTACATGTAATTATATTCAACAATATTTCTATTTAATACTATTTAGTATTTTGTGTTCAATATTTTATATTTTCTTCAATGTTTTGATACTTAGCAGAACCTAATGCAACATATGTGGTATAAATATTCATAGATGATTGTAGTGGAATAGGAGGTTCACTAGATGCCAGGGTGTGTTGACTTTAACTGTGTGTCTTGATAGCTACGAGGGCCAGCCATATCCTGGACCTCAACTCGAGTTGCATGTGCAGTTTTGGGCACAGCAATATAAGGTTATAAAGCTAATACAGGACATCCAAAGGAGGGCAACAAAGATAGTGAAGGGTCTGGAGGGGAATTGACTGAGGTTACTTGGCTTGTTCATCCTAGAGAAGAGGAGACTGAGGGGACACCTCATTGCAGTCTAGAGGTTTCTCACGAGGGCAAGCAGAGGGGTAGACACTGATCTCTTCAATGACAGAACCTGAGGAAATGGCCTGAAGTTGTGTCAGGGGAGGATAAGTAGAATATTAGAAAAAGGTTCTTCATCCAGAGAGTGTTTGGGCACTGGAACAGGCTTCCCAGGGAAGTGGTCACAGCACCAAGCCTGACAGAGTTCAAGAAGTGTTTGGACAATGCTGCCAGTACATGGTGTGAGTCTTGAGGCGTCCTGTGCAGGACCAGGAGTTGGACTTAGATGATCCTCGTGGGTCCCTTCCAACTCAGGATATGATTCTTGGACTTTGAATCAGTTTCCCAGAGGGCTGGTGTGTAGAACTCAGTTCAGTGTAAGCTGTAATTTCAAATAAAGTTCTGTGAATCTCTTGGATTTTCAACCACTTAAAAAAAAAAAAGAAGTTTATAAAAGTTTATTCTCAGACTCATTCCAGCTGCTAAAATTACTGGTGTAACACTTATAAAATAAACTAATGCAAAATTTAAGTTCATTTTTCCTTTAGACATAAAAAGGAAGGTGTTTTCCCACTTCAAATCTCTCTTCTGCTTATTTTCAAAGGGTATCTTTCCTGTGTCTAACCAACACTTTTATTTTTGTGGTAGACTGTCTATGCAAGAACTTCTGCTTCTAAACCCATGTTTATGACGAAAAAAGTCATAAGCTCTCAAATGTTGACATTCTTTTTAGAACTGTAAATGACATTCTGACTTAAATATAAATAATAAAAGACAGCTCTGGAGAATTTTCAGAGATCAGGAAATCTGAGATACTTGGAAAATATTTATCCTCACATACCTATAAATCCTCACTGGTTTTGCATTCAGAGTATCCCATTCTGGGTATTTTAATAATAGGTGAGTATAAGGGAGCTCAGTTGGTTCTGTAATGTGTATTTCATGTTAAATGACAAGGTCTATTTATATTTGAGACATCTGACTTGTTCCATTTAAATCAAATGCTCAGTTTGGTTTGTTTGTGGCAAGTCAGTCCTAACTTTGTAATATGACAATGCTTTGTTTTCTTTTACTTTCCTGCAACAAGTAATGTTTTTAGTCTCCTAATCTTTGGTTTTAATATATAATACAAATTCTTTTTTACTTTTACTAGAATGTAAGGCACTACCATCATGGTAACTGCAATGCATAGCTGATGTGAAAAGCTTGTATTTTTCTGCTTTTTTAATCCGTACTTTAAGAAAATCTTACTTATTCTGAGTACCAGTTTAAACTGCTAGAGTTTAGTAGGCTCTTAATCTGTGTAAACCTGAGAAGATTGCTTACTCTTGCCATTCAAAAAAATACATTTTGGAGGAACACAATGCATTTAAAGATCAGGTTCTTAAGGTCTTATGCATATCCAGTATTCAGACCAACAAAAATTTTGTCCCCAGTTGAGAATGTAACAAATACCATCAAAATGTGCAAAAAACCCCTGTATGACAATAATCCAGATCCTTATCAAGAAGAGATATGTTTTCAACAACCCCATTTCCCAGTGACACACCTCTAAAGTCTTGTGAACTTCCTCTGGAATTAAAAAAACCCAATAAACCAAAACCAGAAACAGTAACAACAGAAAGCCCACAACATTGATCCAATAAACATTAATTTAAAAGTGGTTTCAGGGTATAATCAGCAGCGT
The DNA here is from genome assembly GCA_013399875.1 of Gymnorhina tibicen. Classification (NCBI taxonomy): domain Eukaryota; kingdom Metazoa; phylum Chordata; class Aves; order Passeriformes; family Artamidae; genus Gymnorhina; species Gymnorhina tibicen. The sequence goes on along the minus strand of VXAZ01010336.1, from coordinate 276,611 downwards.
GACTCCAGTGAAGAATGTGTGTATCATGTTTGAACGAAATATGACTAGGAATATATAGTCGCTTTCTTACAATAGAGCAGGTTAACTCGATTATCTCCCTGGCAAGTGCCTTTACAAAAATACATGTAGACTTAACAGTGAAATCAACACAGATGGAATGGTATAATCAAGATCTTTTTAATATTATGAGACAACTTGGGTTTTGTTTTTGTCAACTAGTTATTTTTATTTTTTGGTCTGAATCTATTGAATCTACCTTGTAGAGCTTCAAAAACCAAACAAAATAAACAAAACCAAACAAAATGCCCCCCTCCTATCCTCTAAACTCCTCTCTCTCAGATCAGTTTCTGTCATATGATGCAGCACAGGTAAATATTATAACTCATTCTGAAAAGACTCTTTGAAATTAATTGAAACTTAAGTTAGCATACCTTATTTTTTATAGCTTCATACTCTACATTGAAAATATTCTATCAATTTGAAAACAGGGTATTGGGTGAAAATTTATAACTTTTATGATGTCCTGCTGATAGTTATCAGTCCTCCAAGAAATGTAAAACAAGCCAGGAATAAATGCTGAGTGTTCCACTTATATTTCTCCGCAATAGTGTCTTTGAAAAAAGATAAATGATTTTTTAGAAACCTGACTCACTAAAATCAACAGTTCAGTGAATGGTTTTGGAATAGGCCTTAACAGTGAGGTTTTAATCCATGAATGGTACTCATTGCAATGTCAATAATCTTGTAAAATAACCATTACTTTCCCTTTCAAAATATTTAAGGAGGAATACATTTTCGCCCAGAAATTTTCCCCCACTAATTGATATGTTTAATAGTTCATGAAGAACTATAGATTCTCCAAATATCATCAAAATAAAACTCATTTGCCTGAAAGTTTTGCAGCATTTCACATCACAGCTTTTTTACGGAACAAATGCACCTATCATAGTTTAACACTTAAAAAAAGAGAGAAATGCATTCTAGTCAAAGTGTGTCAATACAGAGTAACTGTCTTATCAGCTTATAGGAAAAATTAGGTTTAAAATTATATGAAGAAATTACTTGAAGTGTCTGCCTAACACCATTAAAAATTGTCACCATCCTTATATGTCAGTTACATTTCTCTATTAACTCTCTTCTAAGATATTACTAAATATCCCCTATAATGTTTTTTAGTTCTTCAGAAAAAGACTTTGTTAATTCAAGAATAGAAATCATCGAGAAACATGGGATAATGCAATCCCTTTTCTTTATTAAGCCTGATGTGTATACAAGCCCTTACTTCTATCATAGGCAAGCAAATGAAGGAACTGTTCTTGGAGGGACATAAGAGGAGGTATAGTGGAAAGTAAAAGATTCTCCATTTAACTAAACAATAAAACTACTGTTGAACAAAGCCAAGAATTTCACCCATACTGAGGAGTGAAATTCAAATTCAAGGAGATTTTAATTCAGACATGTCACTGCTTGTCATGAATACCTTACTAGGGATCAATGACTTTTCCCAATCTTAAAAGATTTTCTTCAGAAAATTTTTATCCTGTATGCCACAGGCTGATTGTTCAGGTTTAGATACTGGCTGTACTACAAGCTCTGTCTCACATTGTCAAGATTTCTCAGGCTGTTAATCAGCAAATATTCTCCATCTGTTGGCAAAGAAATTTACATTTTTACTTCCGTTTGGACTTTGTGAGCGAATTCCAGGGAAAGAAATGCAGGCCTAAGGATTCTGGGTTGTGACCGAGTTTTTCTGTTAAACTGGCAACACAAGTAGCTTGAGCCACATACCTTTGCAACCATGAGCTTTGCAACCCTTTGCACCCTTGGCATCTCCTCCTAAACCCCAGCTACCAGATCTGGCACTGACGTGGCCTTGGCATCTGAGGTGAAACAGCTTCTTTGTGTTCCCTGTGCTATGGTGCAGAACAACAGCACTTCTGCAGTTTATAGGAGTGGTGCTAGAATCCCATAGTATCAGAAGTCTTTCTATGCTAAAATATTTTGCTAGACAGAACCACACTTATAAAGTCCCTTAGCAAGAGTGAGAACCATAGGAGTCAGAGACACTGCAGTGAGAGTGGATATTGGAGACTAGAAATGAATAATTTCCACTTCTCTGGCTGTACGTAGGGACAGGAATTATTTATGTAGTGTGGCAAGGAGCTTTCTTTGACTCAGCAAGCCTACTTCTTGAGATACAAAAAAAGGCAAAACTGAAGAAGATACAAATAAGCAAAAATAGCAGTTTTGGCCTTCAAAATGTTTGGTTGGTTGTTTTTATTTTCATTTTGTTCACTGTAACAGTCATGTCTGCAGTGCTGGTAAAAGACAAAAGGATGTGGAACAAGTTCAAACCACAGGTACATAATAGTTTACTAACTGATCAGCAGTGAAATAAAATGGAATAAAAATGCTTAGAAAAGAAGTATGCATATTTCAAGCCCAGTTTTGATTACCTTATATCCTGTCATGACCAATATAATTTTTGTTTTTAAACCATTTCTTACCATCATTAGCCCCAGATACTTCCTAATAACTAGAACTGAGGTTAAGCATGTTAATATTTAGCAAATTGATTTGTAATTTTGTCATTCATTTGCAAGCTAGGAATTATACAATTAGACTTATTAAGCTAATGAAGTTTGTGTGAATTTATAAGCCTATATAGATATATATAGATATATATATATAATTTCTTTTAAAATCCTATTTTCAATTAACTGAGGCAAAATCTAAGCTCAAGTACTCAAATGCCCCTGAATAAGGAATATATCTGAAATATGTGTGAACTGCTCTCAGAAAATCAAGGAATATACCATTTTGTGATTTGTTTGCTCAGGTCCACTAAAAAGCTGCACATAATATTTATCCTAGTGTAACTCTTGGACACCTGTTCTTGGTTTCTCTGGTGCCCCAGGAAATTAATAGATAAATCACCAGAGACACCAGAGAAAACAACAAAGGCAAAGATTTCATACTTCAAAAACAATCTTAAAGAAGCAAAGCCACTACTTGGTCCCACCCCCTAAAATGCCTAAACCCGGTAATTTCAAGCCTTTCATTTTTAAGTTAAGGGACTTATAAGGTAGCTTTTACAACTCAAAATTAAATCACCTGTACTAGAAGTAAAAATTGAAGGAAGATGTGTAAAACATACTTTATCATTACATATGATTTTAATATCAGTTTATGACTTATTTTTGCTTGTAATGTTTCATGTATTTATTGAATGAGCACAAATCTATTTAATCAAATTGCAAATACACTGCACTTGGAAGAAAAAAATGGTGTGACTAGGACTAGAGAGACATTGCCAATCAGAAATCTTATATGCATGCAGTTGGAAGAGCTTGTCCATAGACTCTAGTCTGTTACCTTTATCTAGGATGACACCTGGATTATTTATGGAACATTTGTTACGCTGTTTCCAGAAAACATATATTTCACAATGGTTTCCTTTCTGTCAAGTAAGACATGTAGTTGTCAGTGAAGTAAATTTCATTCAACTAATTTCAATTATCCTTATTGACTAAGAATCTGTATAAAAGTATAACATTTGAATATATCATGGAACTCTGCTTTTGTTTCTGTATAATCTGTTTAATGCAGACCTATAATCCTTTATCAACTGATGTTTTAGAAGTGGTGCTCAAAAATATTGTTGTAAAACTTAGGTTAATTTTCAAAAATTGTCCAAAGAAACTTAGAAATTTTGTTTAAGTTTCTCAGCCAATGCTCAACCTATGCTGTTGTAGCCATTCTGGTAAAAAATCTTTGTTTTACTACTAGTAGAGGTAATGAGTCTATAGAAGTCACCATCGTGATAGGAGCTTTACCTTATCTTCACTCTTCTCATTGATTTCTCTACAAAGAGGAAATGAAGTGATCATACAATTTAACTAATATATATTATTTTTGATCTAACCAGGAGATTCACAGCAAATTCTACCCAGTGGATTCTGTTAGCTTATGTGATTAAATACTAATTTTTCCCAGAGAAATCTCTTTGCTCTGAGTCAGAGACATGAGCCCCTGTTCCCTTGTCCCCTGGGGCTGTCCCAGGAAAGCATTAAGAGCCCTATGGGCTCGGTGAGTCCCGGCACTATGAGTCCACAGGGGCAGCTCCCCGCTCTGGGAGGTGGCAGTCACTGTGCCAAGAAACAATGTTGTGGGACCGCCCAAGATAATGGAATGTTCAGGGAGGAGCCAAAGATGGGGCAAAGGAGGGATCAAAGTGGTTAGAAAAGCAGGAAAATAGAAGGATAAGGAGATAAAATGGGCTGGTATTGTGTAAGAAGAGAATTTATGCTTGTCTAGCCATGGCCTGTTCCTGGTCGATGAGTCAATTCTCTATTCCAAATAGACTGCCTTTCTATCTCCTTTCCAGAGTGAGGACTCTGTAGGGCGTGCATGGGCACATGTGGATATCTCAGCGCAGCAGCTGGAGAGGTCAGAGAGTCTTTGTGTCTGTGGTGCCAGAAGCAGAAGAGACAGGAACATGTGCACACTGTACATGGGTGTGCACATAGGTGCCTGCAATTTCCTAGAGAACTTCAGGGTGGACTAGATAATGAATGGAATAAAAATGATGGGAATCAGGTATCAGAGGTGCCATAACCTCTCAAATACAGGAGAGTTCAGAGGTGTTGAGACTGACTACTGGAGAGACAGTTGGTGCAATCTAGCTACTGAGATTAGGGGATCTCAGGGAGGGCTGTGAGAAAGGACACAGATCCAAACCACCTACTTGTGAGTGCCATTCATGCAGAGTGCATGTTTGGGCATGAGGCAAAGGGGGAAATGTGGGGACCCATGGGCCAGCTACCAGATAGACTGTCTAAGGTTTGTTACTGGAGTAAATTAAGGGGTCATGTGCCTCTGCATCCATGTGACCAGGGTTTTGTGTTTATGTGTGGGTATCAGCAACTGGGATGGGGCTGTGAACATGAGGGGTTCATGTGTTGATGTGCTGGCCATGCACTACCCTAGGATCCAGAGATAACCACCGTTTATATACGTGTATAATTTCCACTGGTGTTTCTCCTTGATCAGGCAGGAGGGGAACAGGATCAGGCCATTTCTGCTTGTTGTATTGGAGTTAGTATGGTGTGGTTCATACCAGTATTGATCTATATGTATTGAACCATGCAAATATAAACATACAGAGGGGGAGAGAGAGAGTATACATATTTAAAATACAGGCTCAGCCTCACTGCTGACTGGACATAAGGTTATCAAGTTGCAACAGCCTTGCCTCTGTTGGGCTGCAAAACTTGGCAGTTTCCAAAAGACTCACCTTTAGAGAGTGGCATAAAAAGGTGTTAAAATCTGCATGGACAAAATACAGCTGCTTACTCAGCAGCACAAAATACACTTCACTGGTACAAATAGCTATCCACAGCTTGTTGCAGATTTATGCCAAAAAGTATAAATTAAAAAAAAATTTTAAAATGGTTTATTTAAGATTTGTAGTCTTGAATACGCAAGATTCTGAGCTGAATATTTTGCAGTGGCAAATGCTAAATGCAGTAAGTCTAAGCTCCACTGAATACTAAGTTTTGGGATATTTTGTCTACATGAACATTGAACAGATTTTCTGGAATATCTCAGCTTTGAACTGTGTAACAGGTTCAATAAGTAGAAACACAAAACGTAGAAAGGGCTATGTAGAAAATTTCATACAAAAAGGACTCTAAATACTCCACAGTAGTAGAAACCAAAACAAAAGTAGGTTGCAAAATGATCAAAATATGCAGGTCATGAGGATTAAACTACACACTCAAAAAATGAAGTATTTAACTCTACCAATATATAACCAAAACTCAGTCCAGATTTGTTAAAAAGGTCATGACCCATTGAACTGGACTTTTGACTCAGCTAAGCTTTTGAAAACTCCATTTCTTCCCAGAGGAGCAGTGAAAGAGGATTGCATTAGCTTTTGATATACTTTACTTGCTATCAACAGGGATTCAGTAGTGTCTGAGGAATTTTGCTTTGAATTTTCTCATTTGTTTCCATGCTTCCAAAGAAATTTTAAAAAATCCATTTTTCCTTTTCATAGGATTTATCATGTTCTCCAGTAAAGCTTGGATAATTGATATCAAAAGGTTTAATCTTCACTGAGAGTTTACCATGGATAAACCTTTGGTACCACAAGCTCCAACATTTGGCTACTTCTTTCTGAAATAGCACAATGACAAAGCCAGTGTAAGAAAAAAACAGCAAAAGTCCATATTGAAATACCCTCATCCTCCCACCCTCCATTATGTTATTTAAAAAGAAGCTGGACTGATAATGTACCTAAGAAGAATCTTGGAAACCAGAGCGTATCTCAAGATATCCCCTTTGGTAAGAATATTAAAACATCCTTATGTAGGCAAGGTTGTCTGTCTTCTAGCTTGGATAACAGTTCTATGTATAACAGTTCTATGTATAACAGGCAATGTGTGCAAATTTCTGAAAGACATTGTAACAACAAAACTATATAAAAAATGGCAATTATCTTCAGCTCATACATTTACAAAAAAGCTACAGCTGGAACAACTCGTCAAAGAGTTGGTAACAATGCAATACCAAAACTAGGAAAAGCGCAAATGGAAGTAGGAAGAGGCAGTTTCAATTGCCTCTAATAATGGTGAAAAAAAATAAATTGAAAGTTCATCAATTATAGAACACTACAAATAATATCATGAACACCCTCACATTTCAAATAAAAACTGGAAACTTATTCAAAATCTGGGGAAAAATGGCAAATATAACAATAACTTAAATTTGAGATGTGTTTTAGGTATATATCTGAGATTCATCTGTGATGAATCGGCTGTCAAATAATAGAAAGATCACTTGAAGTAAAGCCAGGAATACACCAATACACTCATCCAAACTGAATGTCAACTGTTTTCCTAAGTGGGAAACATGATAAAATTACTTCAGTACTGCTAGTAACAAATGCTGTGAATGAGCATATTTGTAGTCCTTGATGACATTTTATGACTTGGGTTTAATCCACAATGGAGAAATTAAAATCCATTTAGTTATGGCCTTTTTTCACTTGAAACTTACAGAGGGCTCAGAAAGTTCTATTCTAAGATATCCCAGCTACACATTATTATTTGGAAAGTTTACAGATTTATGCATTAATTTCTTAATTTTTCTTTTTTAAATAATCAAATTAAATATAATTCTTTTTTGCTGTTGCTATATTCATACAGTAGTGGAAAATGGGGGAAAAAAGTAATGGTATGACATGCAAAAAAAAAAAAAAATCATTCTGTGCAGCTTAGGCACCCAAATGATGATAACCCAGTCACTACAACACTAAAAAGTCCCACTCCAGCATATCAGTACACACCTGGTCACCGGAACCAGTGCCCACCTTACACACAAGTAATTTTTGGATTGCCGTGATTGCTGTGCTGGATAATGTACCATAGATGTCTCCATAAACTTTGCCCTGAGAAAGGAATTTTCAGGAAAGCTGCTGAGCTCTCAGACAAGCTAGATCTGCTCAGAGCAAATTAATTATGGGGGCAACACCTCTAAATCTGTTTTAGATCTCCTAAGATCTATAAGACTAAACTTATACTGCCCTTTAGAATGTAGGCCAGGAAGTGGAGCAAAGAAGCCTTCTCATACATTGTATAAAATAGATGTTGATTGAAGGAAATCATGTGTGAATTGTACTGGACATGATTAGACTAAGAGACAATTAAGTCTGTAAATTTTGAAATTTTTTTGTTATTATTTTCAATCTCAGATAGTCACTACTTTCAGAAATTGGCTTCCAAAGTCACTGTGTTTGCTTCAGCACTGGAGTTAAAACTGATGGGGTATAAATAGTTTCATGAATTCAAACACTTATGATCTCTCTGGGAAATTTCATGCCGGTTCCTTATGGATATTCTGGAATATTCTCTGGAATGAACTTGAGATTTTTAGTTAGTGGTCTTCTGCATCATGTCAAAGGTTGTCAGTGGTGTTTAAACCATGTGTCTGTTTACATATACAGTGGGTATGCACACAGTACAAGGCAGGAAACTCTAATTCCCATTTTACTTTAGAAAAAGTCCTGAAAATGTATTAAGTGACAATTCTGTTACCTCATTTCTTATTCAGGAGCATATGTTTTCTCACTTTCCTTCTTCTCTGTCCAGGTTTCTGGTTCCACTCATCAAGGTTTCTTTAACATATCATGACTATGTATACTTAATACATTACGGAAATTTCAGCTGTCACATTAGTTAGAGTTAACTAGTTTAAGACTGCAACTGCTGAGATTTGGAACCTTTCATTTTCTCCTATACCCATAGAAAGTGCAGAAACAATTTTTTGAGTCAGTAACCAGCAATACAGCCCAATCCCAAGTTAATAGAAGACTATATTTGGCTTAGTTTTTAACCTGCGTGCTAAATGGCAACATGATTTCAGTATTTCAAACCATTTTTGGAGCATACCTTACTTCTTCTCCTGCCTCCTATAAGTGCACCTCTGATCTTACTGAACGGAACTTTTTCTTTCTTCTCCTCTTAGAAGTTATTATTTTCTAGTTCATTTTACATTTTGTGAATGGGACAAAAGGCAAGACAGTAAGGTTGTATATTAAAAGTGCATCACAAAATGTAATGGGCCTATTTAAATGAAATTATCTAATTGGAACATGGAAAATAATCAAAATTTAAAAATATAATTTAAATTTAAATTTATATATAGAATTAAACATTTTGTTGTTCACTGCATTTGAACAAAAAAAAAAGAGGGTTTATCCTAGGAATGAAAAAGACCTTTTGTTCAGCAATCAAGTTTCATAAACCCCAAGTATTTTGTGATAATATTTAATCTTTAATTTTTTACATTCAAATTTTGAATATGATTATACTGATATTTAAATATATTTCAGAAATATATTTTTTCTGCTATCACACTCTTTACTATTTCTCTCAAAAAATTCAACAAAAGTAATATTACACTATTTTTTAGAGCTTTCTATTTATGATTAGCAAAATAGTGCCACAAATGATGCCTAAAAATATCTTACTTATATAAGCAGTGTTAATAGCTGTTTCCAATCATTTTATACAATTTTATGCAAACTTCCTGTTTATTAGCTGCTTACTGAATTGAAATAAGTAGACAATAATCTGATGGATGTGAGATGGCTGTGTTGACAATAATAATTTGACAAATAGGTCTTGGGAAGGAAGCACTTCCTCGTGTAATTTTATTGTCAGAATGCTCAAAAATGAAGTGCATCAACAACTTCTCATAAAAGACCAGTCACAAAATTGATTTGACAGGTTTGTTTTTGGCTTGTTGCCCTCACTCTCTTTAACATCTTAAATCAGCCTCCAGTTTTTCCTCTGACTAAAAGCTTCAGATTGTTTCTCTTTTTTCTTCTTTTTTCTCCTTTTCTTCCCCCCGTGTTGGAAACTATTTTTTTTTGAGCTTTAATTTGAATATAGGCAGAAAACTTTCTGTCTTCAGGCACAAACCCTAGCTAAGATTAAAAGGTTTGCAATGAATGTAATCTCAGTTCCACCAGAAACCTAGAGCTCAATCCTACAGAGGACTTCAATACCAAAAATAGAATGTAGGTGGAATTGAGTTGCCTATATTTAAACTTGCTATCTTAAAATCTTGACAACCTGCACCTTAGCCTACTAAAGGTGAAGGAATGAGGTACACTTTTGTTTAACTCCACTATGGGGGCTCAGCTGCTTCTCGTCATTTCAGTACCATGACAGACTCCACATGGAATGATAGCCTATTTTAGCAATATGGTGCTGGTGTTATAATTCTCCTTCTAAATAGCTGTCTCAGGTTTAAAGCAAGTTTTTGAATCAGGCATTGAGGATCAGCATCGTTCTCAGTTTAATAAATTCTATGAAAGCCACTGGGGATTAATTCTATTTTCTGGAAGACTGATCTACTTACTGACTATATTTTAAATATGTGAAGCACCCAACTCCTGATAAAATTGTGCAGCAAAGAAAACAAATGATGTAAAATTGATCAAGCCCTTTATATTGTCAGAAGTGTAAATCCTGGGATATTCAACTCTGGAAACTGTGATCCCTGATACAGTCCTGTTTCTCATCAAATAGATGTACATCACAGAAGAAATTCCTAAGTAAGGGCAGGAGCCCAGAATCTTTCCCTTCTATGTAAGTGCAGAAGACACGAAGTTGAAAAATCACATACCCTCTGGTCCAGAGAAGAAAATACGAATTATCTAAAAATATTTGGATTCTTTATTGTACAGGGGAAAAGCTACAAGAAAGGGAATAAAGAGTTGTCCCTACTTCTGACACTCAGTCAATTACTTCAAACATAGTGATTGATGAGAGTAGATTTGGGTTTCAATGTCCATTTTAGACATCTCAGTTGATAACTTGCCTTCAGTCTAGCTCCATTTTGAGTCTAACTTTTAATCATGTACCTAATTGGATGCAGAAAAGTCATACCAATTAGTCTCAACTATGATGCCAGTCAAGGAAGTAAAGTGGAATGAATCACAAGCTATTAACTGGCTTTGGACTTATTGTTTCACACCCCTGCCTTTTTTTTTTTCCCCAGGTCTTGCAGAACATAATAGAGGGGTCAAATGAGAAGTACAAATGTGGCAGAGTTTTCACACTCAAGTAAAAGCTATGTCTTTATTTAGAAAAATAAATAATAATAATCAAAAAAATCTAATAACTTACAGTGTTAGGCTTGGCCATTTGAAATGAGAATACATGAGTAGCTATTTTCATTGCTATTAACCAGAAAATTCCGTAGCATTTTACCACTATAGACTTTTATCTTTACAATGAACACTCTAAGAATTATTTTGTTATAGATTCTTATTTCTTACAGTAATTGCCTTGTCTTACAAAGACACAAACTGGGAATAGCAACTAATTGTGAGAATTTTTTATTGAATATCTGTTGAAAATGAAATGTTTATTATATGTACTCTTTGTCATAAAGTGCATGTTTGTTTGTACTTACCATCATCCATCTTATTTTAAAGAGACATCTATATGTAGGTCACAGACACAAATTTTCTTACAAACAAATTTTAAATGACCTGCTCTAGGATTTGTATTGTAACAAATAAATTATTTTTGAATACGTTACTGATCATTCAGAAGCACATGTAACTTCAGCTACCTTAAGATCTATCTATTTACCTTAAAATATTTCTGAGGAGCTAGAGCTATTCTCTGTGATCTAGTATCGAGAACACAGATGTAATTATTATCCAACAGAAAAGCTCCTCCATTGAGCAGTAAAATGGGGTTGAAAGCTATATTTATTCTCTTGACAGAGGAACTGAACTTCTGAAAAATACCATCACATTTACTATAAGGTTCATTTGGAAGTTGTTTTCTCTGTGCATCTCTGCATATGTCTCAGCACACAGAGGTGGGAGCTCTCTAATCTATGTGATATTTTCCTTTGTATTGTTACAACTGCAGTGCACAGCTCTGCTAAGAGAAAAGATGTTTGCAAGACCTATTTTATCTTTCAGTGAGTACTACACTGCTAGTTTTACTAGTCCTCTTTGCTGAAATAGAATTATGGCAGAAGCAATAAAAAGTGAATAAATGGCCAAGAAGTAAAAGGCTAATAACTAATGCCATATCACTGCCATTACCATGATGATGAAACCCAAAGCAGTAATCAAAGGACAGTAACTAGGAAAGCAGCACACACAAGCTGACATATTTTTTAATTTATATGAGACCTATCATATTTTGAATATTTTTTCATGACGATTCTACTTTCAGTTAGTAAACACAGCTGTGAAAGAAAAAAACTTTTCTGTGGAAAATTCTACTATGCATTTGCAAAATAGCAAAAGATGTGCATGTAGAGAGACAAAGGATGTGGGTGAGGATATGAACGGTTCTCAGCTCTATTGTTTATCAAATGTAATATATGAGGTGAGACAGAAAAATAATTACCACATTTACTGTTGTCATTGTTTTTCAGTTGGACTTTTTTTATTTGACTACAATAATTCCACTGACTCAAAATTCAACTCTGAGCAGTCATCTGAGTTTATATTGTTCTATCATAGCATGATTTTACATTTCATGAGAAGAAAAGCTAATATTACTGTAATCAAAACCTGTTCTGACATTCACTGAAATGACCACACAAAAAGGATGTTTTGCTCTAAAGAAACCCTTTTTCTCTGTAAATTGGGATAGTACTCCAAGCGATGAACTTAGGCCAGCAAATAGAGTACAGATAGACAGTACATTGTGCTTTAAGACTGCTTTTGGGTTGATTTTTTGTAGAGGATTTTTGAGGTTTGTCTTTTTTTCCTTTTTCTTGTGCTAAAGCAGAAAGTTGTTTTTAAACTATGACGTTGAGACTTCGCTTTTAATTCCTGTGTTTCTCTGCTGGTTGGAGAGATAAGTTACTCTTCAACTGTTTCTTTCCTCTCTGCTGATGTCCATTAAGTTCTCCTGAGTCTGAGTTGTTCTGACGTTTTCAGTCAGCAGTTTTTAAAAGTTTGATCACATGCTAACACATAGCTCTTCATCTTTATTTGTTCAAATAAGTGAGTATGAATGACAGTCATTATAAATATGCATTTGTGTGTTTTGCATATACTAGCTTTACTTTTAATGTGAAAACTTTGAGACACAGGTAAGTAAAAACTAATTTTTTTGAAATATGCCCTCTAGCTAGAGCACTTTCTCATATCAGGTATGGTGCTATTTCATTGTCATTGAAATAAAAGTTCACTTTTCATTGCCCAGACAGCTGAAAAATCTATTGCAACCTCAGGTACCCAGAGTTACACAAGCTGACATTTACATTTGCCATACCTTGGTTAATAAATTTCAGATTCTGACTTTCCTGACATTTTCTCATACAAAGTTACTTTCCTTACCTAGAAGTTTAGCAGATGTGCATTCAAGTCTAAGAAACTGTGGTGTCAAGCTTGGGGCATGAGGTGTAGGAAAGAGAGAGTGCAAGACAAGACAGAGAGAAAAATGTATGGAACATAAATTAATAAAATGAGAAGTGGATTTTCAGGGAGTTTATCTTTGATGAAACATACTTTAAGCTTGTTTTTAAAAAATAAGAAAAGGCAGAAAAAGCTTTTTTGCAATTTTATTTGTTTTACTAAAATTATAAATCTGCTGGTGAGATTTAAAACTCTTGTGTTGTTTGTATTGATGTAATAAAGAGCAGCCTAAGTCAAATGATGTGCTTTGTATCTAAGAAAGAAAGTTCAAAGACACTTCTGAAGTTATTGTTAGTACAGGGTCTAACTTGGGTTGTCATGTTGATTATGCCTTTACTATGAAATATACCCACAAGCAATTGTATCTGTTTTAGCTGATGATTCATTTTTTAAACATGTGTTTTGCTGCATAAATATTCACTTTACTGCTTTGATCTCACTTTCCTCATTTTAGGTCTTGCTGAAAACAAGCATGCATTTCAGATTCTGAAAACTATCTCTTTTGAGGGTCTTAGAGCAATAAGAAACTGTGTGACCACATTTAGTTTACTAGTATGCATTTTAAGATGCATAAAACAGATGCAGACAGAATATTTCCAAATTCATTTGAATTCCCATATTAAATAAGTACTCGCCAAACTTTCAAGTTCAAAATGTCTCTTTGCTTCTATATGCAACAGCTTTCTCAATTCCAGTTACAATTTCGGAATTCCTTTGTATACGAATGCTAAAAAGATAGGATCTGATTCTGATTTGACTTACATCTCCCTGGTTCTTTAACTTAAACATACTTAAGTGTTTATGTGTAAAGGTAGTTGTGAAAGTAAAATCAAGTCTGATATACTGGACTATTTTTCTGACAACATTAGTTACTGTTAAACCAAAGATTTTATTTTTAGCACATCCTTTTATCTCATTGAAAGCATTTTCTCTCTAGGTACAATTCTGTAGGCATGCTAGTGCTAACAGGCACTTCTAAATCTCATGGTTTTGACATGAGCTTTCATCATCATATTACAAAAATGTATGGTTTACATATTGTCCCAGAAACTTTAATTGCTCCTTAAGCATCCTGTGACTGAGACTTTGGAAATGTCTGTGCAATGTCTGCTTCTTCTGAAGACACTTTCTGCCTCTCATAACAGATTCCCTGCCATCATCATCACCAGTTACCTTCATCTACCTGAGCTTTTTGACATTTCTACTGTGGCCTGCAATCCATTTTCAAGGTCATGTAGCTCTGTAATGGAATATTAACACCCTGAGAGTAGGCTTGCCAGCAGGAGGTGTGTCAGAGCAATTTGACAAACAGTGCTTTGAAGGACTATGACCTTGGAAGCCTCAAGCAGGACAATTTATGAATTTGGAGTAGCTGCCAGATTGAATTGTAAAAGGGTGTATATTAACACACAGGATTACAATGAAGACTCATTCATAAACATTGATATCCTGCCAAAGAATGGATCACACAAAAGTTTAATAGAATATCTAGTCTCTGATTATGAACACATAAACCCCCCAAATTAGCTATCTGCATTCTTGGAACACCACAATTGTACCGTAGTTTTCAAGTCCTTATTTTTTACACTTAAACATTTTCCTTATAATCTGCCAAATCCTTCCCCAGCTGGGCACTGGCACAGGTCCCACTGATTTTAGCAGAAGTAGACCTGCCTTCAAAAGACGGTTATAATGATGGTCATGTTACTATTGGGAACCACAACACATGTTTTTAGGTCACAGCTAAGCATCTGAAATTACAGTTCTAAATCCATATTGTTACTTCTACATAAATTTCGCAGGCTTTTCGAAGACTTTCAGTGGCCATGAATCAACTGAAAAGACCTAGAGAACTGAAAATTTGGTCATATTTATCTATGAGTCTTAATAAGGATTTAAAGCTTTAACTGCAGATGTCCAGGTTTGGAAATCTTGGCCTATGGTTGCAGCCCAAACACGTCCAGTACTTTCTGGGAATGATCAGACAATTATATAGTAAAGACCATGTGCAATGCTGTTGACTATGGTATAAATAAAGAGAGACTATAAAGCACAGAGTGCTCAACTTAAAAAAATATTGTAAAACTACATGTTACCACTCAGCAGATTGTTTTTAGATTCTGTTGAAAAAAAACCTTCTCCGAGAAGTAAAACTACAGAAATAGAATATAAATTATAATTACTCAGCCTAAGTCTACATTTGTGGGGAACTATTTTCTGTAATTTTGCATTTATGAACATAGTTTAAAAGGCAGATTCACACAGCAGTGAATTCTCAATTACAAAAGGAATCTTCCCTTTTGCAAATAGAAGTGTGCTGCTGTTAGACAGAAGTACTTATGTCCTTCATGCTCAACACTACAGCGTATCTCCTTATTAAGTGTAAAGAAAATTTGAAAATGCTAATCCTACCAGCTTGCACTGCTCCTCAGTGCAGCATAGTAAGAACTTAAGCACGTATTGTCTGCAAAGAACCCTAGAACTATCTAATGTATGTAACTGGCATAAAGAGATATCTCCTTTTAGCTGGTGTCCCAGTTCAGTAAAACATGGCTTGACAGCACATGCGAGTCACACAATCCTGAAGCCCAGCCAGTATCCACAGCCTGAAGCAATAACCATCCTAAACCTGATCCAAGGCTGGCTGCAGTGAAAAGAAACTATCTTATTGCTTTCAGTGGCTTTTGGATCATGCAGTCCTTGATAAATATACCCTTCACTGCACCCTGACATAATCCTCATATCACACAAGGTAGTTGGACACAAAAGGTACTACGACATCAGCAGGCATAAGATCTATTTCAAGAAAGTTGTTGAATGATATCCTTTGCATGTCAAGGTTGATCCCCAGCCAGATGTGTATACCTTGCTTATTATTTGTCGTACGTCCAGTTTTAGTAGAAAAATACAATTCCTCCTGAGGTAGAATGTTGTTTACTCCACAAATAAATTCAATGATTTTTTAAAATATTTTTCCCTCAGAGTTCATTTCACATCATTTTATAAATGCTGGTGTACAACCACATAGGGGCAGAGGCAGGCAGTGTCAGATCACTTGACCTTTATGATTTTCCACTGGCAATGTAAAATTGTTTTCCTTTATTGTATTTTTGTCATATCTCCCTCTCTCTCTTTTCAATTTCCTATGCTGTAAAATGAACATATATAATTTATGATTAATTTTTTTTTTGTGAGATCATGGTTCTATTCACAGTCATGAAGACTCTGCTATTAACCTCAGCTTTTCAACGCAATAATAAAGAGCTATGTAGACAGTTCTGGACTAGCATTAAAAAAAATCATTTCTCAGTAACTTAAAAAAGCAGTCAAGATGCTTTTTCCTACCCACTGTACCAATTTACATTCTTATAAACAGAAGAATCTATTTTTAATTAGATTATAATTCAATAAATGGCACTCTGCAGTAAGGGAAGAACAATTTTCTAAAAGAATTTTTAAGAACAATGTATAAACCAAAAAACCCTATTTAACTGTTGTATTTGTAAGCTTATAGTCCTGAGATAAACAACATCACCTTGAAAGAGAAGAGAACAAGTGAAACAAAATGAAAAATGTTGTATCTTTCAATGGCCTTGAGTCACGTGTTCTGCAACAGATTTATGTTTCACTGCACCTTTACTTCTTATGCTGGATGTTTATTTAAAAATAAAGCTGGAGATAACACAAATAAGAAGTGGAAGCAGAATTATAGTGAGAGTAGCTATTGAAATAGAAGGAAAAGAATGTTGTGGGGGATAAAGGACAGCGAGGCAATGGAGAGGAGTGTGGAGGAGGCTGTGTATTTTCCATCACTAACTGAATATTCAGGTAGTTGGCACCAATCACTATGAACTCTAGCCATGTTTTCATGCCTAACAAAATTTAATCTGCAGATTAGAAACATGGAAATGCTGTACTTGACTATTTTTTGAGACAGAGCTGGGAATTCTACTCCCTGACTGCAATCATAGTTTCAAGTTATATTATTCAAAAAAAAAAACAAAACAGGGAAAATACAGAAAATAGAAAACAGGTTTTCTTTTTCTCTATATGTAATGGGCAGCTTCAGAGGAGTTTCTGTGAACACAAAAACTTCTTCCAGTGTCTGGTTTAAATGTATTTCTTGTAATAGCATTGTACCTTGCATTATGTACCTTTTCTCCCTCACTATTTATAAGTTCTCATTTCAGTCACTTTGGTGTGGAGAACAGCCTGATACTTCTACAGTGAAATGACTGGCTTGCTAGATGACCAGACATCAGTCAATATCGTCTAACTTGACTTTGGTACAGTTTTCAACACTGTCTCCCATAAGATCCTCGTAGAAGTTGATGAGGTATGGGCTGGATGGGCAGTCAATGAGATGGATTGAAAATTGGCTGAATGGCTGAGCCCAGAGTGGGATGATCTAGAGCACAAAATCTAATTGGAGGCGACACCAGTGTAAACTGGCAGTCAGTATTGGGTGGGATCCTCTTTATTATTATCTTTACTGATCAGGATAATGGGGAAGAGTGTAATCTCAACAAGTTTGCTCATGATGCAAGACTGACACACCAGAGAGTCATGCTGCAATCCAGAGGGACTTCAACAGGCTGGAGAATTGGGTTGACAGCAACCTCATTAAGTTCAATAAGGGGAGGTAAAAATTCCTGGGGACCACCCAGCTGGAAAGCAGCTTTGCAGAAAAGGACCTCAGTGTCCTGATGGACAATTGAGAGGACTACAGAAATCTCTGCAATATCTGACAATGCCTGTTCAATAGTTCAAGATACCTAAGTTACTCTTTTCCTGTATTGTCACACATATCTTGACATAACTTCATGACTCTAAAACTGCTATTCAAAAAGTTATTGAAAATCTCACTCTGCTCTAAGTGATATAAAATAGGCACACATTCTTCTTTGATCATGAGTCTATTTGTATATCCACAGGGGACAGACTAACCTTATGACATACATTTACTATCAACGCCCTTTGGGCAACAACACATATTATGACATTGTCTCAGTTTGCAGCCAAATATATCTACCAAATGCAATCAGACTTCTTTACTTTTTCCCTCACTTCTGTCTTTTCTTCAGTATACTTTTGCTATCAGTCACATGTTCCTTAAAAAAATCGGGGTGCAGACTTTCCATTTAAAAACATCTCCTGTGATCCTGTCAAGGTCAGCCTCACTTTTGTTTGGTACAGCTCATTAGGGATACTGGAGAAGTCCAAGTCCTGGGAATACAAATGTAAGAAGGTAAATTACCTTCCAGTTTTCTAAAATTTAATTATTAATTTGTTGCAAAATGTCAAATGCTTACATGAAGCAACATTCACTTCTGTTATTTAGTACCATGCTGCATGTACAGTCTAATTCTTTAAGTAATTCAATGCAACAATTTCCAAGTCGTATCCAAGGCTCTCTCGTGGTAGCTGTCACTAACAGCCTGTATAAAACAGTAAGGTCATGCAGACACCCTGCTGTCACTTTACCATAACTTGTCTGCCACAGGAAATAATGTACAAAGTATCAGGATCATAAAAGTCTCAGACAGAGTGGGTTTATTTGTATGTCCCATGAGGACAAGAAAAGATTATTTTCTGAGCATCAGAAGTGTCTTATGAAAATCAGAAACATATAAAGAAAGATAAAACAATTATTTTTAAGTAATAAAACTAGGTTCCTAAGTGAAGCTTATACTGAAAAATCTGTTAAGAAGAAAAAGAGAATTCCTTTGTGTATATCAGAGTGTATTACCTGTCTAATTTTTAGAATTGCTGAAGCACATCCTATTTCAAATGCAATTGCAACAGAGCAGTTGTGATAGCAGATATAGTAAATTTACTATAGCAACCTTTTTTTCAGCATTTGTAATGGCACACATTACCAGAAAAGCATTTATGAGAATTACAGCACTATGAGTTTCCAAAATAATTATATTTTACAGATATGAAGCCTCAGTGTACTTTCATGTTAGATAAACACAACTAAAGGCATGTTTTCTCTCTTATTCCTGCTGTACATACAGACATGGTTGCAAGCAAGCTGAAGTGGTGTGGAGACTTAGGAAAACATGTCTAGGTGAGTCTCCTTCTTGGTCCTGAATTTGGGCCTTTTTCTTTTTCTTGTTCAGTATTTTGGCTTCTTTAGTAAAGTGCTCAGCAGTATCACAGGTTTGGGCTTTTTTTAAATTATTTGCCATTTGGGACCACATTGTTCCACAAAACTTGTAGTGGCTAAGTGGAAAAGTTTATGTTTAAGCAAACATCCTTTTGCCTTCCAGTACATACACACCTAGATTTCTAAAGCACAGACTGGCCTTTATGAGTAGAATAGATATTCAGTCTGTTAGCTTTTCCCCTTCCTTCTCATCTCTTCTCTCGCAAACCCTTTCTCATGCTTTCAAGATATTTCACCTTAGACTTTTCCTCTCTTTTAGTTCAGCATGTAGATAACTTGGATCTCAGTTCATACAACAAATTACATATCATCCTGATGAAGCCAATAAGAGTTGTGCAACGAACTCCCTGGAGTCAGCATGTCAGTTAATGTCTTGAAGTTGTTGAAAAACCCCATCCAAACAAAAAAACCCTCGGTTTTCTTTCTTCAGTTTAAGTGTGACAGCCTAGTACAAAAGGGCATAAAAGAGACTAATAGTGCTGTTTTCCTCAGCACCCTTTTGGCTGGATGGAAGTATTCCATCTACCCTGCATTTAGGGAAATACGCTCTCATAAATCTGTACAAGAAGTTGATTTTCAGGGAAAGACTTTGTGATTGAACCAAAGGCTGGTACACTTTCTGAGATCCCATAAGATCGTGTTCTCCCCTCAGTTTCAATGCTAGCACTTCACATTTAGTCTTTGGGCTCAGCATATAAACAGTCACTAATTTTGCTATCATTCATCTATCTTTCAAGGCCATTAGTGTCAAATGACTGCAGCACCAAGGTACATTACACAAATTCTCTTCTCTTATCTTCACATTACCATTGACTAGGAACACAAGAAAAATCTTGGGGAACCAGCTTATGTTGTCTCACAGCATGATACTGAGCTCTCACTGTTCCAAAAGTAATGATCATTAAGTTATATCTGGTAAACCTCCTTGCCTTTCTCTGAATGATTTCCTTTGGCAACAAGATGCAAACTGAAACCAGATATAAATGCTTTCCCCTCTGATTGCCAGCTGATAATGCTTTTTGCTTTTTGCTTGTTTGTTTTAGAAAGAAATGGGAAAGCTGAACACAGCATGAGAAAATTTTAACAAGGATCTAAAAATAATCTACCCTCTTTTCACTAAATATCTGGTAATCAGTTTGGATGCAAAAAGCAACACAGAATCCATGAGAATCAAACTTGTTTTCTAGTCTTCTAAATTTTCTGAAGTCTAATATCCAACAGACCATATAAAAGCAAGCTTTAGTCATAGCTCAAGAAAATGACATGACAATGGCAATGACAGCATATTTCAGGCCTCATAATCACCATTAAGTGATGAAGCAATGCAAGTTCGGTATGAAGTTTCAAGCTTCATGGTGTTAGGGCTGCCTTAGGCATACACCATGTTGCCTATTGTGTAAACTGGATATGAGAAATGGGCCTTTATGTTTATGTATTTGAAAGGTTTGATTAACATCTGTTTTGCTACTAGAAGAGCTACCAAAAAAGACAAGGACTACCGTGTCTATACAAGTGGATATACCCTGTATTAAGCAAGGTGGAAGCGTCATCTTAATTTTCATCTAAGGCAAATGTAATTTAATTGTTGTTAGGAACATTTTGTCAGGTGCAAGTAGAGACAGAATATAGCCCAACTCACAGCTTGACAATTGAAATATTGCTGGATGGAAGCTAACAATCAGAAAGCATAATTTTATGTACTATTGAGAAAACAGTTTAGATATGCTTTTGTATTTTGATGAACATAATGGCTTCCATCTAAGTAAGTTATGAGTACATTTATGCCAATTTGTTATTAATCAGTATCTTCTTCTGGTTAGATTAATTAAGCTAAATCCATTTTGTAGACAGCACATGGGAGAGACAGGTGAATGAAATCAAGCTTTAGTTAACTTTAGCTCTGTTTCTGGCACTGACATCACCATTCCAAATAAGAAGAGAGAGACATATGAGAGTGCAGGAGTGAAATGTCTCAAATAACTGAGTTTTTTGTCATATAAGAATCTTAGAGGAAAGTTTTACTTTGGGCTATTTTTAACTACTTACGATCTTATTATTCTAAAATAAAAGAAATACCTATATTAAACCAAATTTTAAAAAAACAGTGAATGGGTCATCTTGTTTCTAGTAGCCTCCAAGTTTCTCATCCCTCTCAAATGCATAACTATAAAAAAAAAGCTACTTTTATATTTTCCTACAGCTGCACATAAAAGCCTGAAACAAATTTCATTTTGAACTTTGATCTTCTGCAAGTTGATAGCCCAAATATTTGTGGTAAATAAGTAAAAAATAGAAACTTGTGAGAATTTTTCTTGCCTTTTTTTTTTCCTGAGAACTAACATAAAATCATGGATTTTAAGCCATGGAAGACAGAGGGAAGAAATCATCTAACTATTTCCTTTATTTCCTCAATGATGCCTTCTTCTCTAGATCAAGCTTGAGAACTTCAAAATGGACTTTTAAGACTAAGTGTAATACCTATTTAAAATATATATAAAAGTAAAAAGGATAATTTTTTGCTTTGTTTTCATGAACCTTACAGGTCAAAAAACACTGAATAACATCTACCAAATGCTAATGTTAAATACAAATTTTTCACTTTGTGACTTGATTTCAAAGAAGTCCTGCAGAGATATATCAAAGAATGAGAGAATATGCTGAGTTGGAAGGAACCCACTAGGATCATTAAGTCCAACTCCTGGCCGTGCACAGCACATCCCCAAGAGTCACGCCATGTGACTGAGAGCATTGCCCAAACACTTCGTGAGCTCTGTCAGGCTGGTACTGTGACCACTTCCCAGGTCACAGTACCAGAACCTGTTCCAGTGCCCAGCCACCCTCTGGATGAAGAACCTTTTTCTAACATCCAACTTATCCTCCCCTGACACAACTTCAGGCCATTCCCTCAGGTCCTATCACTGGTCTCTACAGAAAAGAGATCAGGATCTGGCCCTCCTCTTCCCCTTGTGAGGAAGTCATAGACTGTAATGAGGTCTCCCCTCAGTCTCCTCTTCTCCAGCCGGAATGGACCAAGTGACCTCAGCCTCATGCGGCTTCTCCTTAAGGCCCTTCACCATCCTCACGGCCCTCCTTTGAACATTCTCTAATACCTTAATGGTTTTTTTATTTTGTGATGAACTAAAGTGCTCACAACATTCTAGGTGAGGCCATACAGTTACACTGCATATGCTCTGAAGGAGTTATTAGGCTGAATAACACTGCCAACCCATATCATAATTATATCCATGCTATATATTGATAGTAGCATAAGAGCTGCTACGGAGCTGTTACGATGTCAGTGAAGTAAAATTGGGATTTTGTTGGCTCATCATTGTAACGTGAAGCATTTTTGCTGAGCATAATCCTGTCAAGGAAAACAAGTGGCCATTCTTGCATCATTTTCTTTGAATGGGAATAAGGAAAAAAAAATATGGGTAAGTCCTCTAAGGAAGAAAAATGGGGTTATTGAGAAATATGTCTGGAAGAACTACAAAACAGGTTCCTTGGCAACAGGTAATACCTCTTTTGAAAAACCCACCATGGCCCAGGTATTCCCACAGAAGTTTTAACTTGGTTTATGACTTTGGTGACCACAAAGTTTTGCTTATGCTCTCTTTTGTAATACCTACAATGCAAGACTATTTAGTCATGGTACATATACATATATATGTATATACATAAATCCTTACATATGTATCCATATATATACATAGAGGCAGTTTCTTTTATTTCTGTTCCTTTATATTGAATTTTTAACACAAAAATAAGATTGTAAAAATTTTGTTAATATGAACCATACTTTTTTTCCCATAAAATCTGTACGCAAATTTGTATATATTTTTAATTTTTTTTGTTGCACTTAAACACTTCTCTACCAACCAGTACAGAACTCTGTTATCTATGGCATTTTGGTCCTCTAATAATCTGTTATACACTTAGATACAATTGAAGCTCTTACTTACAACCATTTTAGAGCATAACCATAGTCCTATTTTCAAGCTGTGTTTTGATTTCCAAGGCTTCCTGCTAGCAGATATAATACTTTTCCAGCCCTCTGCTTCTCACTTTGATTCCAGATATTCCTTCTAACACCTTTTTCGAAACAGAAATTTTGGATTCAAACTTTTGGTCAACTTTTGTTAATGTCCATCTTTGATGAAATAGCAATAATAAAGAAATGCAGCACAGACCATAGAGGTAAGCTGAGATCTGAATGAGAGTTTGTGTTTAGAATTTCCAATAGGCTATTGTTCCAACAGGCATTAAAGACTATTTTTCTCCCAAGACCATACAGAAAAATTAACATAATATGCTACAATCACCTTGGTGGATAAATCATAGTATCTGTTTTTCAAATAATTGAGTCCCATGGAAGTCATTGGAAAAGTGAGAAGAGACAATGTCTGAAACAGGTTAAGTTGATTAATCACCTTAGGCTCTTCTTCCTGATGAAGTCACTGTAATTAAATGGTGCTAACCATGGTCAACATGAAATACAGTCTAACATTGAAACATTTTAGAGGAAAAGCTTTATTCAACTGAACCTGGTGAATAATATTCAAAAGATTTGAACTTCTTTTTCTAATACCACATTAATTAATTATTTTAAATTATATGGACAGAAATATTCAGCAAACCCACTAACTAGATTGTTTGTATATCTTTCAATTCTGTGGAAAATTAGATAAGCAACCTTATGCAGATTGTCACTGACCTTTGATTTTAGGCCTTGTTATTAAATTTTCAGAGCATTTATTCAGTAGAATCCTCAGTATCTTTGCTATTGCTATATAAGGAGAGATTACTTTTACAAATTACTGTCTCAATATTATAAATAGCCTCACTATGTTACAGTTTTCCCATGAGTATACTCATTATTGAGTAAATTGACCTTATACAGGATGGTAAGTCATTCATGACTGGGAACCTTAAACTACAGAATAAATTTGGAATCACTCAGTTCCTAACTAGACACTCTGTATTTAGCTTCAGCATAACCATAAAAATGCTGTATAAAGTATCCAGCTGAGATCCTAATATAATTAGTCTCCTAGTCAAATCTGTATTTCATATATTCTGCTAAACTGCACTTCCATAACTGTACTCTCAGTGTGGGAAAAAAGTACTGGTAGAAGACATGCTTTGAAGTCTGACCCTTCCTATGTAGAATCAAGTGGTAATTATAAAGGTTTCTTCACAATTTTATTTTCTTCACAATTTTAGTAATGAGCCTAAAGTGCACAGAAAACTCTCGTTCTAGTAACAGCTTAGTTAACAAACAGAAAAAAAAAATAAGCATAATTTACTTCATCCGCACTTTAAGAGAACAACAAAAATTAGGAAAGCAGTTCTCTCTCCAAATTCCTTTAGTCATTTGCTTGACAGAAAGACAGAGATTTCTAGTATGAACAGTAGCTACAGAGCAGCTTTGTGATATGTGCTTGGCTTGAAATCCCTGGTCTTGACAAGGAATTAAGTTGCTAACATGCTTTGGATCAGCACCATCCTGAGAAAAGATTACTGTAGTGATGGAAAAGGGTCATTGAGCTGTTCCTAGATCTCAGAACATAAAAATAATCTTGCTGAGTGTGACTTTCTGACTATTCAGGTTTAGGGTTGATGTTGCTAAATGAGAAAGATGAAAAGATGAGCAAATATTTTCAGTAATATCTTACATATAAACCAAGTCCTCAGCTCCTCCTTTCCCCTCAATATAACACAACTAAATCACAAGTAAATGAGGTTACTGCATAGAATCCTGCACAAAAAATTAATCCTTTAGGCTCTTCTAGGTTATCATCTTTTTTCCTATATTAATACCCTTTTCTTAGTGTAAGGAAGGGTATAGTCACTGCAGCAAAATAATCATAGTCCTTCTCATACTTTAACTTCTCTAATCCCAGGTCTTGTCATGTCTGTGGTCACAGATGGTTCCAACTTCTCTTGCTAACCACCAGAAATCTCTTTCTTTATGGAGCACCAGCTGCAGTGGAGACTAGAAGGAATAAACAAGAGAGTATTCAGAAATATACTGGTCCCTACAGAGACCTGGCATTTTTGCAGGTGTCTGGATTCCGAAGATGCTGGTGCTAGCATCTAGACCTAACAGGTTCTCCTCATCTCATTTGGGAAAAACTATGAGATGGAAGCTTCTCCAAACCTGGCTTGTGCAACAGCGTTTCAGTCAAATTCTAAGCCTTGGGTCACGTACATCATCTCTTCTGTGCAGGCTGTTACACTGCTCCAAGCAGGTCCCATTCTCTCCTTCAGTTCACTGAACATCGACTTAGCAAACTACCCATGAAACCTTAAATTACCCATATTTCTAGAAGAGGAAATTAGGTGTAGAAAAGAAGACAAAGAAAGAAAAGAAGGAGAGAAAAGCAAGATATAGCTACCACTTCTTCAATTCTGGTATGATATCAGCTGCCATACAATCCAAGGACAATAGGGACACAACATGTGCTTGCCTCATGCTTTGGCTTAAGTACCCTTTGGCTTTCCTGAGCTCTTCCTTGAGGTGGGACTTCCACTCTGGTGGCCACTGAGGAGCTGGGTTAGGGGCTCCAGGGACAGGTGTGGAGCATTGCCTGTGGTGTGCCAGGGATTGGTAGCCACTGTGGGGATGGGCTCTAAGGTGGGGTGGGATGAAGTGTTTGGAGCAGGGCCCCACCTCACCAGGATGAGACTTGACCTGTCCCTTCCCCCAACATGCATCTGAAATGTTTCGAGCCAGAAATCCTTCCAGTCTCTCACACTGGCCTCAAAAAAAGGAAAAGAGAGCCAGGATTGCCTGTATGCTTCTCATCCCTGAAGCTTCCCATTGCAAAAGTGACCAGAATTTTGACCATGATATCTGAAATCAGCATCATACTAATGGCTCCATGACCTGCACCAGATGAAGTACAAAGTTACTCTGTGGGAAGTAATTTAAATCAATACAAAATACCTCAGAATTCTCAGAGAGAGTTTGGCGTCCTATCTGCTCTCTACTTTATTGATGTACTACTAAATGAAACTAAGTAGTACATCAATACACAGTTTTAATTAGGATGCTGGGGCCTGAGGAGATGTCTGACATCTTTTTGGTGGGAGAAGAAAGTATCAAGTCTAGCAAAGGAAAAAACAGAGCTAAAGGAAAAATCAGTGTCAAGAGAATAATAAAAAAAGTTAACAAAATCATCAGAGCTTGAACAAAGAAATAGGAGATAGTACAGGCGAAGATCAATATCTCAAAGCAAACAGAAGGGAGAAAATGGACTGATGATACTGACAACAATAAAAATTCACGCCTCTAGTTATTTTCTAGGGTTGTTGTATTTTTTTATAATAAAAATGCAAATATAGATTTCAAAAGAGAAAGGAAAAAAAATATTAGTTGAAAGAACAGAAGTTTTTTTCTCTTAAGTCTGTGTGACAGGTTTTCCTTAGGAAATTGAAGTCATTAGATATTTTTGGACTGTAGCTTTTCCTTCACTGATGAAGATGACTGGGGTAAAAAGGTGAGAGAAAAAAAAAAATCTCAGTGTCATGGGTTAGAACAGTTTGGAGTTTTAGTTAAGAAAAAAAATTCCACCAGCCACGGAAGTGATGTTTTTTGCAAGGGGCTGTTGTAACTTCCTCCAGATCTGATAGAACTAATCAGCTGGCTAATTTGAATATTGACAACTCTGTTAAACCACTTAAGACGCTGGACACGCCTCTGTAAAAAACACATTTAAAGATTAACAAGCCCGGGAATCGCTCTCTTGCTTCCAGCCCTAGGACAGGTAACCGGGGTGCCCGCTCGGCCCAGTGGGCCGGGCTGGGCCTGGCCGCTCAGCCTGGCGGGGGCCGGGCCACAGCCCGCGGCTCTGTGCGGGCCGGCCCTTCCAGCGCGGCTTGGCAAGATCGTGGCCGCTCGGTTAACATCAAATATCTCAGCCCTTCCTGCTCCGCCTCGGCCCAGCGGGGGCCGGGCCACGGCCCGCGGCTCCGTGCGGGCCGGGATAGCCTCCTCTGTGGTGCGGCCGCCGAAATGAACTTTACACCGACACCAGCTCCGGCCGCTGCCCAGCAGAGATCACGTGACCAACAGAGACAGATAAGTTCTAGCTGGAAGGCCCAGACTCAGATAAGATTTACCCCTTCTGAACTGTAAGTTCCCCAGAAGAAATGAAATCTGCAGACATCAATCCTCTCCCAGGTCAGAGGAAAGGGAAAGGCAAAGGCACCTGAATAGACACCATGATTGTAACACCAAAGTCAGTGAAGAAGAAAGAGCTGCAGCCCAGAGAAAGGAGATAGAGGAGATGCTTCAAAATCTAAAAGCTGAAATTCTTTTGTAAAGCTATGGTGATGGACTATGATACATCAGAGAACCCTTTTGTAATTTCATGAAAGCATGGGGGGTGGAGCATTCAAACTGCAGCCACGAGCAAAGATGCCGGTGCTGAAATAAGCAAATATTGAAGTAGCTGTGATCCAATGAGCAGCCTGAACAGAGTGACGAAGTGAAGACCCTTGCTCCCAGGGAAGAAGAAGACCTCTGTTCCCAGAGATGAAGATGATCCCAGAGATAGATGAAGAAAACCTTTGTTTTTGAACAGCTCATCCTTAAAATAGTACCCCGTTAGCTAAGATTGAACCCTTGAAAACAGCTGTAGGGAAAGCTGTAAATCGAGGGAAGGGCTTTTCACATGCCAGCAGAGAACCACCCCGGGCGGCTGCTGTGCTGTGACACTGGCAGCCATGAGAAGACTGTTTCTTGTGGAGAAGCCCCATAGCATGGGCAAAAGAGACTCCTCTCCCTGAGTAAACTGATGAAAGACAATTATAGAGGTGGTAAACTGACTGAAATAATCCCAAGTTTGTGTCTTTATTTTGTAAGTGGCAGGAGGGAGGAGGATGGGGGAAAGAGAAGTGTTCTGAAAGTTTATTCTGGCACTTATTGTTCCTTTTTCTTTTAGTTCTGTTAATAAACTTCCTTATATTCTTTGAAGTTTGGAGCCTGCTTTGCATTCCTCCTAATTCTTATCTCACAGAAGGTAAGAAATGAGAACAAAACCACTACAGTAAGCAATTAGCTAATTGTTTAACCCAAGACAGTTACTAAATTATCCTTAAGACTTCCTAACTACATTTACTGACAATAAAAGTGCCCAAGGTTTATTTGTGTGTGACCAGAAGAATGCTATGGATATTATCATTGCTATGTTTTATTTTGAAATTATATTCTAAGAGAAATAAATATATTGAATTTTTATGAAAGAATAGAAGAGACAGTTTTAATACACCACTAACCACTGTAAAATGTGTGCATATATAGATTTCAAAAGAAAGTTTCTTTTCAACAATATTGAACATTTTCTGAAATTTGTTTTTAGATTAGCAGAAGCTACTATACAATAACAACACATTAAATCAAGAGATACAAAGATACAAATTCACCACTAATGCAGTTTCAGTGACTTAAAGGCAATTTTACTTCAATCAGCCTGATTGCTAAAATTAAGTAAAATCAGAACAGGTTTTCAGTCTTATGAAAAAGTCTTTTTATGTTGTTTTCTTTTACGACAATTCTGTAACAAAAAAGATTAATTTCCTTGTGTTCTTTTCTGAGACTGTTAAAGGTCTGGTGACTCCTGCCCTATTACTCTTGGCTTATAACACATGAACAAATTCGAAGGCATTTAATTCCTGGAACTAGTATGTAATGAAGTCAGTAGTCTTTCAATATTTTAATTAAGATGAGATCCCTAAGCCTTTTACTTGAGGGTAAACAATGACAGCAATAAGAAACAATAAAAAAAGAATCAAAATTTAAAATTAATTCAGTTTTGTCAAGATACGAAGTTTTGGGTTTTTTAAAATTGCTTCATAAATCCATTAATTGTAGGTTATGTATCTGATGTTTAAATCAGGATTTCAGAATATTTCAGAGAAGATGGGAAATTATTAGACATTTCAATTCCTGAGCAAATACGTGATATAAGACCTGTATAGAGATATAAGAATAGAAAGACACATCTTGAGAGTCCATATAGAAATAGCAAAACAAGCAGAAAGTATTTTAATTGTGAATTGTATGGAGAAAATACAGATTAAAATATCAAGGTTGTGTTTTGTGGCAGGCTGTCAGGCATGAAAGAATTCTAGAGCAAGATAAATAATGTCACTGAATGATCATCATGGAATTATGATTTTTCATTCCTTGTTGACCATTAAAGCAAGATACCTTTCAAGGACCATTTCACTCAGAATGTGTGAGTCTTTCCAAAGATTGACAATTTTCTTATATACCATGTAAGAGCTCTGTAAAATTAAACTCTGGTATTTGAATTTATGTTACAAAGATGTTGAGATTAAGATTTTTTTGGTGCTTCTGGGTATTTTGTTGTTGGTGCTTGTGTTTATTTTTGGGTTTTTTAATCAGCTTTACTATTTTTCCCCCCAGGGTCACTGTACATTTAATAAAGGATGTAAGTGAAAATTTAAAAAATATTAATCACCTACCTAGTTCTATTTCTATAAAAGTATTTAGTAAAATACCTTTGGCTTCAGGAGGAGCACTGGGATAAGGATTTATCTATTCTTTTAAAAAAGTTCCTCTTGGTATCTGCATTTTCTTTGCCAACAGAAGAAAAAACAGTAGAAAATACAGTAGGAGCAGAAAAGCAGAATTAGAAACATAAATAGACGGAAGTGTTTTTTTAAAAATCTTGCTCTTATTCTTAATAAATCTACAGTAATTGCAAAGATGAACAGATTTATTGTTAGATAATGAATCACATAATATGAAGAGTTCTATTTCATCAAGCCTGGGTGGGTTTTCTGTGTAATTTTGAAAAGTTTGTTAAACCGTTTCTCCAACAGAAAACAAAAAAACAAACACAAAAAACCCCCCAAAACAAAATGAAAAATAAACCCCTACCCATAATTACTATAATCTCTCATAAAAAAGAAGCAGTGCTAATAGAATCCATTAGTGTCTTTGATAAGCTCAGTTTCTATTGGCATAAAGAAAATAAAAGCACAGTACACAGGATGTTGTCTCCAAACCAACCACAGCAAATACTGAGCTCCTTTAATTTTCAACATTCTGTTTAGCAATTAATCGCTCACATGCTTAATGATTTGAAGACCAACTGCTCTTAGGTGCTGTCACAATTTACTGCATCAACTGCAATTGGTTTTTGGTTAAACTGGAGATGGATCAAATGGTCTTCTAACATTCGGTTAAACAAGGTTATAAGATCCAAGAACACAGTTTGGTTCAGTTTGAGCACCATCAAACAGTTTTAATTTTTCATTAAAAACTCATCCAGTGCAGGTCTACCTCTGCAGTTGGTCTGTGTTTAATAATTAATGAGATTTGTATGCAACAATTTATAAGTGGGAGAAGATGATAAAGAAGTGCTACCTATAGCATGGGGATGGTGATTTTAATCTGGGGGATGATTTAAAATCATCTTTCTCTATCACTCTCTAAATGTTTCTTTAGAATCTTGTTTACAAGTTGCACTTACTTTCTAAACATATGCCTATATAAATTTTTCGTGAATGATTTACTTTCTTCTTTTTTATTTTTTTTTCTAAGGTAAGATATATACCTTGCAGACAAGACTGTATCCTGTATTGCTATGAGACTTCTACTCAGAATAAGGTGGAGTAATTGCACAGGTTTGGAGGATGAGAAATGCAGCAGGAAAGCTAGAAGAGAGCAAAACAAGCTCCCAAATAAAGTAAAAATGTATAGAAGAGTAGTAGCTATACATATGGTTATATTTTAAGTCATATATAATAAATATATCAGCTTAATTGCAATGGTGGCTAAGAAAAAAATACCATCAGGTCTTTGAAGTTTCTCCCATCGAGTAAAACCTAAAAACAGTTACCCTCCACATTACTTCCCTAAACCTTAAAGGAATTAATATACTGAAATAGCAAGCAAAATATCAGAAATCAAAAGGAGAAGGGTACTGAAGAGGAGCCTACAGTGGAGGTTCAAGATGTCCATCCAGGGGACAGGAAAAGCCACTCTTACAGTGTTGATGGGGCAGGATGAGGGGAGGCCCCGGATGGGGCTGGGCGGGGCCAGGAAGAGTTGTTAGTATCCTCAGGACACTTTCTTTTTTAACCAGTGTGCGTCTGTCGTCATCACATTGCAGAATCAATCCTATCAGCCTTTCAGATATAATTATGAGAAAGATGGTGTTTATGTGGAAGGTCTCTTTTCCTCAATCCTTAGTTTTTCATTGAAATAAGCAATTAAGCAATCCCTAAGAGACGTTTAAAGTCAGGGCACATTGACCATATTTTGTGTTCTCTATTCCTGTGCTAGCTAATGGATTTGTATTCAATTAAAGACAAACCAGAAAAAAAAAACAAGGCCAAAGAGCACCACAGTATTTCAGTTTTCAATGAACTCTTAAAAATACAGTAACAAAAATCTCAGGTACTTAAGATCATCTGCTTGTTAAAAGAATTAATAAAGAGAATTGCTTAGTGCAGTGGCTTGACTGCTATTCCTCTGAAAACAAAGAGCTTCTATCAGTTGCCTCATTGCTTCATAAAAATAGAAGGCTGGCTCCAGTTTGCTGCTCCATTGGCATTAAAGGACCAGTTTTCAGGCTTGACTGCATAAGATGCCAGTAAGCAAATCCCTAAATTAATGCTTAAATTGGTATTTAGGTGACTAAATAGTGATCTATGTCCAAAATGTTTATACTTGACTGCTTAAAATTAGGAGGGGTAAATAAATCCCTAGTTAAAAGACAGTTATTCATGCAGAAGCGGATTGATCTTCAAAGCTGGAAAAAGAACTAGTGGATGTCCCTGGAAGGGTCCCGATATGCATACACTTTGCAGGATTAGACCTTCAGAAGATCAAGAATTTTGTTCGGTTGCCTGCATTTGTCTTATAATCTTATCTTCCCTCAGACATTTTTTGAAAACAGTAGCGCAAAAGACATAAATGATGAAATAGGAAAGTAATAGGTTTCTATAATGCAATTCTTTTAATTATTTCCTAATGACATGGAAAAATACATGGATACAGATTCATTTGTGTGTAGGGTTCATTTCACTCAAACCTAGGTATCCTAATGTAAGTTCCTTCATTTGGAATTAGTTGCTTAGTTTCCCATTACAGATAAGAGAGGCCTAATCAGCATATTCACTAGAGTTTAGTCTTTAGTCCATTGTCCAGATGTAAAAGTTTAATTTAGAAAGAAGTGAATTATACCTTAGCTTCCACACTGATCAATTATTTGCCAACAGCGAGGGACTCAGGTGATTTTAACATTGCAGTCACCAATATTTAACCAGATTAACCCAATCAAATTATAAAACTTATAACTTAATGAAGTTATTCCTGAGTGACAACAGAATGAGGAAAGAAATTATAGTTCTTTGTGAATGTGTAATGTAATACTGGATCATTTCCCCATTATTTTATAATAGCTTCTTCAAAATCAGCTGAAATAAAGTCCTAAAAAAAATCAACTTAGGAATTTTACTTTTTCATTTTTTTTTTAAACCAAGTGTACTCTCAACAAGTGCTAAGCATATTTTATTTTAAGAGGAACATGAAAAAATCAATATTAATTTGTTCAGATGTTTTTCCGATTTTTAACATCTTTGTGATGTGGTCAGCATACAAGACAGAGATAATTTTCTATTCATCACTAGACAATTGTTTGAATGTTTGACCTTGCCATAGCAGGAGTTAACTACTAGATTCAGGTTTAAAAATTGCATTTATTTGTCCTGTATCTAACAGTATAATGGAAAAGTGGTGTGATGTAGAGCAGTGATGAGTGATATCTATGAGGATAGAAAAGCTTGCAGTCATTTTTGCCTTGGTGTTTGATCTGCAGAGACAAGAATAGGTGACCTCTGGAGAGCATTTATGACATGGGCATTTGTTTACAGGTTAAATAACGTATTCTTGTGCAAATTAATGGTTTCCTACGGTCCATTCTGCTTGAGCTACATGTTGTCAC
This sequence comes from Gymnorhina tibicen, assembly GCA_013399875.1. Classification (NCBI taxonomy): domain Eukaryota; kingdom Metazoa; phylum Chordata; class Aves; order Passeriformes; family Artamidae; genus Gymnorhina; species Gymnorhina tibicen. Next base: position 243,487 of record VXAZ01010336.1, on the reverse strand, counting down.
GCTGATATAATGCATACAATTTTTTTTTTTTTAAGTTTTAAATAAATGTCATTATTTCTTTTCACATCTCAAGGCATGGGTAGAAACTTAATTCCCATCCCTAATCTCCATGATAACCTCAGAGCTTCCTTTTCTGCTGGCTACAGTGGCAATATTCCAACAGGACAAATGCTGGTGATTAAGATTTTCTGCTTCAAGAAACATGTTCTATTCACTAGTTGTTGAAGAACTTTCTGAAGGCAAAATCCAGAATAAAGGCACTGTGAGGAGCCTTGTTAACAAACCTAGGGATTTCCAAATCTGGAAAAATGTTTATGATGTCCTATGTTAACAACAGTTGATGGAAAGGTTTGTTTTCTCACAATCAGGTTTGCATCCTGGTTATGACAATACAAGGAATATTTAGTTGTCAGACAAAGCTCTCCCAAGGTTACCAGCCCATGTCATGAATTTCTAGACACTGAAAAATATTATCTCTCAACAGCAGAGGGTAGCTTGTAAGACCTTAAAATCTCAGTGCAAGAGTAAACAATAAGTGTTCATATAGTATTTTAATTTTAGATTAGGACAAATTCAAGATGACACATGAAAAAGCTCCTTGGATCTATGGGTGTAAATACTGTACAAATTCCACCTCATTGTTTTGCTACCAGCTGTATGAAGAAGGTACCTTATTTGTAGTCAGAGAGGATTAAATTGCATCAGGACACTACAAACACTTTTACATGGAACATATGAATACACTTTTGTCTACACCTGTGAGACAGACCGGATGACTGGGCTTATACTCATCTTCAATGATCTCATCATTCCAGGATGATTTAAATTAGAGTTGCTCATAAGAAACAGATGGTTTTTGCATTGCAATAGTTCTGTATCAATTTAGACATCAACAGCAAGATGAAAAGTATCTGACTGTAAATAGGCCTATTTATCTTCATGGGCTAAGAAAAGAGTCTTGAAGACTGGCTGAGCTCTAGATATCTACCATGTAGAGATGGATCATAAAAAATTTCCTAGCAGAGGGTAGATCAGGCCACAGATTATCTGACACGATGTACCACAAGTCTATTTCCCACAGATATCCACGTGTGACTATTTCACTAGCTCATTTCATGACCATTTTGTTTACTAGTGGGTATCTTCAATGCAATAATAATAAAAAAGTAGAAATAGAAGCAAAAAGACATTTGAAGCAGAGATCATGGTTTCATTGCGGCACTGTTTGTGTGATTAACCTGTGTAAATGGTGCTCCATTTGTGTTTATGTTATGTAAACCAGATTTTCACAGTTCAGAAATGCATTAAGAAGTAGTGCATCAGAGTTTTTAACCTCTGCCGTCACCATATATGTTTCTTTCTAACTTTTGACCAAGAACTTCCTTGTTAAAGGTACACATTTTTTTAAAAGCCCTACCTTACTTGTAGTTATTTATTATAAGTTACTATTTTAAATCTCTTATTTTCTTGTTCAATGTCTAAAAGCTGAGAGCTGCCCAGCAATAATAACCTAGATGAATCTGGATATGTGGAACTGAAACTCAGAACCCACAAGAGATGGGCCCGGCTCTTTGTGTTGATAGAAGCTTACAAAGAATTACAGTACCTTCTAGGCTTCAAAGTTATGCATTGAATTTTACTTAACTGAAGGCTGCACAGGTTTGAAGGGAACATGGGAAATGTCTCTGTTCCAGCTTTGTAAAACACAATGGTTAAAGCAGATCTTCTCTGAAGTAAAGGTTTTAACCTCTCTGTTGCTAAAGGTGGACATCTGTGGCATCCCCTAAGCTGCTGTTGAAGAGGTAGGCAGCAACGCTTCCTCCATGGTTTTCAATAAAAATAATTGTGATTTTTAGGCTTCCAGAGAGTACCAAATGTACAGAGATTGTTCATATCAGTTTAGCTCCTTTGGTATCTAAAGCCAGTGGCACAGGTTCCATGAATCCTGAACAGCTGGAGGCTGGATGGGGCCCTGAGCTGCTTGGTTCAGCCAAGATGGCAAATCCTCTAAGTAAGTACATTTCCAGACTCTGGGCATTAACACTTTTGGTACAATTTGGTTGCCTGCAGGCTGTTAGGCACCTAAGTAGTTAAGTGGGAATTGCTGACCAGCTTGTTGGACTTTCACATGGAGATAAAAATTTACATTTTATCATGTAATTTTTTTTTAATTTCTCCCTGAGCTGTTCAGAAGACAAGAAAATCAGTTTGGTATAACCAGTTGATAAAGTGACTTACTGCAAAGAAAAAAATGTTTGTTTATTGGTAAAAAAACACTCTGTGAGTGAATTGAGTTACATTCTCTGCCTATTGCAGGCATCTGTTTCATATAATTTTCTTTGAATATGTATTAAATATCACTATGAAATTAAAACACTTGATCTTTTTTTCTTTTTTAATGTATAAATATATGCATGTGAGCAATCTGTACATTTGTGAGTTTCAATTTGTGAAACCAGGTTATAAACTCTGCATTGGAAACTGTTCTCAAACACAAAAGCAATTAATAAAAATCAGCAGGCAAACATATTTTTAAAGTTTTTATCCCAAGGGAAATCAGACACCTTCTTGAATTTCAAAAGCTTGACAGTGCTAGTAATAGATAGTTCCAGAGTATCTGACACTCTAAACCAATTCAATTATTCTATTTCTTTTGGATTATTCATTAAGAATTGCAATGTAAGTGTTATTGGAAGAAAAGCTCTTAGAATTAATAAGATTTAATTCACTGATTCATATCCACTGCTGTTTTGTGCTGATCATTAACAGAACTTATCTTGGCTGAACTGCCTGTCCCAAAAGGAGACTGCTTGATCCTACAGTGCTTTTTATGGTAAAAAAAAAAAAAAAAGAAGTTTAATAGAACTGGTTAGATTTTTCCAGAACAGGCAGTGTTGGTTTTAAATTTATATACGTACAGGAGCACTTGATTGCTAATTTTAGCCAGTAGCACAAGATTTCCCAAATAAGACACATCATTCCAATACAAAAAAGTAACTAAACTGAGAAGTTGAAAGAGAATTTTCTCTTTGCAGATGTGAGACAAAGAATACACTAAATTGTGTCATGGCATTAAATATGTGCAATCCTATATGCATCAATTACTCCCACAACAGAGAAGCTTGGAGTTTCAAATAAATTCATGGGCAGAGAATCTCCCATAAAATTTTTGAGCTGGATGTCTTTTCATACACTCTCTGAACAACTTGCCAATGAACAGTGATTGATGAAGACAGAAAAAAAGCAAGATGGCAACTTACAGAAGTATCTGTCTCTCTATGTATTTTTAACATCAGCACCAATTTCCCAATAAAGTTAGAGTCTTAAAAATCATGCTGTCGCAGGTTGTAGACTCTGATGAAGAAAGCTTTGGAAAAACAAAAAAGAATTGTTGCTTTAAAATAGCATTGCAATGCTCACTGGAGGTTTTTGTTTTAAAGTTGACAGCCTTTTGATGAGCTACTTACTCATTTTTCTGCAATCACTGCTAGAATGTCTACCAACGTGGTAGATAATGGTGGTGTTAAAATCAGTATATCCTTGCTAAATATTTATTTATTTACAGAATTATTTTGCTTTGTGAGAATCATATTTGAGAAAGTCAAATGCTTTCTTTTATTGTTCCACCCCACACACTAATACAATAGCAATGATTGTCTCAATACAGTTTTTTTGACTCTATAGATTTCTATAATGATTATATGAATTACATACCACATATTCTGATTTCAGAAATTACCAGTCCATGAATTTCTGTTAGAGACTCACAACAGTAGGTATTTTCATGTTGAAATGTGAAAAACTTGAAACCATTCTGAGTCTAATGGATATTTATTAAGCTCAACAGAAAATTATTTTCCCTTTATATGGCAAACTTTGAGACTTTTCATTTAGTCACATTTTTAAATGGAACAAAAGATAAACCAAAAAATCTCCTTCATAAGTAAAAAAAAGAAGAACAAAAATATATTTATCTATTTCATTGCGGATAATGCATAACACTTTGATTAAGTGTTATTAAGTGACAAAACATCACAATTTTTAATGTGTGGTTTTTTCAGTTCAAGACCTGCTAGGTGTGCCTTCCTTCCTTCCTTCCTTCCCTCCCTCCCTCCCTCCCTCCCTCCCTCCCTCCCTCCCTCCCTCCCTCCCTCCCTCCCTCCCTCCCTCCCTCCCTCCCTCCCTCCCTCCCTCCCTCCCTCCCTCCCTCCCTCCCTCCCTCCCTCCCTCCCTCCCTCCCTCCCTCCCTCCCTCCCTCCCTCCTTTTTTCCTACCTTTCTCAAAAATTAGTTTTTTGCTAATTTTATTACCAATTTTAAAGTCAAGTTAGTACTTATTTTTAAAAAAAACTAAAAAAGCTTCATTAATTTTATTTCCCCCTTTTTATTATATTCAGACATTGTTAGAGCTATTTCTGTGGAAAAGTTGGATAACAAGTGGTATTTTTATTTGTTTCATTTATAGGGAAACAATTATAATCAAAGTGATATTATAATACAAATAAAGATATAGGTACATTTAGAATTAGGGGCAAATGCTCCAGTTTTCCCACTGCATACCAGGGGTGATGGAAACTTGATTTCCCATTTTATCTCTGATATATACTTTCTGTATAGTATTATGTGAGCTACATAATTTCTTTCGTTTGCAAGAAATGCAGTGAGGATTAATGGCCTGCTATTTTCTAGGGCTAGGAGACTGAAAGACATTTAAGAGCAGGACCACATTTGGGTTTGGCTAAAATCTTAATATGTCTTAATTTGTCTATGACAGTAACTGGCCTAAAGATGTCTTTTGGATTTTGTTTACAAAAAGTATATTCTGAGCTCAGCCTGGGAGACAGTAAAAGACTCAGATGTTTATGAAGAGTTGTTGAGAACTAGAGCTGAATTCTGCTCAGTTCTCCCCTGTGGACCGTGTGAGCCTAAATTAATTCCTTCCTCTGACAAAACATCACAATTTTTAATGTGTGGTTTTTTCAGTTCAAGACCTGCTAGGTGTGCCTTCCTTCCTTCCTTCTTTCCTTCTTCCTTCCTTTCTTCCTTCCTTCCTTCCCTCCTTCCTTCCTTCCTTCTTTCCTTCTTCCTTCCTTTCTTCCTTCCTTCCTTCCCTCCTTCCTTCCTTCCTTCTTTCCTTCTTCCTTCCTTTCTTCCTTCCTTCCTTCCCTCCTTCCTTCCTTCCTTCTTTCCTTCTTCCTTCCTTTCTTCCTTCCTTCCTTCCCTCCTTCCTTCCTTCCTTCTTTCCTTCTTCCTTCCTTTCTTCCTTCCTTCCTTCCCTCCTTCCTTCCTTCCTTCTTTCCTTCTTCCTTCCTTTCTTCCTTCCTTCCTTCCCTCCTTCCTTCCTTCCTTCTTTCCTTCTTCCTTCCTTTCTTCCTTCCTTCCTTCCCTCCTTCCTTCCTTCCTTCTTTCCTTCTTCCTTCCTTTCTTCCTTCCTTCCTTCCCTCCTTCCTTCCTTCCTTCTTTCCTTCTTCCTTCCTTTCTTCCTTCCTTCCTTCCCTCCTTCCTTCCTTCCTTCTTTCCTTCTTCCTTCCTTTCTTCCTTCCTTCCTTCCCTCCTTCCTTCCTTCCTTCTTTCCTTCTTCCTTCCTTTCTTCCTTCCTTCCTTCCCTCCTTCCTTCCTTCCTTCTTTCCTTCTTCCTTCCTTTCTTCCTTCCTTCCTTCCCTCCTTCCTTCCTTCCTTCTTTCCTTCTTCCTTCCTTTCTTCCTTCCTTCCTTCCCTCCTTCCTTCCTTCCTTCTTTCCTTCTTCCTTCCTTTCTTCCTTCCTTCCTTCCCTCCTTCCTTCCTTCCTTTTTTCCTACCTTTCTCAAGTTGTGTGAACATTATCAGGCCATGCACTCTCTGTATATTAATAAAGAGCAGGTGTTGATAGGCTTATTCTGTGTGTGAACAATAAATGAACTGTAAAAAGGCAGAGGACTTAGGGAACCATATTTTCTCTTTGTAGTTCATTCCCACAGAGACAAAAGAGTACTCCAATGATTTAGGTTTCATATAAGACGAAAGCCCACCATATGTTGTACTTCCCCAAGTCTTTAAATAAGGATCAACAAAACGTTCAAAGCGTTTGGATTTCTACTGGTGTAAATGAGAACTTTCATCAGTTTTCTGTGATCAGATCTTTGGATACCAAATGTTTTAATATATGGTACTTTGGTGGAATACTGATAAATTTGGTCAATGGTGAGCTTTCCTCTTCTCAAACTAGATTCAGAGCTGGGATCTCATCTGTTTTTGTTTGGGATCTCATCTGTTTTCATTTTAGACTGCATGAATTTTCTTTTAAAGTATGTTTTATGTCAGAAAGTTAAACCTTTATTCACGGCCTGATTTAACAGTACACAAAATAAACTATACTCATTAAAAGCAAATCAAGCCCAATTTCTAACAAGGACATCTTCTGCAGCAAGCCATTTGGATGGAATGTTGGAGCCAATTTGCACAATTTACATTTCAAAACAGTCAAAGGAAATTTTGACAATTGTTGAAGGATTATCGTATTGATTGATTACTTTACTTTGTTTTTAAAACTATATAATTGCATCACATCAAACAATGGAGAAAAGAGATGTCAAAGGATGGTAAATTGGATTTAGCATTTCAGATATTTGTTAACATTTCAACATTATTTCTTAATATACAATATGGTTTACAGACAAATACAGGAGCAGTAAGGAAAAATAAAAAGTGAAACAGATAGAAGCAGTATACACATAAGTTTAAGTGAATATAAGTCAGTGTAAAAATTCTCCACCTCTAATGAAAAACAGAAGTCTAAACAAAATTTCTTGACATTAGTATGAGTGATTTTATTATCTACAGAAGTATTTTTAGCATACATGTATTATTATTTAGTTGTTGTGTCCTGATATTGCCTCTGCCTTGGAGCAGTTAGGATCACTGATCTTCATTGTGTTAGGTATTTTATGGATAATTGGGAAAGCACAGTTCCTGTCTTAAGAACCTGAAAATTCACATTTTATATTCAGCTAAAATTCTGCTCAATTTGCAATGACATTGAATACTACAGGAAACAAATTTAATTTTAAGCCTGGGGTTGGATATTCTATCCTACTCTGACAGAAATTAATGGAACTTCTGCAAATTTATCCAGGGTGAAGTATAATGAAAAATGGTTATATAAAGAAGAAGCCACATCTGTTTCTAAGAAAAATAAGACAGGAATAAACACTGACTACAACAGAAATCCAAAATGCTGCAAGTACTACCCAAATTTAAGCAGTGCTAGACAAAGTCTATTGTGCTCTGGTTTTGCTGGGGGTATGATTCATTCTAGAAGGAAGTTAAGTTGGGAAGTGTCCCAGAGGGAGTAAGGAAGTGGAATCTTTGCAGAGCTGGACTGTTTCATGTACTGGTGACCACATTTTCCTCCTGGGCACATAAATATAGGGAAAATGCATTGTTGGACTTCAACTGGATAGAAACAGTTCTGTCTGTGGTACAGTGCAATATCTTTCCTGCTCTGAAAATTCCCATGCCTATGTAGCTCAGCAGCTAGTCAATCTCCTGCATCTCACACTTCATGCTGAAAAGCTAGAGAAAAACTGCAGCACTGTACTGGGAATTTAGGAGCTGGCAGAAGCACAGCAAAGAGACAGGAGGTTAATGCCTACAGGAAACCTTGGCATAACATGGCATCCAAGAACAGTTTCTGCCCTTATACTTCAATCAATCTCCTAGCCATGGAAGCCTGAGAAATCTTGAGGCCAGCAGCCTCTTGGATCACAACTGTGGTGAATGACACTTTCATCATCACAGAACATGCTGGCAGCAAAAGTTATTCATATTGTGATATATTCTTGCTTGTTGCATGTGAATTTTTCATGGCAGAAAGCAGGCTGTGGAGACATTCCTCAATTTTCCAAGGACATCTACTTCTCTCCTCTTCCTTTGAACACTGTCCACTTGGCAAGCCTGCCTTTATAAATAAGGAGCAAAAGTGAAATATACCTATAGAACCCATGACAAGTGATTTGTTTTTCCCTTTATCAGTCATTTCTAACTTGAATTTATTTATTTTTGGAATTTTACTATCTTCTAACTGGGCAAATCTGCATACTTATTTTTTACTTGTTACACAAGATGTAGAAGAAAATTACAAACAGTATGAACAAACACATTGAACTAAAACGCCTGAAACATTTGGCTTGAGCCCAGGAGTCAGGCTCAGCACTACTATGAACTAGAAATACATTTTTGATGTTGGCATGTCAAAGGGCATATGACTGGATTTTAGTGATGTTTAAGAAGTCTTTTGGGTATTTCAGTCCCTAAAAATTTATCTTTTAATACTGCAGCAGGCTTTCCCAGGACAAATCTATACTCACACATGTGTTCCACTATTTTACAGAAAATCAGCTTAATCTAGGTAAATCTCATTCTTTAAATCAAGAAAACAGGAAAGAACAGGAAAAAGGCTTCTGTATCTTGGGCTAGGAAGCACATAATTTTTCTTTTTCACTAGTTTTTAGTCTTAAGACTTTGCATAACACAATGAGTGCAAATTCTAATTTATAATATATAAAGCTATAGTCTCTTTCCCCTATCTGACAGAAGTTGTCCGTGATTTTCCATTTCCTGAGAAGTAGCACTGTGAATATCTTCATGTCTACTTAGAATTTATGGTTCATGTAAGAAAATATCCAAAGAACTGTTATGCTCTTCCCCTTTAAATTTCTTTGCAAGACACTTGTGATACAGTCACAAATCAAATGTCCATTGCTATGGATTCAGTAAAAATGAGCATAAAAATTATTCTGAAGATCTAATTGCATGATATTGATTATCTGTCTTAGCTATCCATTCCTTGTTGTCTAAAGGGTAGGAAATTAGTTGTTCTCTGCAAGGGATATTTTTCTTATGGTTTTAAGTAATTTTTTTCCAAGAAAAAGGCACCAATTTTTCTAGTACAACAGGATGGTGCAGTCAGACTTACTATTTTTCCATTCCTAATGATAGCCATTACACCAGTGACAATAAGTACCAATTTTAATCAAAAACCTCCATACATAAAGACAAAAATATATTTGAAACAATTTATTTTTGTTCCATTACTTCACACAGGCTTAGCTACAGACTTCTCAGAAAGACTGGCAAATGAAATCCTTCCATAGCAAAGATCAGAAGGGGAAAAAAAAGAAGTTATTCTTAGGGATGGATAATTCTTGCTCTTGCTGCTCCTGCTGCTATGAATTCTCTTTCCCCCACCTGGTCCTAGCTTTCCTTTCAAAATCTGTATCTTCTTCACTCCTACAGCATAGGACATCCTTTGAAGTACCATGCCAGAGTGAACAACTCTGTAGCCCTGGCTTGGAGGAGCAATACCTAAGACTGCTTTATACAGGGTGATGCTGGGACCTATAGTTAATGTGAAAAAACCCCAAACCACAGAGCACTAAAATTTGTGTGAATTACAATGGCATCAACCTGGATAGATAGGGCTTGTACATCTATACTGTCTTAAGTTGTACCAGATCAGTTTTATAGTACCCATTAGGTTTAAACGATAATTAATTTTAGATTAATTAGATAATTAGATATTAGATATTAGATAAATGCATGCATATAAGCATTCAGTGTCTTGGGAAGATTGCTTTTACTAAGTAATTCTGAAAAAAAAGGACATTTTGTCAAAGTGTCCTGTCTCATGGTTAAAAAAATATATCAAACATTGGTTTTAGTAAGACTATCTTATGGTAATTGCAGGCAATGTTCAGTAATAGATAGCATCAAACATATATTTCAACTTACGTCTATAGTAAAGAGTTATCGGCTACTTCATACATAACTAAATTATTCATGTTTCCCTATTTATAGGAAGCCATTGTACCGAGGTGGATGACCTCAGCAAATGCATGTATCTCAGCATCAGTTCTGCACTAGACTTCTGCATCAATGTGCCCTTGGAGCACAAAGCCTTCATGTTTCAGCTGTTTTCCAAGTGAGAAGCTTTGGTCTTACACTGACACAATCTTAAAGTATTATGTCAAGTGAAAAGTGCAGAAAGGGGAATAATTTTCACAGTACATAAGTAATAATAGCAATTATTTATAAAAACATTTTGGAAAAAACTTGAATAGAAAATTGTGTTGAATGCATTACTTTCTCTTCCTTTCTTCTTTTGGTGAATAATAAGGAAATTTATTCCAACTACAGCATCTGGATTATTGGCACAGTTAGTTGGGGAATTTTACATTTTCCACAGGTTACTCATATTTGCAACCATTCCTGTTTTCATTTGAATTCATTGTGCCAGATCCTTTTTCAGCAATGAATACTCTATCTAAAGCTTGTTGAGTCCAGTGGAAGGTGCACTTCTGACTTCTGTGTTGAAATCAAGGCCCATATACTTTACAAATTGCTCTTGCATACACCAGGATAATCTTCTAATTGAGGATAGTCATCAGCTGGTGAACAGACATCCATTTGCCAAAGGAAACCACCAGCTGCACCTCACGATAGAGAGCAAGCAGGTAAGACAGGATGTTTTCAGGAAGTTAGGATGGCTGTAGACAGTCTCCACATATGGTATCTATCATCCAAAGCCAGTACAGCAATTCCTTGTTCAGTGTGAAAATATAGTGGTGAGTAAATATTTTATAAATTCACGGATATTTTTTCAGTGGATTTTACTGCATGAGGTGTTATTTTTTGGATTTGAAAGTTTGGGAAGGACTGGCTGTAAGTATGCCTGCCATATTAACTAAAGCTGGCTAGATTACAGGAATGCAACATCATGGAAAAATAATAAAATGAACTCAAAACCAGGTATCACAGAAGTTGTTTGTTTGTTTGTTTCAGTGACATCCCAAAAACCAAGCAAGCAAATGACACTGCTTCCTCCATTCCTCTTCTTCTCTTAGTCAACAGTTCTGTGGTTAAGCCATTTTTCTGGCATAGGACAGAGCAAGTTGAAAACTCCTTCAGAAGGTATGCTTCCACCACAGCTGTCCACATCTACAGTGTGGAGGGTTGCACAGCTGTGTGCTCCAGAATCAGTCCCGAGATGTGAGGAGTAAACTGGCCCTGCATCCCCATCTGGACAGTGGGAGAGGAGTGGGAAGGCAGTGCTGCAGCCAGAGGACTTTCCTGCTTCATGGCCAGGGGGCTGGGGAATCGCTGGGCTGCTGCAAGCTGCCAGCGGTAACCAGAGCAGAAGTCTAACACCCACACCCACACAAATGCATTCAATTTAGCGCTGATCATTAGGGTGCTTCTCGAGTAATGAGTCTTGTCTCCTGTTTCTGACTCCAGACCTGGGAAGTATTCTAGTGAAATTTTAGACACATTGCCTCTAAAAGTTACAGCTGATATATCATTGCTATTTAATGGAAAACATTTTTTTGAAAAATTCCTTTCTGTTTTCACATCACAGTATTTAACTGGTAGAGGAAATGGTGGGTGTAGAGGGACAGCAAACTCAGGAAATGCTCAGAGGAAAATCAGAGAAATTAGCTGTGAGCCCAAGAAAAATCATGAGCAAGTAAGGGAGGTTTTCCAAAATAAGCAATAGGAAGTCAGTGTGACTAATGCTCCTAAATCTTTTACTCTGCTTGATACTGCTATCTTAAATCTTTCTTCTGATCAGCTTGCTGTCATTTGAATGTTTCCACTATTGATGATAATTTCACTTCACTGGGAAATATTATTCTGTTGCTAGGAAGTAAATGCGGTAACCAGGATGCTGTAAAACAACAAGAAGTTTATAAGAGTTTTCTTAAAGCATGATGTTCACATAAGTTAATAGTGTCTGCTCACATGGGAAGTCTGTGATCATTAGGTAAAAGGACAGCCTGAGACATTCATCTCCAGAAATGAGAAATTGTAACATTTTCTTGCAAAGTAATTACAGAAGAAGAAACATCTGAGACATTGGCAGGCACATTAATGTGCTGGCTTATATAGTAGGTGATTCTGAGAATGCAGTGGTTGATATACAGTAGAAATCTTTGGAGATCAAAGAAGAAAACTATAGAAATAAGCCCTGTTATAGGGTTCTAGTCCTTAAAAGTCTCAAAAAGTGGTGCTGATTTAATGTCTCTCTGCGATAGAATACTGCATGGCAGACGCAAACGCTGTTTTGACACTTCTCTTTCTTACCCTTTGTCTAGTAATTATATTAATCAATAATAAAATATCCTTGACTTGGAATGGTAACTTTCTCACAATCACAACCACTCTGCAGAATGTCAGTACCTTCACAGGTGCAAGGCAAGAAAACCATCACTTGCAATTTCTGAATCTAACTTCTGTGGGAAAATTGCAGTTGTTTCTGGATAGAATCTTGCATGGTCCTGTGGGAGTGCCAAGGCTATTTATGTTTTAAGCTTTATTAGTGTAAGATGCAGGATTATTATTTTCCTGGAAAAATCTTGGGATAGGGTTTTGTGGTTGTTTGCTGTTAAATGGAATGGCTAAATAAAAATATAGCGGTTAGACAGAAATAATGGAATATATGATTTGCCATATAAGGGTTTCTTCTTTTCTCTCTCCTTTTCAATTGTATTGTAGCTAAATTTCCACTTTTGTGTTTGCATTTTCAAATCTGTAATTAATTGAGGGCTCATTTTATTGTACATTTGAGTCTAATCACTTTTTTGGTGGACCCAGTCTGGTATTTAGATATCTAAGTACTTGTGAAAAACCAACAATTATTTGCAAGTATAATTACTTGCAATCAAAAAGACAAGTGGAAAGGTGACATTTTCTTTGGAAATTAGCCCTTCTACATTATCTATTTATTTATATAATACACACAAGAGACCAATTCACTTTTGGAAAGTTAAAGTGGAATTCTTGGGAAATCCTAAATGGTTCTTTAGCTTTCCTTATTGGTGCTGTAAGAAGCAGTCAAAAGGAAATGTTCAGAAGAGGCAATCCTTCAAAGCATTTATGCATTACAAAAAAATCACTATACACATCAGTACTGAAGATATTTAAGTAGCTGATTCTTTTTCTGAACATTTGGCAAATATAAAATTCTCTTAGATAAATTAATAAGTAGGAAAATCCTACTAAGTGGTTTTGCAAAATGAACTATGAGGAAAGATAATATTTTTATGGATATTTCTTTAACTATCCCATAAACATATAATACATAATTGCATGTATATTTAAGTAAAGTGTTTTTTCAGAGTTCAGCAATTGCCTCTGAAATTGTTTGGTCATATATTGAATTTTATCTATTTCTTATTGTATTATGGAGCAGCTTTCCTATTTTACATATAATGACTTCCATTTAATCCACTTATTGGTAATTTGATCTACTGACCAAAGATCTGGAACTGGATCATGAGAAAATAATTAACTATTTTTAACTATGTTTGCTTTAAGCAAATATATGTAGAAAATTTAAGAATCCTCACCAGATTTTAAATTCTTTTTAAGAAAAAATTAGTTTGGAAATGAAAAGAAAAAGAGAAAGTAGTATGACAGATGCAAAAGAAATTATTATTTAAAATAAATTATTTTGCAGAACCCGATGGTCCTTTAGATAACAAGCCATTTATTTCAATTTAAAGAACAAGAGCAGACAATGTGAATAAGAGAGAAGGCACCCTACAGATACATTATTGTTGTACTAATTCTGTAGAAATTACTGTTAATCAAACTTAGACAAACATTGCCATGTATTATTCTTTAGTTTAGCAGAGAAATTTGATATCCTGGAATATGACTGTGTCATACATACAGAGGACAACAACAAATGAAGTTGTCTCAGAAATATTTCTGAGGAATTAACAGGGATTAAAGATATGTAAAGATATCTGAAAATTTCCAGAGTGCAGGAAAATGCTGGAGGGAATTAGACCCATTGTGTACGTCTTGAACACACAGGTGACAAAGATGAATCCTGCATTTCCTCTAGGGCAAAACTAGGGTTCACTTTTTCATCATAGGTTCTGAATATCTGGAGAGATGGACATTTGCACCATTTACACTTTTATCAGTCTCTGGTATTATGGGCACACAATTCCCTGTGAAGTAATTGGAAATTACCCAGGACCATTCAGGGAATGACCATCCAGTGCTTTCCATGCCAATTGCACTTCAAACTCATCCCAATCTGATATTTCAGTCCATCTATCTGGAGACAAGAAAATTTCTTAATTTAAACTGTCAATGCTTTCTTCAAAAGATGGAAAGACAGGATAATCAAACATAAATTTGAATCATTATAACCTGGATACCACATTTTTATAAGCTTTTACTAGTTAGTTTACCACCTGAGTTATGGAAGAAAAGCTCAAAATTTACCTCACATTACCTACCCATCCCTTACTGGAAAGCAATTTAGGAAAAAAACCCCAATAACTAAGACCACATTAAAGTTCTTACCAATACTGGTGAGACAGTCTCTCTGACAGTCTCTGTCTTCTATTGAAAAAAAACTAAGACTTGCTATCAGATGGGGCAAATGTGAACAATAGAGGCTGAAAAAATCTTCCAATTCTTAAATTATTTATCCAGTATCTCCCTATAAGGTACACTGAATAATCAGTGCTTGAGGAATGTTGAGGAGACAGAATTTTTCTGGCAGAAAACATAAGTCCTGGAATGTGTTAAGTGGTCATCCCACAGACGTGAATAAAATCAAACTGCAACTGGGATCTTAGGGTCCAACATGAAACATGGGGAAACCCTATTCTGAAGCCTTGTTTTAAGTTCAAGAGAAAATGGTTTTAAATCATGAACTTCTTCCACTTCTAAAAATGCCTAATTTGGAGCTATGTTATTGTTGTCTGCTTTGTTTGAACCAGGATACTGACCAAAGCTGGTGTAAAGGTGATCTTAGAAAGATTTTGGACCACTGCTCTGTCAGAGAAAAGAAAGAAAAATAGGAACTGGATTAGACCAGGCCATAGTCTGCTTTTACAGATCACAGATCACAGAATCACCAGACTGGAAGAGACCTCTAAGATCAAGTCCAACCCATGCTCTAACACCTCAATTAACAATGGCTCCAAGTGCTACATCCAGTCTGTTTTTATACACATCCAGGGATGGTGATTCCACCACCTCCCCAGGCAGACAATTCCAGTACTTCACCACTCTTTCTGTGAAAAATTTCTTCCTAATATCCAACCTATATTTCCCCTGGCGCAGCTTGAGCCTGTGTACTCTCGTTCTGTCAGTTGCTGCCTGGAGAAAGAGACCGAGCCCCACCTGACTACAACCACCTTTCAGGAAGTTGTAGAGGGTGATAAGGTCACCCCTGAGTCTCCTTTTCTCCAGGCTAAACAACCCCAGGCTCCCTCAATCGTTCCTCATAGGGCTTGCATTCCAAGCCCCTCAGCAGCCTTTGGCCCTCCCCTGGACGCGTTCAAGCGTCTCAGCGTCCTTCCTGAACTGAGGGGCCCAGAACTGGACACAGCACTCAAGGTGTGGCCTCACCAGTGCTGAATACAAGTGAAGATTGACTTCCCTGGTCCTGCTGGCCACACTGTTTTTGATATAGGCCAGGATGCTGTTGGCCTTCTTGGCCACCAGGGCACACTGCTGGCTCATGTTCAATCGGCTGTTGATCAGTACCCCCAGGTCCCTTTCCACCTGGGCACCGCCCAGCCACACTGCCCCCAGCCTAGAACGTTGCAGGGGGTTATTGTGGCCAAAATGCAGGACTCGGCACTTGGACTTATTAAACTTCATCCTATTGGACTCTGCCCATCTATCCAACCATTCCAGGTGTCTCTGCAGAGCTCTTCTACTTTCCAACAGATTGACATACACTCCCAGCTTAGTGTCATCTGCAGATTTACTGACAAAGACTCAATATCCTCATCCATGTCTTCAATAAATATATTGAACAAAATCGGCCCCAGCACAGACCCCTGAGGGACACCACTAGTGACTGGCTGCCAACTGGATGCAGCACTGTTCACCACCACTCTCTGGGCCCAGACATCCAGCCAGTTCTTAACCCAGCAAAGAGTACTCCTGTCCAAGCTATGAGCTGCCAGCTTTTCCAGGAGTATGCTGTGAGAAACTGTCAAAGGCCTTGCTTTGACAAATAGACAACATCTGTAGCCTTTCCTGCATCCACCAGGCACCTGGTCATAGAGGGAGATCAAATCAGTCAAACATGACCTACCCCTCCTAAACCCATGCTGGGTCTGATCCACCAGCCATCCTGTAAATGCTGCGTGATGGATCTCAAACTGCTCCGTTACCTTACCGGGTACCGAGGTCAAACTAACTGGCCTATAATTACTAGGATCCTCCTTCCTACCTTTCTTGTAAATGGGCATCACACTGGCCAGCTTCCAGTCATCTGGAACCTCACCAGTGAGCCAGGACTGTTGGTAAATGATGCAGAGCAGCTTTGCAAGCTCATTTGCCAGCTCTCTCATCACCCTGGGATGGATTCCCTCTGGCCCCGTAGATTTATAAACATCCAAGCAGCTCAGCAGTTCTTTGACTGCCTCCTCCTGGATAACAGGGGAACCATTCTGCTCCCTAACACCATCTACCAACCCCGGAGGACAGTTGGCCTGAGGACAAGCTGTCTTCCCACTAAAGACTGAGGCACAGAAGGCGTTCAACATTTCCGCCTTCTCCCCCTCTGCGGTTACTAAGTTCCCTCCCGCATCCAGTAGAGAACAGAGGCTGATCTTACCCTTCCTTTTACTGTTAATATATTTGTAAAAACATCTTTTATTATCCTTCACAAGAGTTGCCAGGTTAAGTTCTAGCTGAGCTTTGGCTTCTCCAATTTTTTTCCTACATGCCCTAGCAACCTATTTAAATACTTCCTGAGAGACCTGACCCTCCCTCCAAAGATGATCCTCTTTTTATTCCTAAGTTCCTTCAAAACCTCCTTGCCCATCCAGGCTGAATGCTTGCCTTGTCGACTCATCTTTCGGCACACAGTCTGTTCCTGTGCCTTCAAGACCTCTGTTTTAAAGCGAGCCCACCTTTCCTGGACTCCCTTGTTTTTAAGGGCTGCTTCCCAAGGAACTCTCCAAATAAGTCTCCTAAATAGGCCAAAGTCTGCCCTCCAGAAGTCCAATGTAAAAGTTTCATTGATGTTCCTCCTCATTTCACCAAATGTCAAGAACTCTATAATTTCATGATCACTAAGCCCCAAGTGGCCTCCAACCACCACATTGCCCACCAGCCCATCTTTATTTACAAACAACGGGTCCAGCATAGTCCCTTCCCTGGTGGGCTCACTCACCAGCTGTGACAAAAAGTTGTCCTCCACACACTCAAAAACTTCCTGGACTGGCTCCTTTCTGCTGTATTAAGTTCCCAGCAGATGTCTGGTACGTTAAAGTCATCTACAAGAACAAGGGCCGGTGATCCTGAAACATTCTCCAGCTGCTTGTAGAATAAGTTGTTCACCTCTTCTTCCTGGTTGGGTGGTCGATAAAAGACTCCCAGCAGGACATCAGCCTTATTGGCCTTTCCCTTAACCCTTACGCATAGGCATTCGACTTCATCATCATTGGTTTCAATACTCATGACATCAAAAGCCTCCCTAATATCAAGGGCAACCCCTCCACGTCTTCTCCCTTTCCTGTCTCTTCTGAAGAGCTTGTAGCCATCCAGCGCAGTGCTCCAGCTATGTGAGTCATCCCACCCTGTTTCCGTAATGGTGACTACATCATAGCTTTGCTGTTGTACCATGGCTTCCAGCTCTTCTTTCTTGTTACCCATGCTGCGTGCATTAGTACACATGCACTTCAGCTGGGCTGCTGCTTTCACCTCTAACTCTGTCTTACCCTCTTTGGGTCTGCTTCTGGAGAGCCCAGTTGCATCCCGTTCCCCTTCAAACCTACTTTAAAACCCTCCCAATGAGTTCTGCCATTTCACAGGCTAAAAACCTTTTGCCTTTAACAGAGAGATGGAGCCCATCTGGTTCCAGCAGCCCAAGTGCCATAAAAGTTACTTGTGATCAAAGAACCCAGAATTCTGCTGATGACACCAGCCCTTGAGCCACTTCTTGATAATTGGGCTCCCCTATTCCTTTTGTCGTTTGTCCCTGCCACCAAAGAGACTGAGCAGAACATTATCTGTGCTCCTGCCCTATCGACCACCTGACCCAGAATCATAAAGTCCCTTTTAATTGCCCTAACACTTCTCTTTTCAATCTCATCACTGCCAGCCTGGAGTATCAACAGTGGGTAATAATCAGTGGGCTCTCAGTAATATCCCGTACCTGAGCCCCAGGGAGGCAGCAGACCTCTCTGTGGGATGGGTCCGGTTGACATATGGGGCCCTCTGTTTCCCTCAGAAGGGAGTCACCTACTACGACTACCCTTCTTTTCTTTTTTGTGTTAGAGGTGGTGATCCATCTAACAGACGAAGCATAATTGGGAGGCCCACTGGGCAGATCATTTCCTTCCACGTCGTCTGGCTGACCCTCTAGATCCAGGGCCTCATACTTTTTCTGAAGTGGCACCTGGATAGGTGATGGGGATTGGGAGGAATTTTTATTACCTCCCCGAGTAGAAACCCGTTTCCACTCCCCTTCATCCACCAGGTGTCCTACTATTGCCTGATGGTGGGAGGCATGGGAGTCCTCAGACTCCTGGCAGGCTTCCCTCAAGGATGGAAGGGTGGAACTCCACCAATCTATTTCCCTCTCACTTTCCCTAATACTCCTTAGTCTTCCTACTTCCTCCTGAAGCTCAGCCAGCAGCAAAAGGAGATCATTTACCTGTTCACACCACAGGCAGGCTTCTTTTGCATCGCCCCCTGGTACCACTGATAAGCTCAAACATTCCTCACAGGAAGGAGTCTGGACAGACTCATCCTTCTTGGAGGGTTCTGTTTGGCTACATACACTTTTACTAACTGCAGCTTTTGATGACGTAAAAACCACTACTGACAAAAAAACCCAAAACCAACCAACCAACAAAATCACAACAACTAAAAACCACACCAGCAGGAGGAAATCTGCAACGCTGCCTGCTTGCCCTGCCTGTGCAAACTGCTGCACAAACTGACACGCAAACTGCCCTGCCATGCCCTTAGAGACGTGCCACACTCCTGTTTGCCTGCTCCCAGTCCCCATGCTCCCTAGAACCCTTTTTAATCACCCCACTGCTGACTGGAGGAGAAACCTCACCCTGCGCCTGTGCGGCTGACAAGAACCATGTTTTAGGTCCTAGCATTGTCTTTAAAACCCTTAACACCTCCCAGAGAATTTTCATGTTATAGTCAGGTTTTTTTCCCATGTGAATCTAAAGTGATAGCTTGATGCTGGATGTTTTACACTATTTCCTTGAGAGGGTTATGCTTCTCACAGGAGAAGAAATGTGTTCTTACTGCATCTGGTTACTAAGTGAGCATACCACAGGAGATAAAAAATTCACCATTAAATAATCAAGAATTATCTCTAAGTATGTTAAAAGAAATTACTTTCACAACAGTAGGAATTCTTCAGACCCACATATCTCTAAGAAGTATTTCATGGAAGCTGAAATTAGACTGGGAGCATCAAATAATAGTAACATAAATATGTGACTGCCACAGCTTGCTTGGGTATGGAAATGCTTTTTCCCAAACCATTACTGGCCCAAGAGATGTTATCAGCTAGTAAGTGTTTGCTCCCTAGAGCTGTGGTAACTAGTGCTGTACAATTTTAAAGGAGCAGAGATATCCAAAACAGTCATTAAGCATTCCTTTTAAGTAAAAAATTGGATACTTGTTTTAAAATAGGTACTCTGGGAATACTTTTGCCTAGCTGAAAAATAGGATCAAATGAACTGACAGATATAAGAATAAATTCTCTTTGTGGCTGAGTCACACAGTATTCAAGTTTCATTTAAAATTCATTTTGAGAACACAAAACATTTCAATTTCATCTTCTCTGCCTCCAGACTACACATTATTGCATGATATGAGACATCACCTCCAGATCTACATATTTTTAAAGTATGGCTGGGAATGCTTTAGTATGCGATAACATGTAATTTTAAATTTAATCTGGATAGCATCAGAAATGCTAATATTAGGCACAGCTGTTGTATAAGTTTATTTGCTAGGTTTCCTAGGTTTCAGTGCCTAGCAGACAACAGTACATACTTTCCAATTTCACTGTTTTAGTACACTGACTTTTTTTTCCTTCCTTCTTCCTTCTTTTCTTCTTTGCTTGTTTGTTGCCTCTCTGTGTCCTTGAGCAGCTCATCATTTAAAATTTCTGAAATAAAAAGGAATGTCTGCTTGTCTTGCACAGCTGCTGAAACTGATTGTCTTTTCCAGCCCAGGCTTTCTCCTTTGGTGGCCTGACTGCTTTGGCATGGACTTCCTTGAATAATTAGCTAAAGATTGCATTCTTCACACGAACGCACTGGCACATTGGATGTAATTTGATCAGGTTCAATCAAATCAGCTATTAGAATGGTATTGCTTCAAAAAATACTTCCTACACTTCTGAGCTCAGTTCTGCAGCCTGCCTCCAAGCTTAATACACTTTTTTGTCATCTCTCAGTGTCACTAACTTCCTACATCTTTTTGCTAATACAGTGTTTGGGAAAGATGTTTTAAGTAGCAACCTTATAAGACAGCTTTATATGACATAGAAAGGAGGAAGAAAAGTATTGCATACATTCTTTTACCTCCAGAAACTCTGCAGCTGGTTCCTTCTCTTCTCCTCCTGACTAAGTATGTGAAAAACTGTTATCAATTCCAGTTTTACTTCTGGTGTTTTGTTAAAAATATACATTGCAATTATGCATCAGTGAGTAAAACACTGATCTAAATAGAAATAAGTTAGTTTCCAGTCTAATTTCTTACATGGTTTGCATAGTGATGTTGGAATGATCTGATATCTTTGCCTTGTGTATCTATTAAGTTTGGCATGAACAATTTTGGACATGGCAATATCTTTACCATACTTTTTTTTGGACTTATGTTGCACCAGTGAACATGATGCCTGAAAGACCTTTGCTACTTTAGAGCCAAGGAGAACAGGAGAGCGAGGCAGTTAAGACACATTAATGGTGAATGCTTTACTATTTTCACCTAAAAGGGACTGTCCCAAAAGTTCTCCAACCAGTGGCTGTTAGTCTATTCAGTGTGTACTGGTATCTGTGGTTATTTCTCCTCATGTGCAGAACTTTGCATTTCCCCTTGCTGAACTTTATGTGATTCATCTCTGTCTGTTTGTCAAACCCAATGAGCAGGTTGCTGCTCTAGACAGCAGCACAACCACCTGGTGGACCAGCCAGTTCCCTCAGTTCTATATTTTTGAGACTGCTGAGGATGCACTCCATCTCCTCCTACAGGTCTTAATGAAAAGTTTCAACAGTACTGCTCCCAGTATTGACCCCTGGGCTATACCACCAGTGACAGGACTCCAACTGAACACTTCACTGCTCATCATAACTCTCCAGATGTGGCTGTTCAGTGGGTTTTCAGTTCACCTCTCTGTGTCCTTATCTTTGTAAGCTTCTCTGTGACAATTTTATTAGAAATGATGATGAAAGCTTTGCTAAGTTGAGGTTAAAAAGCATGAACTGCTCTCCCCTATCAAACCATCACCTCATAGAGGTTGTTTCCTTCTTATATCCATACTTACTACCCTTCACCACCTTCTTGTCCTTCATGTTTTTGGAATTAGATTCCAGGTGGATTTTCTCCATCACATTCCCAACAACTAAGCTTAAACCATCTCCTCTTAGGATTCAGAACACTGTCTCCTGGCTAACGTAGCCAAGGGCCACCGTGACTTTCACAACCTTGAATAGTTCTTTCTTGCTCATAAGTATCAGATCCACCTTTCTTTCCTGGTTCTTCAGTTACCTGGACCAGGAAGTTGTCTTCGATGCATCATAAAAGTCTTCCAAATTACCTGAGCCCTGCTGTAGTGTCTGTCTAGCCTATGTTAGGGTGTTTGAAGCCCCCCATAAGAAACAGGGCCTGTGAATGTGAGGCCATATCTACTTCCTGATCAGGAGGTCTATATTGGATTCTGACTACAAAAGCACATGTGCGGGGCTGCCCACAAGTCTTTACCCGTAAGTCCAATTCCTGGACAAATCATAGAGGCAGACCTTCATGTAATCCAGCTGTTGCACATAAGGGGCAAATCCCACTTCTCACCTTCCCAGGCCTTTCCTTCTAAAGAGCCTGTACCCCTCCACTGAAGCACTAAGCCATGTGCACCTTTCCACATGTTTGTGTAGTCTCAGTGTATGGCAATGACAGAGCTGTGAAGAAGAGGAAGATTGGAGGGAAATGGCTGCTTTTATGACAAGCAAGAAAACCAGCCTGGCTTAAGGCAATCTTTTGCTTTACTTATTTATGGGATCAAAATAAGATTTAAAAAATGGAAACAGCTAGTGCCTGTTTTGTATTAGTATGACAGGTTTAAGATGTAGGGAGTGCAAGACTTTGACTAAAAACTGACTAGCTGATTAAATTTGATAGCCTTGTAATAGAATTTTATAAGACTTTGCAGTGGTGTATGGTATAGAAATGTGACTGCATGCCGAATTAGCTTTTAGTCCTCATCTTTTTTTTAATACCAATACAGTCCAAACCAGGCTCTGAAATATATTCCTTAACTAGAAGATTTGCTATATTCAATTTATGCAGAGGGAAAAGCCCTTGGGAAATATCAAACTTTTCACTTATTTAAACCAAATTAACTAATAAAGTGTGCACTTTACAGACTGTACAGGTGCTTGTATCTTATCTTTTAAAAATTACTTAGAAGAGATACATCTGAACAGCTTCCACTTTCTTCTTCTTATCAGCAGTACTGTCTTATTCCTGTATTACCAAAACATAAACTCAGTTAAATTTCATCAATCAAAGTTCGTTTAAAGGATTTTTCAGCTCCATAGCTAAAAGACCAAACTGAGGCTAATCCAATCACTTCTGAAATGATACATGACATTTACAAAATTATTTTCTGTAGGTTTAAGACGATTTTTTTTTTCTGTTTTAAATCTATTTTTTCTCTTCCATTTAAAACAGATTTTGCTATAGAGGACCACTGTAGTAAAAAGGACTTGGTATTTGATAACTATTTTTTTTGTAGCAACATATTAGTGTGATGAAAATATTAGTGCAACAATTAGGTACAATGAAAAAGTATATTGGGAATATATTCAAATGTAAAAAAATACAAAATATTGTAAAACAGAAACTCTATTACTGATCAATATATGCTGCTGTGTGTTTTTCAATACTAGAAAACTTAGGATGCAAATAGAGTAATAGTAAGAGAAATTGAAATACTTTCTATTTAGATAGATATTCCAACAAGGAAAATATTTTAGAAAAAGCTTGCAAATGAAATTGATCTATAAAAACTGCTGATAGGAGCAGTGTATTCCACAAAGAAAGAACAGTTCATATTGAAAGATCAGTCTAGTAGACAGAACCCTGACTGTTCTGGACATTTTTCTTTACACACATTTGTATAAATGTATTATATGAAGGCACACATGCATCGATGTTTTTCTTAATGGAATAGTTAATTAAAACCAGGATATAATATATATTATATATACATATATATATATAGTAACTCAGCACTTTTTTTCACTTGAGCATTTTCTAAATGCCCACTGTGCTATATATATTTAGCCAAATTTGAAAACAATGACAAAACCCCATTAACAAAAATGATGAAATCAAGTGGGAAGACCCCAAATTTAGAGAATATTTAGGGAATATAGGATGGATGTGTATCATGAAGAACGAAAATGCTGTTCCACAGCAAATGTTGTTCTCATGTACGAAGTCATTTGTAGCTCTACAGGAACAATAGGTTTCCATTGTCTGTTTTCAGATTCATGGCGTAGGAAAAAATGCTGGGGACTGGAAATGGAAGCCATTACTTACAAACAGCATATTGTTAGAAGCTCAGGGATATTACTGTAGCTCTGAGTTTCTCTACTTTGTGGTAAAAAACAGAGAGAAAGGCATTATGGGAAGGGTTGAATAAACTCAAATGACAATGAAAGCAATTCCTACTACTGAGTTTTCATTTCTCAGTTTTTAGTTACTTGTATTGCTAGTTCTTACTAGTGTAGAGGGATATGAGTTTTGCAATGAAAATCCATTTTTAAAGATATCATGTGTTTGATGGCCCTCAGTAATGTGATGTGTCCCATGCCTATAGAAAAGTTTATCACAACACTAAGAACAAAAATCTTTGAGATACCCAATCACTAATCCGAAAAGAGTCAAAGTCACAATTAGAGACACTGAGTAATAGGGTTGGGATAAAAAACCTGAATCCCCATCAGAATAAAGAGTCCTGCTGCCTCTTCTTGGCCATCTACAAATAATTCATAACTGAACTTCAACAGAATACAGATAATTTTGTGTAAAAATGTGTTTTCACTCCTCCCTGGAGTTTTGCAAATGTGGAGCATTTAATGTGAAGCCTGAAAATTTTGTGATGAGTATTTAGCTTTCAATGATATATATATATCATATTTGTCAGAACTTTTTTAAAGTCTTGCTTACAAGGTACATCAGCTACCAAATGCTCACCCAGCTGCTCTCTCACTCATCCTTCCCAAGAGGACAAGGGGAGAAAATAAGATTTAAAAGATCATGAGTTTCAAAATAAAGACAGGGAGATTAGTAACAAATTACTATCCTTGGCAAAAGAGACTTGATTTAGGGGAGTTAATGTAATTAATTGTCAATTAAAATAGACATGTATGGTGAAAAATAGAGAAAAATTAAAACAACACCTTACCCCTGCCTCCACTTTTTTATTAGCCTTCAAGTCACTTTTTCCCTCACAACTCATCTGTATCCTTCCTGTAGCTCAAGCAGTACAGAGGGATACAGTCATAACTGTTCATAACTGTTCCTCTCTGCTGCTCCCTCATTTTAACACTTTCTCCTGTTGCAATGTGAGTGTTTCCCACGTCCTTCAGGATAAAGTTGCTCTGGAGTGGGCTCTTCACCAGGTGCAGTTCCTGTTGTATCCACCAGCTTCCACAGGGCTACCTCTACTCTGGTGCCTGGACACGACCTTCCCCTTCTTCCCTGACCTTGGTGTTTTCACTGTTCTGTCTAACACTTCATTTTGTCTCTGCTCTGTGGTGTTTTGGGCTTTCTTAAATGTGTTATCATTAGATGAACCACCAGCATGGCTGCTGGGCTCAGCCCTGTCCCGTTGGAGCTGTATCTGGCATAGGGCAGTTCCTGGCCTCTCAGAGAGAGCACTGCACCCTCCCCACAGTCAAAACCTGGACATGAACACCCAATACACGCAGCAAAAATGTTTGCTAAAAGGACTTTAACTTTACACTTGCACTAGAATGGCTTCAGTAATATCTTGAACACTGAACAGTTGGCAGTAAGACTGAAGGCATCTTAGTGGTTTAGCCATGTTAATTAATACACTGTGATGGCAGAACATCAATCCATAGGGGTGAGCCAGAACCTCCTGCTGTTTATTGCCCCCTGCCTGTGACTGCTGAGCTGTTGGGGTAAGGAAACAAAGACCTCGAAGTCCCCAAGTGTGAATACTGTTCCTTTCTGCGACCTTGGCTTCGGACTCGGTCATGTTTTAGCTGCGTTACCTAATGGTCTATGCAGGCACTGCTATTACTTACTAGGAACAAAACAATAACTGAATTTCAGGCCATCTGAAAACATCTGCCAATAACTTTAAAAAATGTTTCTCCTGTATGTCCACAAATACAATATATTTTAAAAAGGGTTGTATGCGTGGGAGAAGTTATTTAAGCAGCGTATTTGATTATTATTTGCTTTTATGTTTTTGTATCTCCTCCCCTGGCAAACCTGTTGCCCTGAAACCTTAAGCTAAATTTCATGGGCTTCATAAAATAATTCACTACCCTAACCTGTACCTCATTATTGCTTCTCTCTGTGCCTTGGGAGGACTCAGCTTTTCCATGAAGGTCACAGCTAAATTTTAGTTGCTCAAACCTTCAGCCTGTCATTGGTCCATTCCTACCACTCTCTTGACCTTGCAGATAGAGTGGTGGCAATGTGTAATTCCTTATCAGAGAGGAAACAGAAGGGTAAAGAGAAAAATAGTACATATATAAAAGAAATTAAACATAAAAGTTGTCAGGCATATTACATTGCTTTCTGGTACATGTGATTAATTTCTAAGCAATTTTTTTTCTTAGTCTAGGTTTTCACAGAGATTTGATTAGGAGGGCTTGGGGAGTTCCTGAATGTGAGTGACTGTAAGAGGAGAAAAACATGAAAAACATTGAAAATGTTTGCAATTACTATGCTAATGTGTTTGGGGGAGGGGCTGTTTGATTTTTTCCAAGGAAACAAGCACAGACACAACAAACAGGTCCAGAAGAAATCAAAATATTTTGTGCTTTGTGCTCCATCATCAATCTGAAATCTTCAGAACATGACTTGAAACCAAACTTCCAGCCTTCTCACCATTGTCACATGAAACAAAGTACTTCAGAAATTAAACTTACAGTAGAACATAGTTTTTAACATGACTTTATAACAAGTAATATACCCAATAATTGTTTTCACAGTAAATGTCATAGATGTACTCCCAAACAGCAGCACCATTAAATAACTCTCCTTCTTTCTGTCTTTCCACTCTGTTTCCATATTTTTTCTTATTTCTACATTTCTTTCTTCCTTCCTTCTTTTAAAAGTTTTGGATGGGAATCCTAAAAAAATACATCCTGAGTTTATCACATCAATCAAGAAAAAATTCTGCATAAACCCCAAATAAACATGACCAAAAATAGAGAAAGCATGGAATTAATATATTAAAAAATTAAACTTGGAACCTTCCAGTCAAGCTGGTTTATTTTGATTCATTTCTGATTGCTGGGCTACTTTTTCCTTGGGAACAGTAAAATCCATCCCTAGCATGACATTACAACCCTCTGTGAAATCTTTCTTAATTTCATTTCTGTCCTGCACTAAGCAGAGAAAACTCAAATGCCAGCACCAATCTTGGCAACACGCACCCAAAGAGAAAGTACACACTGGACCAGGAAGGATATTGCCAGCTGAGATTTCCACCAGCTGGAAAGCTGTGGAGCTGCCACAGCACAGCCAGTACTGGAGGTTTAAACAAGTTTATTGATCATTAGAGCAATTTTACTGCTATATCTCACATAAATTATGAGCAAAACATTACATGAAAATCTACAAGCCTGAAAATGTGTTGTGTGGATATACATGAACTTATTATGCAAATGCAATAAATATATTGTTGAAAAATAATATATAATGTATGGAATGTATTATATACGGAATGTGCCATACAGTAATATACCTTATAAAAATATTCAGTATAAATATGTTATACATTTATATTTATGATTTTTATGAATATTATGTATTCATATTTTCACTTCTAGAGAAAACAGAAACCTCTTCTGAAAGATATGGACTCTACAACAGTTCCAGAGGGTGGAATGAGTTGGATTTGCAGCAACTGTAGATCAGTTCTATTCAACTGTTACAGTTTAGTCTCTTTAATTCATATACCTTTAGTTAAGGATTTAGCTTTCTCTGTATGTTGCTCTTCTCTTTTACCATGACCCCCATGGAGAAAGTCAATTCCTGCATTTTTTTGTATGTGCATTCAGGTCAGTGACTGTTACTTTGTTTATTAGATAGATTCTGCTTGTGAGTAAAAAGACCAGGCTGTTTTTTATGTTTCCCATTAACTTCCTGGCCTCAGCTCTATTTCACAAGAAATTCTGTTTTTAAAACCACAAGATCTGATAAAAACTAGGTAAGAACTTACTCTTATAGTTACCATGTATTTAATTTCCTCTCTTTTATTCTGACATAAAGAGATAATCCTGTGGAAATTGGGTCCGCTATGCAGCACTCCATGTACACTGGGAAAAAAAAAATCCTTCTTCCCCTATATAGGCTCATAATGTAGCATCATGTTAAATAGAAAATGTAATTCTGATTATTCCATCTCCCAAGGTCACCCAAGGACAGAGACACAATGGAACTGTAAAAGGCAAAGAGGGTAAAGTAGATAACTGGAAGCATAGGATAAGTAAAGATTAAGTTAAGATTAAATGGGGTAGCCTGAAAATAAAATAGATGAGTAAAAAGGAGATGTGATGCTGGTCTGCTAAATCAAGAATGTTATAAAGAATTTGAATAAGCAACAATCAGTATTTTTTCAAAGGCAAGAATCAGTATACACACAATGAAATTTATAGGAGGAGAAATAAAATAAAAAGTATTTTTTCACATTGCATGTATTTCACGTGTTTATAGGATCTTAAGTCTAAAAAATATAAATGAAATTAAAAGGGAACTAATGTAGAAGAGTTATCCAGGTTATTAAGCATGGTGATTGTTTTTGGAAGTGATTATAGGATACAGTGGGGCAGATACCCGTTTATATTTGTCCTCTAACATCTGCTGATGCTCTTGGAGAAAGAAACAAGGTTAAATCTTTAGCCTGATTTGGTGGTTCTATCCTTTCACATTCTTATGTAGAGTCATCACAGATAATTTTCATTAATTATTAAAGTGTTGATCAATGGTGAGGCAACTAGATGGCCTGAAGAGCTCTCTAAGTACTGCTTTTTAATGGGGGAATTTAAGCAAAAGATCACACTGAACTTGTATAAGCCTGAAATTAATTTTTTTTGTTGTTTTATGGGCACATGCTATTATGTAGTGTTATAAGTATGCACAGGTTTAGAATATCAATGGTATTTAGGAGAATGAAGGGAAATTGAGGGGAAAAAACAACCAAACAAACAATTTTTAATGGGATACTGTTGTCAAGCTTGCTTTTCTGGAACACGCAAATTACAAATAGCCACTTGCAACTGAATGAATCACTGGGAGAGCTGGAGTTTTTTGACAGTAGATCTCTAGTCATAGTTTACTGTTTTCCTGGACTTTCCTAAATAGTGTACTAGTTCTTGCTTTGATGCTCATGTGTCCAAGAGCCACACGCATTTTAAATACTTTTACCATCTTCATGAGCCGTGCAAACAAGAGGAGAAAAGTGTTTTTTAAACAGTTTGTATCTCAGCAAAAGCCATACAAGCGGGTGGCAGTGCCAGTAATAATTTTTACTTTCTTTAAACCTCCATTAGTGCTATAGGTTTCATTTTACATACATTCTTTCACTTCAGTACCTAAACCCCTTAATATCATATGCAGTGTTTTATCATGCATTCACTCTAAAGGTTTTAGAATAGGACTGGAATCAGGATTCCAGTGCTTGTGGCAGCTCACTCTGTTTTACCTACTATACATTTTTTCTGATAAATGGCAGAATCAAGATAATTGGTCTGGTAGACATTAGGTCTGAAATTATAACTCCTGAATCTTTATTTGTGTTAGGCTGAGCACATGCGAATTCCAGGCAGTAACAGTCGTGTTATTTGTCTCTTTCAGTTAAGAAAGGCAGAATGTTTCAGCTTTATGAGGTTCTTCCTGCATTCTCAGCAGAAATCCTGAGATGGAGAGAGAGCTGAGACAGGCCCTGGTCTAAAATAAATTCTTTATGCTTCCCACTAGGCCTACTTGTGCAAGCACATATCTGTTTCCCTTCTAATTAAAATGTAAATAGATTAACTAAAAGTACCTGTGATTAAAATTTAATGTTAGACTGCAAGAAGGGAACAATGAAGCTTCACATGGCTTGTAGCAATTGTGGCTACCCAATGCAAGGTTAGTTCAGTGCCTGCCAACACTTCTTTAAGAAAATGCCCAAGTCCTGATGTAAACACTGTTCTGGTCAAGGCCTAAAACTCATTCATGAATGAGTGTGAATCTACACAAGTTACTTTCCCTTTGGCGTATCTAATCCTACCAGATCTATCACTCCATTTTCTGAGTCCTAAATTGTAGGTCAGGCTTCTTTCACATCCAGGAATGCCTGTTCCTTGGTTAAGCAATTTTTCCTCCATAGCTCAGCATGTTGAGCAAATAGGGTATCTCTGATCATGCAGAAGAGATATGCAGCTCTGTCCTAGGGGAAATGACAAAGTCACTGGAGGAGTGGTTTTGACCTCAAATCAGAGCAGTATAAGGGCTTGATGGAGTTGTATTTCTAAGGTCTTCAAATTATAGAGTCAGATTACTGCATGTGAAATTGCTAATGTTTGAGGCTGACCTACAGACAGGATGTCTGCTTAAATAAAATCCAGACAGCTCATGGAACAAAAGCTGCTATAAGGATTATACCTCCACACATTACATCATCCTATGCTCAGAAGTCTTATCTCAACTGTCATTGAGCACATTTTGAACAAAGAGTTTTAGAAACATTCCTGCCATACAAGAATGCTTGCAACATTTCAAGTATCAGCTCATTCTTCTACAGATCTACAAAACTAAAATATGACAATTAGGGTGGATTTATTGTCATCCCAACCTTTTTACTGTGTTCTGCCTATTTACAGGAAGATCCTGACCTCAAGGAAGTACATTTAAGTTTCGCCATTGAATAAAATTGATACAGGGATGTACTCAGTTGTTGTTCTGAGAAAAATTACAATTGCAGAAGACAAGGAAGATACTCTTCAGAGGGAAGGTAATACTTAGAAACACCAGTAGCATTTTAAAAGGGATGAAGAGGTCAGCTGCTCTCACTCAGGCTAAGCAGAAGGAACAATGGGTTACTTTGTACCCTTGTCAGATTTTGAAAGAAGAAGTTTCATCTTGAAAAAGGAAGCAGGAGTTCAAAGCTAAAACCAGAGAAGAAAAGAATTTTCCCTAACTGGAATTACCAACACAGGAATATTCATCACAGTTATTTGCCTTGAAAAAATTAAAAGAACGAAAGAAATATGTAGGAAGGAAAAGTGGTTCCAGAAACAGAGTTGTGCAGGGTAACAGGAAGACTACAAAGCAGATGGGAAGTTGTGAGCCAGGAAACTGTGTTCAACATTACATTAGTGCCTCTTACAATTATCTCCTTTTACCAGGAAAGACAGTGAAAGTCCTAGGTATTAATTGCATAAAACTGAATGCTTATATTTAGATTTTTGTACTTAAAGAAACTTTCTGGTGCCTTCTATAAACACTCTCTGTGCTTCTCCTATAATGTTTCTGTCAGTGTGCTGTTGCTATTTTCTCTTTTATGTAATAGTTGCCAAATAATAAGAAGCAGAGAAGTTAATACTCAGGGTATGACCTTTGCCACCATTACTATATATTAGGCCACATATTTTTTAAAGAGCTGGTTGATTCTTTAGTTGCTTGTTCACATCTTTTACTAATTATTTGCTTTATTATTAATGATAATGTGCTTTTATCCAACTTGTAGTTTCCTTTTTATTGACTGGAGTTAGTCCTCTTATTGCATGTATATATGTTTATATATATATATACATTTATCACTGTTTTATCTCAGATCAGTCACCTACTGAGACTCTTTCTAGGGCCAGATTTTGCTTACAGTTTCATTTGACTGCCTCTCTAGTCTCTTTTTTATCTTGATTCTGTAAAACCTTTATACAATTTGTGCTCTACATGGTTTAGTCTTCCCACATGTGCATAGCTAAACCAATCTTAAAAATACTTTCCTGCCCACCCCTCCCTGCTTCTTGAGCTCAGGGTTGAAAAATCATTCCTGATTTCTCTAGGTCCTCCCACCCAAGTGATGCACAGAATGGCGGTTTTGGTCAGTTCATCAGATGTCTTTGCTGTTCCTTCCTCCTCACGCTGTTCTCCAGCTCCAGCATGGGCTCCCTCCCTTAACTTCTCCAATGTGAGTCTTTCCCATGGGCTGCAGGTCTTCATGAGCTGCTCCAGCATGGGTCCCTTCCATGGGGTGCAGTCCCTTAGGAACAGGCTGCTCTACAACTGGCACCCCACAGGGTCACAAGTCCTGCCAGCAAACCTGCTCCACAGTGGGCCCATCTCTGCGTGGGTCTGCAGGTCTTGCCAGGAGACTGCTCCAGCACAGGCTTTCTGTGGGGCAACAACGTCCTTTGGGACATCCACCTGTTTTAGTGGAGGTTTCTCCAGGAGCTGCAGGTGGATCTCTGCTGCACCATGTATCTCCAAGGGCTGCAATGGCACAGCTGCACCACAGGCTTTAGGGAAATCCCTGCTACAGCACCTGGAGCACCTCCTGCCCCTCCTTCCTCACTGACCTTAGTTATCTGCAGGGCTGTTCCTCTCACATATTCTCACTCCTCTCTTCTGGGTGCACATTGTGCAGCAACTTTTCCCCCTTCTTAAATATATTTTCCTAGAGGTGCTGCAATTATCACTGATGGCCTTGTCTGTGGCCAGCAGCGAGTTTGTCCTGGAGCCAGCTGGCACTGGGGAAACTTCCAGCAACTTCGCACAGAAGACAACCCTGTTGGCACCCCTTTACCAAAACCTTGCCATGCAAACCTAGTACAGATACAGAGAGCTCTTTGTCACTCCAATTTTGTTGTACGCATCTACTGTGGCACAGTAAACTCTGCATCATTCACAGGTAGTATTATTATGCTGCATGGTTCAGTATGACAACACATATGGTAAATCAAAAATACTCAATTTGCAGGAAATAAATGTTATGTTCCTGATCATAGGTAATGGAGAGCTAAACTATACCTTCTTTTTAATAGTTTTATTTTTAGTAGATCCTCCATCATAATCTTTGTAGGAATTCCTTCAGAATTAATACATCTAAAGCTATTTTAATAGCTTTACAGACTACAAGGAGGCTTTTATTTAAATTTTTTTTTCTTATGTCTTGTTCTCCTTGTAGTATGCATGCTCTGTGTATTTCTCCTTATATTGTTCTGGAATGATGTGCAGGTCCAAAGTGACTGCATTCTCTCTTTCAAATAATTCCCTTCTCTAACTTCCATTTGTATGCACATAACCTTTATTTAGGTCTTCAAACAAACAAACAAACAAAACAAAACAAATACATAAGTATGGGCACCCTAAGTTAAACTTTTCAGCTACTGTATAAACACTGGATTCTACCAGTAGTTCTGCTCCAGAATTTTTCTGCTGCAGGATGGATACCAGAGAGTCTGGCACACATGCAGTGCTTGGCATTAGTTATTCATTCAAACCTTGAATGTTTATTAATGTCTCTTGACTGAATGATTAATGACACTGAGTCTGTTCCAGAATGAAGCTTAAACTGTTTATGATTTATTTCCTTTATACTCATCCTTAAGCCTGTCTGCTTTGACATCATATTCTCAACAACTTAGAGTGTATATACAAAAGTACAGCCTGACCTGGGAAAACTATCTCTTCCACTTTCTCACTAGGAGGGTTTTGTGGACAAGAAGAAAGTTAAGCAGGCAGAATTATCAGCATATGAGAAGCAGTCCTCAATAGGAGCCTTGATAATAACTCAGTGAATAAATGTCCTATTTATTTCCTATTCCACAATGGATCAAGATGAAAGAGTGATTTTTTCCTTAAAAACTGTCAAAATGCATCTATTTCTTGGTAACTGGAAGAGCGATACATCAGTCTTGTGACTGAGCTGGAAAACACTGAACTCTAGTGAAATTTGCATCTATATTCTGATCTGCAAAGCCTTCTTATTCCAACCCCGCCTATGTCTTGCAAACACACTGACCCTTATTCATTCTAATTACTCCATCAGAGTGAGCATATCAGATGATAAAGTACAAACATCTTAAGACATAACAAACATACAGTCACAAAAAAAGTAACTAAAATGTAGGCATCATTTCCTGATGAGTGGTAGAAAATGTTCAGATAATCAGTCCTCAAAGTACGTTTTTATGAGGTTCAGTTTTACACTCTAAATTGTGTAAAATTTTATAGGATAAAAGGTTAAGTCTTTTGTGTGAAACAAAAAGCCTGATAGGACTAATCTACAGAAAAAAAGTTTAAAGTAACTGAGTGTAGTGTCAGATAGAAGAGAAGGAGAAGAAGGAAGTGGAGAAGGATGAGAGGCCACGTAGGATATAATAGCAAGAATAAGGTAATTTGGGAAAGAGAAGAAACTTACAGGGTTGCTATCTTTTGATTTATTACCATACACAACAGAAGAACATGTAGGGTTAACTAGGGTTACGTAGCGTTTGAAACCACAATACATCACACTACACTACTGTAAGCATATTTTTCAAACATTAAAAGGCCACAAATCTAAAACACATTGTGTGTGTGAAACTGATACTGTTTTACAGTTTGCAATACAAGAAAAAGTGCATCATTTCAAATGACATTTGGACCAGCTGTCAACCAAAAAACTCCTTTTATCAGTTGCAGCATATTGGATCATCCTTTATTGTCTGCAGCCAGGATGATAAAGTGTTATAGGCAACAGCATTTAGAAATCTTACTATATTTCCTGACCAATTTCATGTCAGACAATATCCTGGAGGAGGTGACTAGAAGTTACTAGTTTGTATCATGAAATTTTTTTCACAGTTTGTCAGTTGTTGCCAAATCTATGCATATATGTAACATAGCCATATCAGGTGCTTTAACTTGCTTAAGCTTCTTTGAAGTAAGAAAGCATTTCATGCTCTTTTTATGAGTGCATAGCAACAATACCTACTTAGTCACCACAAGTTAAAAATTACACTCAGATAGAAAAGAAATAAACTTCTATGCCAATATTGCCATTACCACTGCAATCCAGTCTCTAATGTATCACAGAACCTTCATTATGTAAAACTGACAATTGTAATGAGGTTCGTAGAGTTGTAAATGAACAATGCCACTGTTATCATAGAACTTTTCACAGAAATCTCATCATAAGGTCCCTTTTTACAGAACTTTAATTTACTATTAACTTAACCTTTTGTGACCTGAATTCCAGAAGACCAAAAAATCAGCTCTTTATCTAAAAGGGGTATCAGATATTCTTTAGGAGAGACCACTCTAAAATTCTATGTGTAGAAATCTGACTTAAATAGAAATATTTAAATAACTGTTTTTCTTCTACTAAATGCATTCTGTCATCATCATATTTTAAGAAATATTTTCACAAGCATTCAGAATAAAAATCTGTTTTCTATGTATTTGTTTTCGGATTTATTTCAGATGTCTCTGCTGCACCCAGTAAGTGAAGTAGGTCTTCAAGTTTCTTTATACACTTTTCTTAGTATTTTCTGTTCTCTGTGCCTACCAACACCTATTCATTAACTTACTTTATTTTGTATCTAACTCTTAATTTATAAGCTCTGTAAATGAAACTTCTTTCCGTTCTTACTGTTACCACTTTGTAACATAGATCTAGCTACTAGTGTACGTAGCATTAATAAAGGTTCTGTATCCGATTACTAATCCCCATTCTGCTCCCAATCCACTTTTATAAAAGTTATAACTGCTGTAATTATAGTCATACTGCACTTGTATGTGTCATATAATTTATTAGTATATGCTTACAGCTTATTTGAAAGAGTGAAGGGTACTTGAAAAGACATGTAAGGAGAAAAATTAAAGACGTATACTCCTATGTGATTTATAGCTCTTATTCAGTTACATATAGATTCTCTGAGTGTGACCTCTGGGTTGTCCTAAATTATTGTTGGTAGCTGCATGTTAGACAGAATAATGCTTTATCTGTGTGCCTGATGATTTGTCTTGAACATCTCTACACCAATAATTTGCTACAGGGTTGAAAGGCTTTTATTATTTTCAGTAAAATCAATTAACAAACTAAAAATTTGGATCATTTTTTCCTTTATTCATTCTCAAGAAGTAGGCATACTTGAATTATGAAGGGATTTAGGGTTTATTTAACACAATCTTTTTGTTTGGTAAATAAACCCAATATGTTTGTCAGTGCATGGATGTTTAAACTGAGTATCTGAACTTTTGAGACAATTTGGATTTAGGATAAAGCACATGAAGTTTATTCAAGTTGGCTGTTACTACAACATGACTGATACTAACATCAAAGGTAAAGAAATGCTCAGAAAATTTGGAAGTGGTGATAGGTTTGTGGTCTGTGTCTGAAAGGCTGTCATGGGAAGAAGCTATGTGGATCCCCTCGTCATTTCCTTCCTTTCAAGCCAGTTCAGTGTTTAAGCAAGATCTTGCTGAGAGAGAACTTCAGGATTTGATTTTCAATGACAGGAAAAGAATACTAATGGTATATTTTTCATGTTTCTTGGGCTAT
The DNA here is from genome assembly GCA_013399875.1 of Gymnorhina tibicen. NCBI lineage: Eukaryota > Metazoa > Chordata > Aves > Passeriformes > Artamidae > Gymnorhina > Gymnorhina tibicen. The sequence continues at coordinate 207,469 of VXAZ01010336.1, read as the reverse complement.
ACCTTAAAATAAATCTCTAGCTGACTTCAAACATAATTGAATCTTTAAGGTTTCATTTCCTTTTCCCTGCAAGGTAGATGGAAGCAATTTCTTCATGTAATGCTAGTCACTACTATGGGATACTTCCACTGCCCACCCTTGGCCTGACAAGTTGTTCAGACAGTTATGTGAATAGCAGCTGTGAAAGGAACATCCTAAACTTCCTGAAAGCACCTTTGCCCAAAATGATGAATTGGAAGGTGAAGACGACTATCAGACAGTTTAGACTAGTCTGGGTATTACACTGAGACTTCAGAAATTAAGTGTGATTGAGCTGGAAAAGATATATAGAAATGGTATGAGAATGCGCAAAATTTTGACTTCTAAAATTTGTGAGGGAGAGATCTAGAAGTGCAAACAGCAGTTATCAAAATCCCTTTATGCACTGCTAGAAATCTCCTAACGACATCAGGACCTCTGCCTTGGCCAGCCAGAGCCATCGGAAGCCATGACAGCTTGAATCCTGTTGCGTGAATATGTCCTCACTGGGAACAGCACAGGTACACATAAAGATGGAACCCCCACATCTCCCACAGAAGGCGTGTGCAAGTGGGACAACCCGCATGCTCAGGAGAGGGGGTGTTTGTGGCTGTAGCCCACAGTGTCTGTGAGAGAATGTGTGTGCAGTTCTATATGTGCATGTGCGTGGATGTGAGGCTACAGCGTTTTGGAATTGCCTGTAAGGAGTGTTTCCTAGCATTTTCTAAGCTTCTAATAGGTAGGTTTATATACTGTACTGCTGATATCAAGCCTAAATGAGTCACTGATTGACTGCCAATTATGAATCATTAATAAATCAATAAATCATTTTGATCTTGATTTGGTTTAAAACAGATGAACTGAGTAGTTTTTTCTTATGACAATTTTCATTATGCTGGTTGCATCAACACTTCAATAACTTCATTGACTCCTATAATAATTAAGAAAATGCATATGTATTTTTATATACAACATATTTCATCAGTTATATGAATGATCCTTTATGGAAGGATCAAAAGTTGTGCAACAGTTGCCTATTTGCTTTACATCTGATTTACAAAAGGAATAAATGTCTTAAAAAAAGCCCAACAAGAAATAAAAAAAGAGGCATGGTGACAGTTACTTGTGTCCTAGTTTAACTGCTAGGGTTTATGTTACTCTAAGAGCTGTAGAAAATACATTTCCTTATTATATTTTCAAACTCTAAGACAGGAGTGTGACCTTTTTGTTTGATTGTGGGTCTCGTTTGTTTGTATTTTTTTGCTTTGTTTTTAGGACAATGCCTAATATTTCAAGGGAAATGTACCACAGATTTAGGCATTCCTACATTACAAATAAACAGCAATAAAAATATTAAACCTAGAAAAATATATAAAATGTGATAAGGTTTAATTCCAAATTCGGTAACTTTCAAGTCAAAAGGTTAATTGAAGTCCAAATGTAATCAACCTAGGCACTATTGATATTCATGACCCAAGCAAAAATCTGTGTATATAACAGAATTAATTTCTCCTTTTGCTGCAAATGCTGATAAAGTTCACTGAGATCTTAAAATATTCTGAAGGTAGCTCTAAATATGAAGACAAAGCACTTAACACTTTCCCTCAGATCACCAAGAATTAGAGTAACCATATACTTGTTGTATAGGACCGCTCAGAGTGTCTGTTTTATATATGTGCCAGGAGGGGTAAAATGTGTCTCATCCTTGTCATGGGAAATCATAGACTCATAAAATATCCTGAATTTGAAGGGATTTACAAGGATCAACTAAAGACAACTCCTGGCCCTGCCAGGACACCTAAAGATTCACTCCATGTGCCAGAGAGCATTGTCCGAGAGCTTCTTGAACTGTCAAGCTCGGTGCTGACCACTTCCTGGGGAAGGCTGTTCCAGTGCCCAACCATGGTCCTCTGGGTGTAGAAACTACCTAATATCAAACCTAAACCTCACCTGACTCAGCTTAAGGCCTTAGGTCCTGTCACTGCTTACCAGATGGAAGAGATCTGTACCTGCCCCTCTGCTTCTTCTCAGGAGGAAGTTGGAGACTGCAATGAGGTCTCCTCTCAGTCTCCACTTTCCTAGGCTGAATAGGCCAACTGACCACAGCTTCAACTTTTATGGTTCCCTTCTAGACTCTTCAGCATCTTCACTGCCTTCCTTTGGACAATCTCTAATAGCTTCATGTCTTTTTTACATTGTGGAGGCCAAAACTGCACACAATATTCAAGGTGAGGCTGTCCCAGTGCAGAGAAGAGCAGGACAATCCCCTCCCTTGCCAGCTGCTGATGCTGTGCCTGATGCCCCCCAGGACAGGGTTGGCTCTCCTGGCTGCCAGGGCACTGCTGACTCATGTTCAGCTCACCACTGACCAGGACCCCCAGGTCCCTTTCAGTGGTTTTGTTCTCCAGTGTCTCATTCCCAACTCTGTACAACAAAAAACTCTTGCTCCTCTCTCCCCTGCAAAAACACCTCAAACCCCCAAAACAAATAAACAAACAAAACCCCCCCAAAATCCCAAACAAACTACAAAAACCCAACCCAACCCAAACAAAAAAACCCACCAAAACCAAAACAAAACAAAAAACCCCAAAAAACCCAAACAAACAAAAAAAACCCACAAGGAAACCCAAAATATCAAACAAAAAGTGCTAATCTCAAACCACCATAAAAATTTAGCCAAAGTAGTGGATCTTTTAAATGTCATCTGGAGAAGTAACAAACAAGTGAGAAAAGTATGAAGGAAAATACAGGAATCAAAGACAAATCACAACCTATAGCTAAATGATCTGACCAAAACTAGTGTGGAAAAAACCTTGTTAAGATTATCTGTGGCTTAGACAAAAGTTACCCAAACCAAGAATATACTCCTATCAGATAAGTGTCTCAACAAATTATTTTGTTCATACTACCAGGAAGATCTCAGTAGTTTTGTTTTCCAGTCAGAGGAGTTAGTCTAATAAAATCTTTCCTCAGTTTGAAGCATCCTTTTTCACTGGTTCATTCAAATGCTTTCATCTTTCTCACCTGTCAACTCTTTCAAAAACTTTATTGGGCTAAATCAACTGAAGTCAAGAGATTCTGTGGTTCTAAAATAATTATCTTTTGATCCTTAGTATAATGCAGTAATAAAAACTATATTTTGTACCTTTGTGCAAAAATGTGGAACTATAAACACAATACTTAACTTCCTTAATTGCATAAGGGTTTGCTTCATAATTTGATTGCTTCGTTACTTGCCTCTGTTCTATTGGCCCAAATTATTTTATGTATAGCAAATATATAGTATGTGGAGATACAGGAGAAATATAATCATTAGTCTTTCTCAAACTTCCCAAGGAATAAGAGTTTCACATGTCCAATGTATCTTTATATTTCTGTATTTTTTTACATAAACAGATAAGGCTTTAGCACTTGACATCTGATATTTTGCTGTCCATAAAATATGATTATAGCTTTGAAAAAACTTTTTTTGCAAACATTTTGTCATATGACACAACATACTGTAAACTTAAGTGTTGCCTTTCTCGGTGTAGCACTTCCACTGTATAAAGATGTGTGAGAAGCTGTTGTGATTATCACAGCTGGTAGAGAATAGTGGCAGCTTGTATTTTACTGGGGTGGTCTACTCACACTTTTATAAAGGTACTTATGAGGACATGTCAGGAACATAAACCAGGCTTTGGACTGACAACAGTGAAAGTAGTCACAGAAGAGCCTGCCATATTAAGAATTTGATGAGCATTAATGTTAATTGTGATTTAGAGATTCTCTGTCTTGGAGACAGGACCAACAAAAATATCAGTTTCATTCTGCTTGTTAATTATGTTTCTTTGTAAATGTTCTGGAGCTGTATTATTGTATACAATATGGAAAAGTTCTGGGGAACTTGCTCTTTGCTGAAAGTTTTAGTTTTTTGCTTCCTGTAAGATAAGAAGTAACTGATGAATCATTTGTTGATTTACACTAATAACAGTTTGAAGGTGTCTTTTTTGATAGTACAATTTAAAAAAGCATTTTATCTTACAGATCACTTTTGTTTCATTCTTACACAAACCAGATCATTGTTCTTATGCTAATCACTAACTTTTTAGTGGAAAATAAAGGAAGAGAAAGGGAAGGAGAAAGGAAGAAAGGCAACAAATAATTGTGTCAGATGTTGACACTGAATATATTATTTTCATAGATGAATGTTATATGTATATATTGGCATGAGATATGAATACTCAATATTTCATTGAATATATTGGAAAATTTATTCAATGTTGTGGTAGGAAAGAGGAATAAAACTAGGGGTACAATTTTCTTAGAAAGTGAAAATATCATTTGCTTAAAAATGAGAAAACAGTTCACTTGAAAAAAGAGTTTCCAGCATTGGAAGATCCATGCTTTGCATTCCTTCTAATTCTTATCTCACAGAAGGGAGAAATGCGAACAAACCCACTACAATAGGACAAAACACTTGGGCCCTTAGAATAATTAAGTTTCTGGGGAAATTCAGACTGTCTAACTGACTGGCCAAATACAAAGAAAGTATCTGGACTCATTCATAAGAAGAAGCAGCTGCTAAACACGTACATTTCTGCCTAGAGTCAAGACAAATACATGGCCTTAGTAATTCCTTGCACATGTAAAAAATATTCCTACCCCTGTAGTGAAAAGGCCAAAATGCACAGTGTAGATGAATTCTCATGATTTTTAAATGTAGTTGTTATTTTCATATAAATCTTATCAATCTCTTATTCATATATATGCCTTATTCATCTCTTACTCATAAATTTAATATAAATCCCTTATATTTAACACTTGGTTTCTTCAGGTCAAAGGGTATTTTTTTTTTTTTTAATGAGGAACTTTAGGTCCACTGCAGTTCTCTTTCACAGCACACTTGTTTCTGCATATTGAATGGTACGCTGGATAATTCCTCTGGGTCAGTAAACGAATTCTGAATACACCAGCATCTAATTCTAAATTTCCTGACAATTACAGGGCAGAAAACACTTCATGAGAAAAATGAACACCAGCAAGAATGTGTGGGAGGACTGATCTACAATAAAGAGACCATAAGATCACATCTAATAGGGAGAGGCAAGTACTGTATTAGCGTGAAGTGATTAACTTCCAGAAGATTAAAATGACTAATATGACATTAGCAAAGAAAACATTGTTCTGTCATTTATATTGAGTCAAAATATGCTTGATGCCTCATAGATGGTTCTTACAAAGGACACTTAGTGACCTATGGCAGATGTGCTCTTATATATCATTAGGATAGGTAATTAGCATAAGTTTCTCTCTAATTGTTTTTGATGGAGAAACTGTGGAAAATAAGAAAATGGTATCTTTCTAAAAAGTTAGCTGAATTAAAGTTTTTAATCTTCTATTTCTGGTAGAGTTGTAAAAAGATCAGCTGTAATATTAAGAGATTTTGTAGAATCACTTGATATTTAAGAAAGGTTATGGGATAAAGTTTTGATAACATTAATTCATTGGGAACCTTGGTGTAATTCAGTGAGATAATGAGGATGACAAGAGGTGAAAACCAAAGAGTTTCCTAATTTTTTTGGAAGTAATGACCTACATTTTCCTTATATTAATTTTGTATCACTGTTCTGGAAAGGAGACAAGTCAAATTTCTTAAAGTAAAGCAGAATCAATCTTTTAATCATAAAAGTTACTTAATATAGTATCATTTTTATTTCTTGTGGTGAATTTCATACTACCTTCTGATATTATGTTTGCAATCGACACGAAAATATTCTATAAATGAAATGGTGACGTTTTTGAGGGACAAGATACTACTTAATATTTATTGCTATTTCTTTTTGTACTTCTTTCATTTAAGTTTGACTTAGCAGTTTCTCATTCCTCAGCTTCTCTCTGACTGCTCTCTTTAATATGATAGGAGGTGAAAATAAGATGAAAAAGCTTGTGGGTCAAGATAAAGAGATCACTTACCAATTACTGTTACGAGCAAAAGAGATTCAATTTAGGGCAAAATGAATTTAATTTATTGCGAAGTGGAATAGTATGGTGAGAAACAAGAACAAAAACTACAACACTTTTCCCCCACTCCCCTTTTTTCCCAGGTTCAACTTCATTTTTTTATTCTGACTCCCACCCTGACTGGCACTGGGGAGATCTGGAATCTCAGGAATGAGATGGATCTCAGATGGATCTCAGGAATGAGAGTTGTGGTGAGAGGAAGCTGGAAGGCTCTGGCACCTTGCCTGTCCCATGATTTTGTTTCTGCAAAGAATGGTGAGAAGCTATGGTGTAGTTGTGTTCTGTATTCCATCATGTTAGTGAAGCAGGCTTTTTTAGTTGAAAGGCAGGTTCAGGAAATACATTAAAAATTCCTATGCATTCACATATCTGTGAAGATTTTGAAGGCTATCCTTATACTTACATGGATAAGCTGTGACATCTTGTATGGAGTGTAAAAAGATTCACATGAGCAAGTTATAAGGCCTTTTGGAATTATTTTACCTTTTTTTCTTCCATTTTCCAATGTATAACTACTAAATATTCTAAATAAATTCTTAATGTATTAAATAAAGACAGTTGCTACTATTGTTTGGAGCTGAACAACTGATAATGATCTTTTAATGGAAGCTATTTTTCTTTGAAATCTGTGTTGCATTGAACACAGCTGTGTGCACATGCAAGTTCACTGCATGTCATGCTGTGATCCTCCCCAGCTAAACATTTTTAGAGGCACCACCAGAAGCACTAGCGATAGTATTCTCTTTATCTGCTGAGGAAAAAAATTTGTATGGTACATAAAATTTGTGTGATTCATAAAACTGTGGTTCACAACAAATGATGACTCTGTACTAAAACTAACAAAGGATTGTCAGAACCCTCTATAATCAAAAGAGAAGAAATAAAATTTATCATACTTCAGCCTACCATTGTGAAATTCTGCCAAAAGATAAGTAGTATTTTGTGAGAAGCTGCAGAAACATTCAATATATGTGATAGTGATTAAGAGAATAACTGTGTGACCTGAATTGTCTCTAATACCATTCCACACCTAATGCTGATATGCATTTGAGAAAGCCTAGGATCAGTGATTAATAATATGAGAAAGAATTTATTTTAATTTCCTGCTAAGTTCAGGCTCTATAATTTTGACAAGTGTTTCTAACAACAGTTCCATGACTCTGGTAGAAAAATACACAGACCTTAAATCTAGATTCAGTAAATGCATACTAAGAAAATTCCAGTATATCCCTAGCAAAATTGTTTCATTAGTTAACAGCACTGATGTGAAGACCCTAAATCTCACTGTATCAATTCTCACGAGCAATATGGTTTTGGGGTTTTCTTTTTTTTTTTTTCTTTTTTTTTCCACCCTAACTTCACCTTCCAGACATTTTTAAAATCCTTTTTATTTTTATCAGAATGTTAAAGACCAATTTTTCCTTGTCATCTGTGCTGTATTGACTCCAGCTGGCAGCTAAGCCCTCATCCAGTCTCTTGCTCACTCACTCCCCTGTGTTGAGATAAAGTTGAGATAAGGATAATGTAAGAACTGTAGGGAAAGAAAAAAAGAAAAACCCCGGAAGTTACGCAAAGGCAATCACTCACCACCTTTTATCAGCAATCTGATGCCCAGTCAGTCCCTGAGGAACAGCTACTTTGGGAAAACCCCATCAACCTAAACTTGACACAGTTTTATTGTTCATCACTGTGTTATATGTCATGGAATATCTCTGTGGTTAGTTTGGGTCAGCCCTCTCTGTGTCCCCTCCCAGCATCTTGCACATCCCCAGCCTACTTACTGTGGGGGCAGAATGAGAAACAGGTCAGAAATCTAAAACACACAGCCTCATATGGGCTGCTATGAAAAAGGTAGCTCCATCTGAGCCAGACATCATACACACCTCTCAAAATATGTCTTTGCTGAACTGATTGAACTGAGCATGTATGAGGCTATGAAAGATTTCAAGTTGGGATGATGAAGAAGGGGTATTGTAGTCCATTCTCCTGTTCCCATCCAGTTGCAGTTTTACTGAGTAGTCCCACTGGATCAACTCTATGAACCAATTTTCGACACTCTTTGTAATCTCACTAGGAAGAACAATACGTCAAATTTTCTTGCAGGAGAGTGCACTCATTATTTTACTGAGTATGAAGATGCCCCTGTATTGATTGATTGACTCATTGATTTGGTTTGTTGCTAGAGAAATAAAAACAACCCCACACCCAAACTTCTGCTTTTTCTATGCTGCTCTAACTTTCCACTGAAGCTGCTCTGTAACTTGCTTAAATATAACTTATGAATAAAACATTTAATAAATTATGCTTATATTTGTACATGTTCTACCTGAAAAATTGCTCTTTACATTAGCATATTAGTTTACATAAGCATGAATGTGTAAATTTATATATACACACATGCACATATATACTTACATAAAATATAAATATATATATATAATATATACAGGACCCATGTTCACAGCTATTTTTAGGCTTTCCACATCATGTAGTTGACAAATGTTTGCAAATTAAGAGCAGAAAAACCAAAACAAGAAAAGGAAAGAGAGTTTAAAATCAATTTACTAATTAGATCATAAAAGTTAAAATAGTTTGTCAGTATTTTTGAACAGAAAAATACCGATTTAAAAATTTTTCTATGAGCATTCATTGTTTGCAATGCATTACTTTGTCTTTAATATCTTTTCTGACTGTTTTCAGATTTATTTCAGTTGTTTTCTGCCTAAGCTGTTCCAGGGTTGATAGACAGTCCTCTGATGAACAATTTGAAAGGCTGCCAAATAAAGACTTGACTTAGCCAATGTTATCTTTCATAAAATTATTTACCATATCATGGCTTTAATAAGATTAAGAAATTCAATACAGCTGATCTACATCTCCATGTCCAGGTTTTATTTTTTTGAGAATGGTGTTTGAGAAAGAAGAAACAGATAAGAGAGAAAAGAGTAAATGGAGACTTATCAGTCTGACATTTACCATAGAAACTGGAAATTCTTTTCAAAGATTAATATTAATAATCATATTTGCATGTCATTGTAGAAAATATTTTATGCCAGTAAATTAACAATAGTTATGCCTTTAATTATGTGAAAAAATTAAACTACAGTGTGGGAGTCCAGAGTGCGGGGAATATTTCTCTGCCTGTTTTAAGGAGTTTTGCCCCCCTGGACAGCACTGGTTTTGACCTTCGTCCATGGAGAGAGCTGCCAACTCTCTGGGAAGAATTTGAACACACAGCGGTGTGAACTAGGTGATAGAATATTATGTAAGGTTACACAGGGTGAAAATATAAAGGTGCTGGGTTTGTTAAAGCAGCGAATAGACAAAAAGCAAAAACTCCAAAATGGAGGATTGTTGCTGTTCTCAAACCCTATTCTTCTTTTACTACTCCATTTAATGTGGCAAAAATTGTTTAAAATGATTGGATAAAGAAATTCGCAGTTCCTGTAGACATATTATAAACATTTGTTGAATATTGGTGGAAAAGTGAAAATATCTTTCGTTTCAAACATCCATTGGGTAGTTTAGCTTTAAGAAGGCTGTGTTATCTTGATTTCGGGGACATTCTGTGCACTTTTCTCAAGCATTCACATCTCTCTGCTGTACTTTTAACTTTTCTGATAAGACTTAATAAACTATCTGAAAGCAGAAAAAGCTGGATGTCCTTAATTAAGTGGAAATCCAGGCAAGGACTTTGGAATCCTCCTCCAGCAGGGGAGGTATGATTTAAGGCACAGCTAAGCAACAGGTGGAATTCACAACAGCATCCCACACTACAGTATACAGAAAATGTACCTGAGGCTTTCCAATATTAAGCAGACTTTAAAAAAATACTAAGAAAGAAGAAAATTGAACAAATGATAATTTATGTTTTATGGTTTTTTTAAGAGCAATTAAAAACTAAAAAATGTGAATTTAACTTATTTGACATTGATGAGGAATTCTGTAAGTTGAAATGGCTGAAATCAACAATAAACCTTTTATTGGCTTTGAATTTTTTTTTTGTTTATTGATTTGGAGAAGGTTTCATCTAGATAGATATTACTGAATTTTTGTTTGCACAAATCGTTTAAAATAGTGCTTTCCTGAGTGAAAACAAGATCTTACACACAGTTCTGTAATGAAGGTAGACTGTACTTTTTGTGTAGTCATTAAAAAACAGAAAGGCATTCATGAGGTTGACTAGCATTTAAATATACCAGCACCTCAGGGAGTTCACAAAAGTCTTATGACTGAGAGATCACACAGAGGAACAGAAATGGGATCACCTCTAATCTCTATCAAAGGGTTCTTTACGATCTTGAATGAGTCACTCAAGGTACCTATGCACTAAGCAGAACTACAGAACTACCTTGAAAAGTAAAATTGACACAGCTCTTAGGGTCACGTTGGTAATTAGCTGTAGTAAGCGTTGCACTGTAAGGCTATATTAGCTACATCTCTGTACAAGAATACGTTTTGTTATGGGAATGCATCCAGCAATGACTTTACCATGACTAAGGCCATTCTCCATGCGCGTGCTCCTGCGGCACACTTAGAGACACAGTCACACCACTACATATCTTTCTTGTCTTCATTTCTCCTATACTCCTCATTTACGTTTAAATAGCATCTTTTCTCATCAGCTAATTTACCACTACCTTTTAAATAGCCCATCACTGACAGAGGACTTTGCTGCAAGATGTAGACAGGATTAGTCACACTGTTCCTTAACTGTAAAAGTGGGAACACATAGACTTTCTTATTCTTCTCTCTTTTTTTCCTTTCTATCCTAATTATAAATTGATTGAACTGTAATTTCTACAAATTGGGTTTTTTTATACAGACATCTTTGGATCTAATCTGCAGTGTAGATGGTCTATTGTGTGACAATGAAGACTAGAAAAGATATAAGGAGAGAAGTGGATATAAAATGCCCAGTGTGGAAAAAAATTGGCAAGAGTTTTCTAGATGGGGAATAGCACTGGCATAATTTTCCTTGAAAGATTTGGTATTGGATATGTATCCAAATAAAGAATTTCATAATTTTTTTCCCCAGAAGGTTTTCATATTCTTTACAAATTAATTAAATCACCTCAACATTACAGGTATGACATCACAAATCTACATTTTGTCTAAGAATAGAAAATAATATTTGTTAGCCATATTTACACAGAGAACTATGAAGTGTGTCTGAAATCTCTGCATAGGGAATGGGAATAATCTTACCGAAGATTAGCTGAACAAAACCATGATGGATGACTCTTTGGCCTTTCCCACACCATCATATAGATAGTACTTGCTGAAACTAGTCTACATTTTAGGCGGATAAGATTGGATGAGATTAATTTCATCCTATGGTACGTACTCTATGTCAGACTAAGGATTACTAAAAGCTAAAGGTTAAAGAAAAATTAATCCTTTATTAGTTAAGCAGGTTGATATAAATTTCTTTCATACTCCAGCTCCTGAAAACCCATTTCTGTACGGGCATTTTCTATTAATCTCTATCTCCTCCTCATTCTGTCTCACAAGAATTTTCCTTTCAGTCAGTTTTTACTGTAATCCTTTTCAAGTTTTCTTTGCTTTTTAAAAGAAGACCCCTCCATGGTTCACTCACTCCAATTTTTAGTGTACTACTGCCTGATTTTTCTTTTCATTCTCACTCCAGACAGTAAACACTGGAGCGTCCCTTAGACCACTTCTTAATCTCCACCTCCCCTCATCTTTTTTCTCTAGCTGCCCACATCCTTTTTCTTCTATTAGATTATTTCACTCTTTCTTTTCTTTTTTCCTGACCAGATTCTAGCTTTTCTACAGAGAAAATTCATATCCCTGAGCTTTAAGAATTAGGGTGGAATACAACTATTTACTTACAGACGTAAGAGTAGTTTAAGTTAATAGGCTGTCTAGATAGTTAATAAAGATAAATAAAAATCTTCAGAAGACAATTTTTTCCAAAATTCATTTTCGCAGTCTGTAGTAAATGGGTCAGTTCTACTCAGATGCATTTGTCTGTTAGCAAAAGGCACCTAGACCCTTAACTTTAAAAAGATTCCTTGATTTTAGACAGCTTCTTCTCTCATGACTCCCTGTCAGGCTGACAGATGAGCGCCTTAGTGCCTCTTAAAGGAGAGTCACCCAATAAAAGCACTCATCATTCTTTTTAATGGTAGCCACTGTATGCTCAGCTCTTGTTTGGGTTTTCCTGTCTCTGAGAATTCCATCTGCCTCAATCTAGTGCTGAGACACAGAATTTACCATTGTTGCCACTGCGTGCCTTGCTGAGTGCTGATTTTGTGTGTTGAAATACTGTTTTATGTGTGCTTGTGTATGTATCTACATCGAAATGCTATGCCAAAGGTATTTAAATATATGCAAACACGCCATATTTCCATTTCCAAGTACATTTATGGATATATATAAGTATTTAAATATTTGAATTAACTTCAATCAAACTAGCCTAAATTTCAGTTCTTTATAACCTGACTGATATTTCAAACTCCTTGAGTATATGAAAAATAATCTTAATAATAATTACGAGTCGGAGCATCAACTTAGTAATTCAGAACATCCATGCCAATTACCTTATTACTATATTATTATATTACTTGTGTTGTTGCCAATTACTGCAATTATATTACTGAGCAGAGCTGATATCGTTTAGAGGAATTAAAATTAATTTAGTTTAACATAGCAACATTTATTATTAGCACCTTATTAGGAAATTTTATTTCAAAATTAAAACAGTTTTATATACATGAAAATAAATGTCTGACAAAAAGAAATATTTAAGCACACTTTTTTGTGTGTATGACACTTTTTCAGAAATGGTAGGGTAGAGTGTTGCTGGAGGACTTATTGGAGGATTTGTTATTCATTCTAAACAGTTTCTAATCCTTATAACTTCTACTAATTACTGGTAAAATTTAAAGGTTTTGAGGGCTCGCTTGTGGATATGCTTGGCACCCACACTCTACTTTTAGCTAACAGTAAAAGCAGGTGTTTTTTGTCAGCTCCTGTGAGCTCAGAGTGGATATCCGCCCCTGAATTTAGTATCATTTCCTGTGCTGTTCTTCAATGCTTCAGCTTTCCAGTGTGTTTGGTCACTGGAAGTGAAGGAGGTAAGAGAGACTGGTGTGTCCTCATTCTTTCGTACCAATCAAAATTAATTCAGGCTGGAGTACAGTAAAAGGATGGTGTCCCTGTTTGAGACAAAATTCAGAGGAATGTCCGAATTAGAATATCCTCTCTTAGAAGGCAGGTTACAGCCACCCCTCCCCCACCAGGTTCCAGAAAAAATTTTCCTCAGAGGAAAGTGAAAGGGAATAAACTACTTATTTAAGAAACACACGGGGAAAGAATAAGGCTAAATGATAAAACCTCTCACTGTTTTAAAGTCCTTCTATGGGTGTGGTCTCTCTCCTCTTCTTCAGAGCTGGGTCGGCTTGGGCCCACCTCCGGGCCTCCCAGATGATGTTTTGGTGTTGTTGCACAGTTCCAGAAGAAAAGAAGAAGAAGCCAAAGTCCCAGGGAAAAGAAAAGTTTAACTCTCTATCTCTCTCTGGAGAAAACAGAGCCGAAAGCTGTCTGAAAAGCAAGAAGGGTGCTTCCTCCGCTCCTCTCGCCACTGCAGAAGCTATGCAGAAGAGTATGACCTTGGAGCACAGAACTGCTTTGAAAAGTTCTGGCTTTTCTTTTCTTTCTCTCACACCCAGTTTTAAAGGCACAGAAAGGCACAAGAATCATGCCTGGGCTTAGGGCAGGTGATATGGTATACAACATCATAAAGTCACCCCAAGACAGATGGTTACTCAAATGGTCAGTTAAATAGATGCCTTATTTTTTTGAAGAACTCTAAAAGAAATAGATATATCTTGGGTAGGAAAAGAAGATCAAGAGTGAATACAGCTGAATTCCTCGTGAGTTCTCTAGGATGATAAACACGAAGACCAAAAAATCTGAAGAGATAACTATATATAAAATGATGTGGTTGAAATTTAAGATGAGAGATATTTCACCACCAAGATGGCACTCTAGGACAGCATTCTACCAGGAACAGAATGAATGAAATTATTGTAGGATCGAGTTTGATCTGCAGAAGAGATGATATATAAATGTTGGCTGCCACAGTACAGAAATGAGCGGGGCATGATTTTCCATCTCTTGAATTAATTTTCTTCAGTTATGCTATTGAGATATTTTCAATTTCAGTGAATTCATTTCTTACTCATGGCAATGAAAGTAAATTCATATGCAATATTCTTCTTGTGCTTGTACAAGCACAAGGAAAGATGCTGACGCAAGTGCTCCCTCATCTTCCAACTTGACTACCCCAATATCAGGATTCCTTCCAGAAAATTTTTAGAAATAATATATTTTTATGTCTTTAGCTGAGCATTCATGTAGAATATCTGGAATAGCAAAATAGTGATGTTTAAAATAAGGCACTGCTGTAATTGCTGAAGAGTGCATGGGAAGTGTTAACACTTCCCACCTGTTCACTTATGAATTAAACAAAATTCTAGAAGTAATGCAAAAATATATCATGAACCAAATATTTTCATAATTTCGTAACATAATTATTTTATTGTGTAAAAGATAACTGCATGGTTTAACTTTTTTCTTCTAGGAATGCTGGACTTCTGGGCTGAATTTGGCCTGCAGTGTAAGAATTATATAAAACTTACAACAATAATAACTGCTCAAGCTTTAGCCAATGATGTTCATAACTAACGAAGTTTTTGAAACACTATGATATAAGTGTGAATTGACAAGAACAGCACATTTTGGAGACAGAAAAGCCAAAAGCTTATTTTCCCATATTTAATTGAAATTGCATACAAGTAGACAAGAAGAAATACATCAGTAAAAAAAAAAAAACAATAAACCTAAAACCTCCCCAAAAAACCCAAAAAACACCAATAACTGATGAACAAAAGGCAAAGGAGGGGGAGGGGGGAAACTCCAAAACCTTAGATCTTTAAAATCTTCCTTACAATTTAAGTTTTTAAAAGCTTGAGGTAAATGAAAATTTGCTCAGCATCTTTTATTTTTCTTTAATTGCAATTACATTTTTATTTAGCCACAAAGTGTATGTGCATGAGGCCTGTAACCTGCACTGGTCTGCAATGTGTGATCCTGATGTACAGCCTCCAGCAATTATCCTGAGTAAACACGTATGTATAGATAACATGGGAGCTCCTGACCAACACAACTGCCCTTGAGTTTGGTTCCTAAAACACAATGATAAAAAAAGCAAAGGGAGGGAAATCATTCAGTTGCTGTGTTACACTAATGTGGAATGTCAGATAGGAATGAATTGTAACTTGATAGGAAATTTAAAGCCTAGGGATATGACATGAAGCAGAATCTGTTGGCCTGGTCCAGCATATCATTTAACCAGCTTTGTCTGAATTCCTACTGAACCATAAATGCCTACCTTTCAAACAATGCAAATTAGATCAGATAAATTTATTACAGCCATATTTATCCACAGACCCACAGACTGAATAAATATACAATTTATTTCATTTAGCTAAATGTAGAATTAGTTCTCAGTCAATGAAAAAATATTAGATTCACAATTCTTTTCTAAATTTTTTTTTCTTTTTCCTTTAGATACAAATTGTCTTGACAAGCTTCCCTAAAAACTTCACAAGAAACCAGTACCTCATCTTTGAAATCATCTTATTCTCTTTTCCAATGTCAGTGTTTGGCCTTCTTGCAAAATGATAGAATCATAGAATCATTTAGGTTGTAAAAGACCCCTAAGAACATGATTGACTCCTGGCAGGATTTCTCTGGGGAGGTTTGTTCATGATTTGTATTTAAGAACAGTAGTGTTCTGGCAATAAGCACAGATTGCTCAGTGTTTCTCTACTTCTAGATTCAGGTCTTGAAATCTCTGGGGTTTCCAAGATATAATGTGCCATGAGTAGAGAGTCAAGTAGTGAGGTACTAATATGCTACAATGCTGAAAAACAGGCTGTAGCACAAAACAAATTAAGCAACTGCAATTTTCAAGGAGATACTGATTTTCCACTGAACAGTTGATTTGCCTCTACATTTTGTTGTATGGTTTCCTTTAGCTAGTACACGCGAGTTATAGTCACTGGTGGGTGAAAGTTCAGAGCAGATTTTAGTTTATCCAAATTGTTAATACATCTTTCTACTAATACCTTTCAAAGGAGGTGCTGGATATCCCAATATACCACAATAGGAATATCTGGTAGAAATGAAGGATTTGCAGACCTCTTAACACATACATTTAACAATAAAGTGATCATATTTTCCTTTAAAAATAAATTTTTTAAACTAAAATTATTTTTTTAAGTATTTGAACATGTATCAATCAGGATGTTAATAAACATAAATCTTTAAAACCAGCAGAATTTAAGCAAACGTTTGAGGCACATTTCAGGCTTAGTAAAGTCTGTGTCCTTCCATTAGGGGTATTTTAGGCACTTGGAAACATTTTACAAGAACAATCAATTTTTCAGTTAGGAAAATCAAAATATAAACTGCTTCTCTTTACTATCCCTGCTGAGCTAGGACATACTGGATATGGAACATCACAAAAAAACTGTGCCCCAAAGTATAGTCTGCCATATGAATATGAATTTCATGTTACTGGGCTTTTATTCTTTATAAGTATAATGATGCAACCTAAAGAAGCCTGTGAAAAAGCGGGTTTTTTCTTGTGGACTACACAGGACAAGAAAAACACAAAACTCAACTGGGGATGGCTCACAATATCAAAGTTAAGTGGCAGTTACTGTGGATAAGGGATTCAAAAGTAAACCTTAGGAGTCTCAAAAGGAAGAGGCATGAAGTAAATCAGAATTGCTGATGATCCATATGATGAAATTCTTGATTCCACTGATCATAGGACACACATACAGCAACAACCTCTAATAAACAAATTCAGATTTGACGAAACAAAAACATTCAGAAAGTACTTATGTTTGACACACAAGCAACATTATTGCTAAATCACAAGCAAGATTAACTGTTTGCTATTTTCCCATAATTATTTCCTTCTGATTTTGAAACAGGTTTTTGCTCCAGTCCCAGCAATATTCAAGCCAATACAACATGTCCTTATTCCTAGTTCTGAGATAATTTGGGTGTGAAACTCCTACAGGAAAAGCAAATTGAATTTTCTTTTTGATGAAGAAGCTGTCCATCAAGAAGAGCTGTTTTATCTAAAACTTCCTTTTTTGAGAGAATATGTCAAATTTTGACAACATGATTTACAGGAAAAAATTACATGACATATAGCTCATAGATTATATGAACAAAATCAAAATATTTTACTCCAATGTTATTAGAACTTTTCACTTCAATTTATGTTCCAATTCTGGATTTATACTACACTGTAACAAAAAAAAAGGCATTTGAGATTTCAAAACAACATTAAAATATATCATTTCTTCTGAAATATCTAAATTTTTTTGCTGTGATTCTAGTATAAGCAAAAGACAAAGCATAAAATAATTTTCTGAGATGAAATTAAATGAAAAACTTCTTTCAGAACATGAATGTTTTCCTCCATTCATCTCCTCTTTCCTGGACTTGATATTACTTTTAGTTCCTCAGCTATGAACCTTCTTTTCATTTGAAGGCCCTAAATCAGACAACCATGCAATCATAGATTCAAAGAATGGTTTGTATTGGAGCAGACCTGACAGATCATTTCATTCCAAGCCCCCTGTCAAGCACAGGGACATCTTCCACTAGACAAGGTTTCTCAGAACCCCATCCAACCTGGCCTTGAACACTTCCAGGGACATGGACTCCACAGTTTCTCTGGGAATTTCTATGCCTCACCAGCCTCACAGCACGGAATTTCTTCCTGATATTGAAGCTAAACCTATCCTCTTTCTGTTTAGAGCCATGCCCCCCTGTCCTATTGCTACAAGCTCTTGTAAAAAGTCCCTTTCCAGCTTTCCTGTAGATGCCTTTAGGTATTGGAAGGCCGTTACAAGGTCTACCCAGAGCCTTCTCTTTTCCAGGCTGAAGACACTCAGCCTGTCTTCATAGGAGAGGTGCTCCAGCCCTCTGATCATGGCCCTCCTCTGAACTCACTCCTACAGGCATGTGGCCTTCTTATATTGGAGTCCCCAGAGCCGGATGAAGTACATCAGATAGGGTCTCAGGAGAGGAGAATGGAGGGGCAGAACCGTTCCTGGACATGCTGGCCATGTTTCTTTAGATTAGCAGCCCAGGACACAGTTGGCTTTCTGGACTGCAAGCACACAATGTTGGGTCATGTTGAGTTTCTCATCCACCAACAGCCCCAAGTCCCTCTCTTCACGTCTGCTCTCAATCCATTCTTGTCCCAGCCTGTATTTTTGCTTTCAGTTGCCCCAAACAGGCACAGGACCTTACACTTGGCCCTGTTGAACTTCATGAGGTTTGCACGGGCCTATATCTAAAACCTGGAAGATTACATTGTAAGACAAAATTTGATTCCATCTTCTGTATCTTGTACCTAACTTACACTTTTCTGCCTTTTGTATTTTGTTGATTCTCCACCTTCCCCATCATTTTCACACACATGTTGCATTTTCACTATTTGGTAATCTTCCTCCAGCCCTATTGTTATAGACATTGTTTGTTTAGACAGGTTGATCAAACCCTGATTAGCCCACTTCAACTGGGACTTGTTAGTATTTAGTCTTGATTACTGTACGGGCTCCCAGGTCTTTGATATGAGCTATACTACTGGTTTTGCTACAGGAAACATCAAAAATTAGGTAGCTTTATGAAAGACAGCAGTATGGATATAAGCCATGTGAGAGTTTATTAGAGCCCATGTGATTAGGCTGCAATTAAGTGTTAATTTTAAAAATGTTTATGTCTCATAGATGCTGGATGATGGAACCTAAAAAACTTCAGTTTCAGGAACACAGTCATCTGAACTCTACTTAAAATCATCAGGAAACAAACAAACAAGCACAAACCATTCTAAGTGGGGGAAAAAAATTATACAAAATAATGATTATTTTAATTTCCATTTTTTTCTTTTTTTTAAAGTGAATAAATTCAACGGAGAAATATAAAGCTCATACATAAAATATATGTGAACATTTTAGCTATTCAGGACTCAAAGAATAATTCTACCTAGCTTAGAGCTGGGAATATGCATGATACAAAGAAATACCAACTCTCTTATCAAAATTCAACTTATTCAATGACAAAACTCTATGAATCACAGAAGGCTAACAAATAGGCAAGGGCAGTCACAGGTTATGGTGACGTTTTTTCTTTAGCCTTTAAGAGCTAAAACTGATACCACATTTGGGGATTCGTTTCTAATAATGTCTCTTCCAGTGAAGTGACTGTGCTCTCCAGGCTCTCTCAGAACACTTACTGTGAAGCATGGATATGACAGGGCTGAGCTGCCTTCTGTAATTTATTAATGAAAGTAAATAAGATGTGGTAGGTGGTGATATGCAGAATATGCACAGATAGATAATGATCTGTCAGTCAGCTGCAGGCTGTGGAGGATATGAGGACATAACTGTTCCCTTGAACGTATGCACTGTGCTCTACAAGGATATGGCCAGAGGTAGGAAGGAATATGGATCTACTGTCAGTCCCTCTGCAGAATGTTGAGAACTGCATATTCCTTGAGAACTCCCTGCTGAAGGTACCATCTGAAGGAGAATGTCTCAGGCAACCCTAGGATTTAATAAATCAAAGGCTCTCCAAATGCTGTCACTGGTCTTAGTGAATGTAAGGCAAGATTTTTTTTTTCCATGCAGCAAGAAGCAACCTGACTACCAAATAAAGTAAGAAGGATGTAGTCAGCTTCCAGATGTCTCTGCTTCAACCAGACCTTCCCAGCTGTGATTTGTGCAGTCATTCCCCTGTGTTGGTATCTTATCTGTGCACCATGTGACTTTACTTTGTATTTAAACTTTGAATGTGAATGGAATTTTTTCCTTCCTTTACTGTGATTCCTGAAGGAATATTTTCACACCTCTTCTTTGTGATAAATGGATTGTAGAAACAAATGTTATATGCATATAATCATGAGTGCTTCTTTTGTTTTGAAAGAATATTAATATATCCTGTTTTAGCAGTAGTTAAAAACTGTATGTCCATTATTTTGCATATTGCAATGTCTTCAGTAAGCCCAAATGAAAATCCTTATTTATAATAGATTACTGAAGTTATCTTAAATATTTAAAACTGTTGCAAATATAATTAAACTGAAACACCAACATGCATATTATTGAATCCTTGATAATTTGCAAAATATCCTAACAGTTTCTATAAACATGCAGACTTAGGAATGCTTTGTAGCAGACCGGTGCTACTTTGCTTGCAATATCACAGTTCACAGTTCCATATCTTTATATAGAAGGTATGAAATAAAGTCAAGATATTGTCAGTCATACTGTTATTTTTAGCCTTATTGGCCTCACAGTTTCACAGAGAACACAATATACCCAGTGATAGCTGCAGAATAACAAATTAATTACTGTTAGACCTCTACCCTGGGCTTCTTCTGATGTCTTTACTTTAGTAAGAATTCAAAATTTTGGAAATTTCAACCTCATATTTTGATGATTGTACAATGAATTTGATCAAGACAATGTTATGTTGGTTCTTTGCAAGAAATTGGTATGCATAACATAATAAATATTGAGGCATTTTTGCATGGTGCATTTGTTATAATGTCAAAGACCAAAATATATCTTTAGTTCAGTGAAGTTTAGTAGGCGGTATCTCAAGCCTTTCAGCTGCAAGAAAAGTTCCAAATTATGAGGATAAGTAGATTTAAGAAACAGAAGTAATTTGGACAGGATTTTTTGTATCTGTGTAGACTAAACTAAGGGGATGTCTGTGGGGCCTTTATACACACGAATGTGACCCTACAGAGTTCTGCAGAGGACCGTGGGCTTGAAATGCCTGGATACATGCCAGATTCAGTCTGGAAGAAATATAGCTTCATTCTCACAATCCCACACCAAAATAATACATCTTTTCTCTCCAGACTGCAATGGTTATGCAGCTATTCCAGTTCTCATCTTCACAAGCCTTGGAAACTACATTGTGTTCCATTGTATGGTCTAAATTCACCCTCAGCATTTGACTGCAGGGCAAGTGTATGCACCTTCTTTTTCAGCACACTTCAAAGACAGAAGCTATGTACACACTGCTTATTGTGTCATGGGCATTTACTGAAAATGACAAAATTAGGCACCAATACTTTTCAGATTTGACTGTGTTTGTTTTCAGAAAACTGCATTTTAATGAACTGAACTTTTGTGGTACACCACAAGACATCATCTAGAAACTGTAATTCTGTGCTAATGAAGCACTGGTATTTTTCATTTCTAGTTAATTTCTTCAGGGATTTTTGTTTTATTTGGCTTTTATTTAATTGAGACATTTTTCTTGTAGGAGATGTTAGCTGTTTACATAGTTAATGTTATCAGCTGGGTTGAAGTTGAGATACAGCCATAACTAGATTCTGGATGCAAAATGACTCCTTAATATTTTCCCCTAACCTGAACACATATGTATAAAATACTATGTTATGCTTATGGTAGAACCAGCAATGTGCCCCTCCTGCAAAGGCAAATGGTTACAGCAGACTCAGAATTGCCAGCATGTTGAGGGAGGTTCACCTCTACTCAATGCTGGTGAGGCCACACTAAAAGTACTTTATCCAGATCTGAGGTCTTTGGCACAAGAGAAATAAGGCCATACTGGATACAGCCCAGAAAAAGGCCACAAGAATGGCCTGGGCAATCACTAACTGTATGAAGTTTAACAAAATGCTGGATCCTGCACCTGGGATGGGGCAACTCTGTATGGATGTTCAGACTGAGGAATGAAAGGCCCGTGGAAAGGGATCTGGGGGTCCTGGTCAATGGCAAGTTGAAAGTGAGTCAGCAGTGCCCTGGCAGCCAGAAGGGCCAAGCGTGTCCTGGGGGGTATCAGGCACAGCATCACCAGCCAGGCAAGGGAGGGGATTGTCCTGCTCTGCTCTGCACTGTGGTAGCCTCACCTTGAATATTGTGTGCAGTTTTAGGCGCCAGAATATGAGAAAGATATTAAACTATTAGAGAGTGTCCAAAGTAGAGCAAGAAAGATGGTCTTGAGGTTAAGTGATTTAGATCAGTTGGTCTGTTCAGCCTGGAGAAGAGGAGACTGAGGTGGTGTACAGGTTTCTTGTGAGAGGAAGAGGAGGGGTAGACACTGATCTCTTCTTTGTGGTGACCTGAGGGACCTGGACCTGAGGGAATGGCCTGAAGCTGTGTCAGGGGAGATTTAGGTTAGATATTATAAAAAGTTTCTACACTCAGAGGGTGGCTGGGCACTGGAACAGGCTCCTCAGGTAAGCAGTCACATCACCAAGTCTGACAGTTTAAGAAGTGTTTGGACAATGCTCTCAGGTACATGGTGTGACTCTTGATGTGGTGAACGGCCAGGAGTTAGGCTTATATGATCCTTGTCAGTCCCTTCCAACTCAGGGCATTCTATGATTCTATGATCCTATGATTAAGGATCTGACACATCTCTCCCTTGAGGAAAGGCTGAAAGCATGGGGACTCTTGAGCCTGGGGGAGAGAATGCGGAGGGGGAAATCTTAATAATGTGTGCAAATACCTGAAGGGAGGATGCAAAGAGGAAGGAGTTTGTCTCTTTTCAGTGGTGCCCAGTAACAGGACAAGAGCCAACAGGCACAAACTGCAACACAGGATGTTAACTCTGAATATGAAAAAACACTTCCTCACTGTCAGGGTGACTGAACACTGGCACAGGTTGCCCATGGAGATTGTGGAGTCTCCCTCCTTGGAGATACCCAAAAGTCATCTGCACTTGGTCCTGGTCAGCTGGTTCTATGTAGCTGTACTTCAGCAGATAACCCTTAGAAGTTCTGCCCAACATCAACCATCCTGTGATTATATGAAATCACTTTCTATTACCTACTGATAGAGTGCAAAGAGGAAATTATGATGATATTTGCCATGAACTATTGTATCTCCAAGACTTAATTTCCACATTGTGTGTTTAGATGGAATGGATCTTGTACCAGGTGGTGCTTCTGGGCATACACAACTTATGTAGGCAGCCAACTGTTGGAACTTTTTGGGTCTGTTTTGCTGGGGGCTGCTCTGGAGGTGCACAGATGAGCAACTTTTGAACAGGACATTGAATGCTTTGCAAGCACTCCTGAGTGTGTACCACAGGCCCCTCAAACAGAAAAATTCACATCAAAAAGAACACATTACACTAATTTGTTAATGTGGAGCACACAGAGAGCCTAGTCTGTATCCCAAATCAATGGCAGTAGTTACAATAAATTATGAATATGAGTTAAGACAGATCTGTTTATTTCTTTTTCCATTTGCCTCTTCCTGAAAATCAAACCATATTTGTCAATATTTCCAATTTGTTCTGATTTTATTTATTCTGATCACCCAGAAGGTCAACATATTTTAAATCATACTAATGTATGAAGAGTGCTCTTTGCTGTACGACACCCTTTCTACTCTATAGTTTTGTCAGAAACAGGAGTATGTGTTGTGGTTTGATGCTGGCTAAGCACCAGGCACCTATGAAAAACTATTCACTTATTTTCCTCTCCTACAGCTGAGCAGAGGAGGGGGAATTAAAACAAAAACCTTTATGAGTTGAGACAAGGGTTATTGAAAAAAAACCACTTTAAGGCAAAACAGGTTCAGAACTTAAACAGCATAAAAAAGATTTATTATTAGCAGAATTAAAAGTAAAAAGGTTGATGAGAACCAAAGCAAATCTTCAGAACACCTTTCTTTCCCAATCCCTCCATCTTTCCACCGACTGCACAAGGAAACAAAACATGGGGTTTTGGTCCCAAGTGTTTCACTTCTTAAAAGTCTTTCTTCAGTTTGTTTAAGGAAAAGTTTCCTCTGCTGTGCCACGGGATCATTCCCATGGGAGACAGTTCTCTGCAAAGTTTTCTAGCCTGGTTTTAACATTCACAAGCAACAGTCCCGCCTGAACTCGCTACAATGTGAATCCCTCCCAAGGGTCAAGCAGTCTTCCCACAAGTGCCTAGCATGGGTCATTTTAGTTCATGGGGTTTAGTCTTCTAAGGATGAGCTGTTCTAGATTGGAAGCAAAGGCTCTCTTACTCTATTTCTAAAAGCAAGGGTCATCTCTCTCTGTTCAAATTCTTTCCTAGATTTTCAGTATCCATGTGCTACAGCATGAGCACTCTTCTTCATGGGCTGCATTTGGATATCTGCACCCCTCATGCACCTCATGAATTATAGGTAAACAGTTTGTCGTATTATAGTCCTCACCATGGCTTGCAGGAGAATCTCAGCTCCGGTGCTTGGAGCACCTCCTCCTGCTCCTTTTTTTTCACTGACCTTGATGCTGCTGTGTTGGTTTTTTCTCATGTCCTCACTTTTCCTTTTCCTCTGACTTGGAAGAAAGTTGGTGTCTATAAGTTGCAATTGAGAGGTTGATCTCATCTGGGCTCCCCACCAGGGAATTGCTCGCCATGTCTCTCGCTCTTGGCCAGCCCCAGCCGCGTGGTGCTCACCGGCACCCCATGGGTGGCTCCAGCCTCAGGAGGGGCCCAGCCACTCTGTCCCAGCCTCGGGAAGGCCCTGGCTGCACGGTCCCAGCCTTGGGAGAGCTCCGGCCCTGCAGCCCCCGGCGGCCCCCCGCTGGGATGGGCCCCAGCAGCCACCTCACCACCCCTCAGAAGAAGAAAGACAACTTCCCGCCGCTTTTCCTTTCTTAAATATGTCATCACAGAGGCGTTACCAACTTATCTAATTGGGCTAGTAACCTGCCCATCATCAGAGCCTCCAGCGATTGGCTCTGTGCTGGACATAGAAGTTTCGAGAAGCTTTTCTCCTGTCCACTAAAACCAGGCTATGTTAAACCAGCACAGTATGTCGTAAGTTAGCATAGGTTTTAGATACTACAGTATACCTCAACACTTTCTTTTCTGAGCTTAACCTGGCTGGACTCCCTGCCTTTGCTGCAGCCGGACCTTTCCAGCAAGGCCTAAGTCTTACTCCCTATGTTGCTCCTCTACCCACAACCAGTTTCTCTACTCCTTGTATGAATCACATGTCTCAGCTTTGTATTTGAACCTTTTACCTAGACTTAGCATATTGAATCTGTGTACTCTTAACTTCCAAAAAAATCCAAATTAACAGATGGGATTTCGAGCATAAGACAACCTTCACAATGAAAGCCCTCACTGTGGGAGACTGATATGCCAGTGTCACAGAGAGAAAGAGAGATCATAAACACAAATCTAGCAAGACTGAGGGGGCTGAAGTGGTTGAAGGACACCCAGTAGTAGATAAACATCGTGATGGTTTACATGCAAAGATACTAAGATGACCCAAACTTGAAGAGCACCAGGTGGTGCTAAGAAAACTGGCCCTTATGTCACGGGTGTGTGGGGCTCTGTTCCTGCTCACCACCGGTGTCCAGGAACTTTTCCTTTCCAAACCCATCTCAAGGACAGAAAGGCAGCTTCTTGGCAAACCCAGCTCTGTCGCCAGCCTGGGCCTTTTTCAGAGGTTTAGGTTCTGGTCAGAAAGTTTAATGATTTTTGTTTGTTTTGGTTAGAGTAGAAAAACGTACCTCACTTACTTACGTAAATGACACAGAACTAATTTTTATGGGAAAATAAAGAATAATTTCTAGAAAGAATTTCCAGGGAAACTATACCTAAAAACTGGTGAAGCTGAGGGCCACTTACTTTGTCTCTAGTCAGTGTTGTACTCTCCATCACAAATATTGTAAAGGCTGTAGATGTACTTGGTCAGACTGGGAACTTACTGTACAAGCATTATGTACGTATAGGCAGGAACTGGTCATTGGATAGAATGAATACACTTTGGGAAACAATCTTCTTTTTTATTTTCAGGTTACAAAGCATCAGAAAATTCTGATAGAGTGATATGTTTAAGGGACACAGCAGGGTTTTAACTAAGAAATATTGTTAGCATGGGACACATCACATCTGAGAACCCTTTGGTATTATTGCATCATCTACTGATTGTGCTGCTACTTCAGAAAACAATGCATGACTGCTGGCTAAATTGTTTTTGAAATATCATCTTGGAGACAGTTTTCCTCTCTTAAGACCCCAAGTGGCAAAAGCAATTGAAGGCAATAAAACACAATCAAATAGATTTAATATAAAGGCAAATAGGTAGGAGAACTGATAGTTTTCTCTCCAAAACAGCAGGACATGGTGAAAGATTGCAGAAAAGGAAGAGAAGAAGTGAAATAGAGGTATAATCAAAAGTCCTGGATCCAATAACATGACTTTTAATTGCAAATCATAGACCAGTGGGACAAAATCAAGGACCAATTTTCCAGAAACCAAGAAATGAAACAGGTTTTTCTTTCATAAGTATTTTTGTAATTTTGTAATATTCTTTTAAATAAGAAAAACATGAAAAAAAATTAAAAGTTTTTAACTTGTTCAAGACCATAGTTTCTGCTGCAAATTACTGTGTTATATGCTACCACACGGGTAAAAAAAGTTAGAAATTCAAGTATTTTTAATAATCAAGCGTATGGGACATTTCTTACATACTGTTTATTTCCTTTCATACCTTGTTTTCTTTTCACTCTTTTAAATTCCTTTTTTTCCTTCTATCAGTCTTCTTTTGAAGGTTTTCATTGTTTTTCCTTCATAGAATTTATTTGAATATATCTAGCAAAAGAAGTAAGAATATTTCTCCAGGGAGTTCTTTTTAAATGTTTGTTGTTCTTCAGGATAAAAATTTTGATGTGCAATGCAGATTTGGACATTCTGTGTGTCAGTTTCTTATGAAAGCCTTGACTACTATGACTAGGAGGCAATGAGTGGAGGCTACACCCTTTGGAAAGAATAGAGGTTTTATACACAATGTGTGGCACATAATTAAAAAATAATAAGCTACATGAATAAAACTAGTACGCTAAAATAAGAATGAGCAATGAATTTAACAGCCAGAATGGTACAACATTCTCACCAATTCTTATTTGTGAAACATCATCATAAAGTTGTTAAATTTGAGCATAAAAAGCAGTATTTTCTAAATAAATTTCAAGTTTCATCCACATTCATTCTAGCTATTGCATTAATGAATTAGAGACCTGCTCTGTTTTCTCTGAAATCAGTGGAAAACTGATTTTAATAGGTAACAGAAAACCTCTCAGAATTCAGATGATCTTCCAGTGCTTAACTGAAAACTTTAACTGGGTAAACATCTGTTAGTGATAACAAAAATTAAATCAGAAGAAAACTCACACATTACCCTAAATGAGTATGAAAAAATAAAATCTTTTGTACTGTAGGTAACAGCTGCTCTTTCTCATTTATCTCAGGGCAAAATAGAATATACTTGCATTAGCAAGTGTTCTGTATCATACTGATGATCCTTTCCATTTGTAGAGGAAGTGACTATTTGGGAGTTAACTTACTTATTCCACTTTTACCCAGACTTCTGTAACATAATAGAAATATCAGCTCATAATCAATGAGCATGTTACCTAATTACATTCCAGATTTCTTTTTTCTGACTGTTCAAAGCACATTCTGGGGATTTTGGGATGGTGCAACCATAGAACAATAGCATTTTTTGCTTGCAGTGACAAAACTGCAAAGGGTTTAAGGGTAGAATGTTTAAAAGTAGTAGCATGAAAATCAGCCATTTTTTATTACTGCCCTGCAATTTCAGTTCTTAATGACAAGAAGTATGCAGTTATCATCAATTTTGCTAAAAGAAATCAACACGGAAAAGAAAGCAGGCTGTGAAGTTAAGAATGCTAGAGACAAACGGTTCAGCTCTGGAGAATAATGTGACAAACACAAGGTCTGTGGAAAAATGACTTTGCCAGACACTATGATCACAATTCCTGCCCAGAGAAGCTTGAAAGTTACATTGCTAACTAGGCACGAAATTGTACTGACCTTTTTACTGTATTACAAGCCTACTGTTATAACGTGATTGCTATTGAAATTGATTTTGGTAGCAGCATAGAAGACTCATTTTTGTTGTTCATTGTGTGTTTGGTTTTTTAACAGTTTAAACTCATCTTGGTGCTGTGTAACAATATACCTTTCCTCAAACTGAATAAACTGTACTGATTAATCATAACCTTAAACGCATGTTCAGAAAACCAAAAAACAAATCCCTCCTGAAAAAAATACATAAGGTTCATGACTCAGTCTAAAATTCATAACATCATTCTTTTAATATGACAGTGGAGCAGTTTTTGGATTATATTCTTATAGCCTTTTCAAACAGCTCTAAGTATAATGTTAACTGCAAATTATGCAGAGGTAACTTATCATACAAGTAACTATTGAAAGAAGGCAATGTCCCTGTCCTGATGGGAGTTTGGATTACATTAAATGTAATTGTTGTATGTAGTTCTCCTACAATAAGTAATGTGGTAGCCTGGTGACATACTACTATACTCTATATTTGTTCATTATAAAGATAACTAAGAAGAACTCCTTTATAGTGTGGGGGTTTTGTATTTCTAATATAGCGATAGAGTACAAATAGTGATGAAATTTAATTCAGCATCTGACTGCATCCATGTTTTTCTATTTTGTGTGTAACAGAATGAATAAAATATATAGTGGTGAGAAAACCCCTTGAAAGTTTCACATTTTAAAGCCTTCTCATGAGAAAATTCACATCTCCCAGGGAAAAAGACCTCTCAGTCTTATTCATAACCTCCCATTCCTGCCACCCCTACCCTGATGGATCCTCAAAAATAGAACAATTATTTATTCTTTTTATCTTAAGAGCACCTACAGAAGCCTGAAGGATGAAAACAAAGTAAGTGCTAACCTTTTTTGCATTATTAACAGATAAGGTGCAATGTGGTGTTGAATGAGTATTTCTGAGACTCTGTTGCTATTCATCTTAAATTGTGTAGTGTAACTATACCAGATTATGATGTATTCACTGTGGAGTCATCTATTATCATATATTTAATTCGTGGTGTTACAGTCAGGAAGAAAAATAATTCAGATTACAAACTTGAATACTGAAGCATAACAGTAGCTCAAGATAAAACCTACATATGGATTTTGCCATTAGCACAAGAGATGAATTCTTATGCTGTGAGACTGATGGGCTTGGTTCTAGCAGTATACTAAATTATTAGCAGTACATGATGGCTAATAAGTTTTACAAAGCATTAAACTGACCTAGGTGTTGCTAAGACATTCACATATCAGGAGATACCTGGAGTACTTCCACAAAGAGAAATGTATCTGCCCATGCAATCACAGAGATGTGGAAAAACAGAAAATGGTATTAGCAGGGATGAGGAAACTAAATATTTTGTGACCTTGCAAAAATTATACACTAATATTAATTTTTATCATTGGTTTTCACTCAGATCTTGCTTGTTACTGTCCCTACAATTATTTGATTTGACAAGGAAAGTAATCATTGTCCCAAATTACAATAACAGAATGGGCATATTAGGCATTAGTGACAGAATAATTTATGAATCAAGTAAGAGCTTATAAGCAAGTACTGCCAACACTATTTAATTTGCAGTGATGGAAACCAAGAGTTGGTGACAGCTGCTATCTTAGCTATAGGGTGAAATTCCCTACAACTTTCTTTCAGGAAGCATCAGGGGAAAAACCGTATGAAAATGGAAAATAACAAAGAGTTTGATCCTCCTCTCCACAGAAAAAAAAAAGAGATCTTCTCATTAATTGCAAAAGAAATCATAAATGTGCTCTTCAGATAGCTGTTGATGTTTTAGCATAGGATAAAAAGAAAATTCAGAATCTTGGTTTATAGATGTTATTTTGTTAAGCAAAAAATAAATGGGGCTAATGCTGACTATATTAAGTCAAATGGCTCCAGGAAACTTAAATTGTATGACATGTCATTTAAATATTTGGTAGGTAACAAACACTTGGATTATATTAGGAATTTTAAAATAATAATTGACACACGACTCTCTACAGATTAAGGAAGGATATTTCAAAGTTCTCACGTTGGCAAAACATACCCAGGAAGAGGGCTTTGCTTATTCTGAACATCTAGAGTTGAATATGGTAACTGCAACTCAATTTTGACAGCAACAGAGAAAATAAGAGAAAATATTTATCTTTTCATCAAGTCTTAGCTTTTGCAGATAGAGAACTACACCTATATGGATTTGGTAAAATAGTAACTCGATTTTGGGGCAACTCTATGTTCCTTGCAATTGTCAGTCTGTTTACAAATCATGAGCCTATTAAGTACTTGCCATTTACTATCAGCAAAAATATGCAATGTTTTTCTAGATACAGAATTTTATTAGTAATAAAAACTAGTCCGTCAGAAACTTGAGGAAACCCTATAATCAAGATTTCTTTCTCTTAACTAGACAAAGCATACCAGACCATGCTAAAAGAAATAGTCTCAACCTGTATGAAGAAGCAAGTAGATAATGCATTTTAAAAGGCCATTGAAAAAATTTACTGAACTTACTGGCTTCCTCTTGTGGGTCTTCTTGTTTTTGTAGTCAATGGAATTTGACTTGTGCACTAAGAGCACAAAGGGAAATGTTCATATTACTCTATAACTGATTTGAGTTGATAGCGAAGAAATGTGAAGATGCAATAAAAAAAAGACATTTTAAACAATGATTCAGACAATGAATTAACTTTACTGTTTAAGATACTATATAGGCTGCAAATATTTTAAATTTGTTTTTAATTGTTTGGTTTTGGTTTTGGTTTTGGTTTTGGTTGTAGTTTTGGTTTCGGTTTTGGTTTTCCCAGGCCCTCTCCCATAATATCCAAAACCATTAGATTTTGAAACATACTTCTAAAAAATTGAATTATTTAGATTCCTATTCTAATCCCATTGCAATCAACCGAAGAAGTCATAGTGATTTATTTGGCAGCTGAATACGATTGTAATTAAATACAAATCAAGGCGAAAACATATGTACTGACCTTCACTGTAAGCAGGTTGACTATACCACTGGACTTCATTTTGAAATACTCAAAGAGAAGTTCTATCTTCACAACACATTTGGAAGGAAATTAAATATTCTTCTCTGTTATTTATGAAAATTCATAATTGGCTTCCGCATATTAATTGTTGCCCAGTGACCAGGTATTAGATTGTTAATGGAATTAAGTTTGTTAATTAAAGAATTAATTGTTAATTACTCCCCAGTTATTAAAATGATTGGGATGTTCCTCTATTTGTTCCTTGTTATCCCAAGTTAGATATCTCCAAGTTCTATTTATTGTATAAAAATAAGATACCACCCTTTTTCACAGTCACCAAATCTTAAGTTCACCCCCATTAATTTTGATAAAACTTTTATAATATTCAGTTGCCCGTCTTTAAATTTCCTTTCAAGTAGGGGCACCTTTTCTCCCTCCCTAAAATGCTTTAAGTTTATTTTAAGTGTCATTTTCCTCTTAATTTGGAGTTCTGCCCTAGTAGAATGCAATTTGTTTGTAAAAAATATTATTTGATCTTCCCTCTTCCTCCCCTCTTATTGGAAAGATTATTTTATTCCTTCTCCATGACTTCATGATGATTTGAAAAGAATTGTGAATTTATTTAGTGTTCTAAAGTTGTGTTCTACCTCTGTTAACTTGGATTTAAGTTTGGCATACTACAGGGACATCAGATCCCCACATGTGGCCAGGAGCTATTTTTAGCCCAGAACCGTTGGACTGTAACTGGGCTCCATGGCAACGCTGCATACTAATGAGGAGTTTTCCCGCCTTTTACCCCAGTGACATCACTAAGAGACTGTCCCCGCCCACATAACGAGCCATTGGTGGGTGGGTTTGACATCACCGGGAGAGCAACCAATTATCGCCTGCCGTGGGGGCTGGACTGTGGGCGGTTCTGGGCGTGGACAAGAGGGAATAAAGGGGGACGTGCGAAGACTGGAGCAGGCTTTTTTTATATCAGTTTCAGGCTTTTTCTCAGTTTTCTGGCTAGCAGAGAACTGGGAGCCTGGCGCTGTGGTATCTGGCCTCTAGCTCCTTTTAGAGCTTGGATTAAATTTTTTTTGTCTTGGAATAGCTAGGACAAATCCAGTGCTGCAGGTTTCTGTCCTGGGTAGAGAGCCTTTTTGGCCACTAGAGTCTCTGATCTCTGGTTCCCGGTTTGCTACTGTTATTTTAATTGTGTTTTGACTTCTGTAACTTTCTCTTTTTTTTAAATTATTTTTTTTGTCAATAAGTTGTATTTTTTTATAATTAAAAAAGAGTTGTTCCTTATTCATAACATTCTCCACAAACCTTTCTAAAGAGCAGAATTTTAAACTTCTTTAATCATATAATTTGGGGGAGGGGGTGTTCAGGTTTTTTTGTTCTGTAGCTGATTGCAATCCTGAGAATTTTCTTCTTGTGTTAAAATTTTTCACTTTTTTTAACTCTTTGACAAAAAGAACACTTTTTTAAAGGAAATTAGTAGAAATACCCAGATCATTCTAATTCATCTGTAACAGAATAAAAAACCCAGATTCTGATAGTTAAGTTGCATGTAGCAGAAGTGTCGTTTAGATTCTGTAAGAATGGTTTGAATTTTTATTACCCTTTCAGTTAAAACACTTCTGAAATTATTTATATGCATTTCCTGATTACCAGGCTTACTAGAAATTCCTTTATTTCAGTTGTTCTTATAATCTCATTTTTGCTTTATTGAAATTTCTAATCCAGTGTAAAGGTGTAAAAAACTCCAATAACAACGAGATCCCAAAATAGTAATGAAAAATGAATTCTGTTTATGCATGACTTATGATACACTTATTCCACACCTAATGTCAGTCAGTCCTTAGTAGATCAGAAATCTATGAGAGATTTTGTTAACTTCTAATTCATTAGATTCAATTTAGGAATACCATTTTTTTTTAAATGGATAATTATATTTAGCATCCCCCCCCCACTCAAAAAAACCCAAACAAAACCAGCAGAAAAGAAGTAACTTTCTCAAATTCTTGTACTCCCCTATTAATCAAAACAAAACATATCCACAAGATACAATCGTTACAAACTGCAATACAAGAAAGGAAGTGACAAAAGAAAAATCTATCTGATGATACTGAGAGTGTTAGCCAAATGTGGCTATCCAAGCTTGCGTTTTAACCATGACCCTACAGTAGTGATTAATGAAGTGCTCTGGTTTATTTTCAAATTCATGAAAGTCTTGGGTGCACGTAAATCAGCTTTCATCTCCAAAAATTTAGCAGTAGATAACAAAATTTTAAGTTGTTTCACTCTTTTGCTCTTCAGCTGGTCGTAATCCTGGCTGCCAGGAAAAAAATTCAAAAAACAGAATTCTCAACTCTAGATGATTTCTTTTTTTGTGTTCTAATCTTCTCTCCTTCTTGAGTCAAATCTAAATAGATATTTATCTTTAAATTTAAAATCACAATGTGAAAATATTAACACTTTTAAAATTAAAGCATTAATGCTGTTCAAAAAGATGTCTGTCAATTTCAAATAAATAGTTACCTTGTGTAAGTTCAGATAACATTTTTTTCTTTCTAGGAAAATGGTGATAGCAGGAAAGTATTTTCATTCATGTAAGAAAAAACATAGTAAGAACGCTATGGTTTCCTCTTGATTCATCAGTACAATGGTTTGCATCCATATCTAGGTTGTGGAAAACTTCTGCTTTTCTCTCATGTCTGAAGGGATTTGAAGGAATTCGTGCCACTTCTTTGAAGAGTGTTGTGCATCTGCATATCTCTCTTTTGAGAAGGGATTCTCTCAATCCCTCTTGGTAAAGAGTTTAATTTAGTCTGTAATATTTAAATATTCATGTACTTCATTCAAAGAAACCAAAGACTATAGTTAGTTTGGGGCAGTTACTTGCTGTTGGAGACTGAAATGTTATGGTCAATGGCTTAAACATTGTTAGGAAGGAGTTTTGCCCATTATGGCAAAACTGTATAAAGAAGCTGCAACCACCAAAACCCAACCCTACCTGAATATGCCTGACTGGAACTCTGGACTGTGAGTTAAGACACCTAAGGGAACTTGAGATAAGATAAAGGTGAGAAATAATCTAGGGAGAAATAATCAAAGCTGAGGGAGAAGAATGCATTCACAGGAAAGCCAAACCCAATTCTGAAAATCATCCATGGCTGGGTTCTGGCTGGGGAGGCCATAGCTCACAGATTCATCTGCTGAGGCCAGATTTGTATACACTTCTCCCCAACCAAGGAGGAAGGAGGAGAGTTTTGGGGTGTGTGGTGTCACCTCTCATCAGAGGGAGAGAACACCCATCCTCTGTCACACAAACTGGCTTAGTTGTAAAACCCTCCACTCCAGGAAGGCCACATCCATGGGACATTCATGTGAGAGGCAGGTTAGGGTGTGTCATAAACCATCAAAGACCTCCAAAGTGCTCCCCAGACTCATTCGTGAGGTTTTGCAGCAGAGCATCGCACATGATGCAAAGTGATGCAACAGATCCAGAGTCTGTTAGACTCTGTCTGCAAGAGACAGTGTCAGACTTCCCCCGCACTCCCAGGGGAGGTACCTGGGCATTCCCACCTGGCCCAGGAAGACCAGATGGAGATGATCAATGGGATGCCCTTGGGACTCACTGTGTGGTGATATTTTCTACTTAATCTGTCACATTCCCTCTTTCTCTCCCTCTCTCTCTCATTTCCTGGTACATGACATCCATACTATTGACTTTGGCATATGGTATTATTTGCACCTTAATTCAGGCAGAGGCATCTCTCTAAACATTTTAATAACCAGCTCTTAATACCTGCCCCAGTGAAAACCTTAAATTGAAAGCTTCTAAAACCAATCATGGAAACATATGATTTCTATAACTAGGTTAACACAAACCCAGTGAAACAGATTTAATTTTTAGTGAAATAGAATATTCAGTTCTTTCCTTTTTTTCTTTTTTTTTTTTTTAAAAAAAGAGTTATGTTAGATACATTAAAAAAGAAAAGCTGCATCTGACTATGGACTAGGACTTCTAACATAGGAAGACACAGAAGACAGTCGGTTGCCAGTTTCCTCTTTTCTTTGCTCTTTTTGAACGAGTAAAAGACATATAACTTTCAGCAGTTGAAAAGACAATAATTGATTGAAAGAGCTCTCTGCCTGAGATATATTTCCAAAAATTATTGATTATGATAATTTCATTAAAGAAGATCATTTCATATAAGAATGTTGTCTGTGAATCCCAGTTTAGTGTAAAATTTACATTATCTACTAGTTCACAATAAATTAAAAGGAAACAGTGGTTGAAATACACAAACACTTATCCACAAGAGCTTTTCCTTGATCAGTATCAGGGGTGGTATTTCTTAAATAAGATTTAAGATCATTTTAGTGGTTAATTAAAGGTGACTGTAAGAAGAAAAGGCAAAAGAGATTTTGGTTTTAGTACTGAAGGCATGTATGGATAGAATGCAGTAGTGATAAAACCTTGGGAAGAATAAGCATACTGGAAAATGAAGTATGCTAATAGAAATACTTTGTTCTGAAGCTCTGACACAGCATTACATATTTCTTGTTCCTGCTTTGCGAGTACCGCTGGTGTGCAAGAGAAATCACATTTCATGATATGGGCCCAAAATACATTCCTGGTATTTATTCCCCAGTACATGCTCCAATTACTTACTGACATTTCTCAGCATGGGAGTGTAACAGAAAAGTGGTGCAGTAATGCAACAGGAATTTTATTAAACTCTTTCAAATATGCATCTGCACTCATTGATGTAAATGAAATGAATAAGCCCAGGCAGAAATAACCAGGCTCAGTGCAATGTTAAATATGAACATTAAAAATTTGTCTTTGTTGACATCCATAATTTTCAAACTAATGATGGTTTTTTAATCTTTTCCCCATCCTGGTCAGAAACTCTTCATTAAGCTACAATTCAATGTAAATACATTTAAATTAATTCAAGGCAGAATTTGAAATTCAAAAGTATACAAGAAGTGCCTGAAACTTAGGACATTTGAAAATCCCCATCAGTTTTTGTTTCTGGTAGACTGCTACAGATGGTTAGAAGTAGTTGTATGTGGCGGTGTGCCCTGTGATACCTGAATCGCCCCAGGCAATCGCCTGGTACGATGAGGGTCCCAGGGACACCGCCCATGAACTTACCACCTTCTCCTCCTCTTGAGTTGTCTGTCATTCAGTTGTACCCACCCCTGTTTCCCCTGGACTGTCCATCACCTAGTTGTATCCGCCCCTGCTCCACCCCTGAGCAGTCGGTCACCACCCCTTTTACCCACCCCCTTGCCAATCAAGGGACCCCTCTAGAAAGTTCTCCCCAGTTTACCCCTTGATTGGTCCCTATCGATCCGTTTCCCCATTGGTTAATATCATCCAATCCCGTTAAGCCTACCCCGGTTCTGTGTACCCTGATTGGTTTATTCTTGAATACCCCAAAACCTATAAATATAGGTGGTTGTCCACCATCCGGGGTTCTTTGGCGCTGGACTCCTTCAAGCAAATAAAGGCTTGGAACTCCATCCAAAGACCCCTCCTCCTTCTTTACCTTCCGCGGCTCCCCTATCGCCTTCCCTGCTCTGCATCGGTGCCTGCGCAGCACTGCCAGTGCTATTGGAAGTGAGGACACCCTTCCACCTTATCGCGGCCGTCGCCCCGGAGCCTCACCTACCCCAGACGGGGTCTGCCTTTCCCGCGACACCCCAGGGCCGCGATAGTTGTATATTCACAGACTCTGGTCCTCATAAAACTGAGAAAAGTAACATTAAAATGAGATTTATTTTACAAATCAGTTAAACCAGATAAATCAAGTGGATCAGTTAAAGCTCTACCAACATTTGAATACAGATTTGTGATCTCAGATAGAGTTGACACTACCCGACTGACTTACAAATTCTACAGATTTTAGGTTCTCCAGAATTCACTCACCCAAAAAGACAAGGGTTTTAAACCTCAAGGAATTACGTTAGGTAATACCTTAGGTGACCTGAGCCATGGGGAAAGTCCTCAGCTGCAGGCTCAATGCTCCAAGGAGAAACTGACTCAACTGATCTTTCTGCAAGACTTTATTTATAGCCCATTCAAACCTGATCTCTGGTCAGATATGGGCTGGACCATGAGATCTTCAGAGCTCCCTGATGCACTCAGCTGTTCAGTGCTAGAAGACCTATCCTCTGTTCCCCAACTAAAAACCCTCTATATCATTAGTAGCTAAAAGTGGGTACTGCCATTGACAGAACATTGATGGCGATAGAATAGTTAGTGAAAGATATTCTGTCTCTCTTGGGGAAAAGAAAAAAATAAAAAGCAGTAGTGTCTTTCGTAGCCTGAAAATTTCTGGTTCACTAGTGTGAGAGACTGGAAAGCTGGATGTCTTGAGACATTTTGAGATGCATGTGTGTGTGGGAAGGGGCAGGTCAGGCCTTGCCCTTGTGAGGCAGTGCCCTGCCCCACAATCCCCACCTCTAGAGCCTGTATCCCAACCCGGCAGAGCTGCCAATCATGGCACACTGGAGGCAGTGCTCCACACTCCCCTAACCCAGCTCCTGAGTGGCCAAATGACCAGAAGTCCCACCTGGGAGAAGGGCCCAGGAAGGCCATGGGGTATTTAAGGTCGAACATGAGACCATCACTATCTGGACCCTACCTCTTCTTGGATTTGTTGCTGTTCCCAGTACTGCAAGATTTTGCTTTTCATTCACTTAGGAAGATATCTGTCTTTTTAGCTGAAGAAGAGGTTTTAGAAGATGATGTCCAGCAGATTATCCACCATTATCCCCACACCCTTTAAAAATCTTCACGTTCTGAAATGTCCCATAGCATTTGTACTTAGATAAGTGAATTATACGTGCCCACAGTAAAATATGTATTATTTTATATGTATTGATCTATAAATCTATGTCTGGCACCATGTTGGTGTCATGTTTACTATTTATCAGTCTCCAGGCATTGGACCATCTGAATATTTTACCAGTGATTCTAATATTTACATAAAAGAAATAGCTAGAATCAAAGGAAATTCTGGGATCCATCTATGAATAATGTTCAGTAAATTATAATTCCATATTTATAAATATTTTTGAGAATTTAATGAATC
Source organism: Gymnorhina tibicen (assembly GCA_013399875.1). Taxonomy (NCBI): domain Eukaryota; kingdom Metazoa; phylum Chordata; class Aves; order Passeriformes; family Artamidae; genus Gymnorhina; species Gymnorhina tibicen. Next base: position 169,405 of record VXAZ01010336.1, on the reverse strand, counting down.
TAGCATATTATTTTTGTATTGTTTTAGGGTTTTTATATATGTATATACATATTTAATTCCTACATAATCCCTTTGCTACATCAGTGTTGAAATATAAAATCATCTACATCCATTTAAATCTGGACCATCTATTGTTTAGTCAGAGCAACATGAAGAGTTTCTTGTCTCCTTTATGATATATGACAATTATTGAAATAAATGTATAACTTGTTTTCTCTATCTCAGTAATGAATAGGGAGAAGGGAATTAGTTCTGCCCCTATCCTTGCACCCTTTCTTGTGTAAGCATAATTTGGCTTTCACCCATGTTTATAATATAGGTTGCAACAAAGCAGGACCTTGGCACCAGTTCTTTCTTCTCATAAATGCACCCTGACTGCACCACAACCTTCCGGAAAAAAAATAAAATCCATTTCTTAATTAAACCAGCAAACAAACAAATCTTTCTCCTTTTCCTTCCTGACCTTGTAGTCTCTCCAACTCTCACTTCCTTCCCTCAATCAGGGAAGTAGAAAGTACTCTCATATAACTATTTAGGACAGAGAAAGTAACATAATTAGAGTTTAAGGTCATTCATCAGTGTTGGTTTTGTACTTACAGTTTTAAAGGTTCATGAACTTTTATGTGTTAATCAGTTAATGTGTGGAAGCTTATTAGCAGGCATATTTCAGATTTCTATGCAAGATGCAGACGGCAGAGCAGATGCTATGGGCAACCCTTGAGATCTGAAAAGTACAAAGGCAGATTAAACAAAAGCAGGAGACAACATATACACAGAAGTTAAGTTGCAGTCATTTAATTGTCAGTCCATTTTATCATGAGTCCACATATGTTCTGAAGTACAGGCAGTGACCTCAGTCCAGCACAGAAGTTAACCATCTGCTTAACTTTTATCATTCTTAGAATTTAAAGGAAACAGAGAAGTGCTTAAGCTTAAACAGAGATTTGAATCTTTTGGATATCTACATATTCTTATTGGACGCATTTAGTAACAGAGGATAGACATACCATTTTTTTCAGATTTCAGAAAATTATTTGAGTTACCAGCATTCAGTAGAAAAAAAGATATTCAGCAAAATTGTAATTCGGGCACAAATTAAGATACCTAAAACTGGTGAGTACTTACGCGGTGAACATCCAGAACTGGGCTGTTGTCAGTAGAGACCTGGAGAGTACAGTCAAAAGAGCCAGCAGAACACTTTTGCTCAATCTATTGCCCATCCAGTGAAAAAGACCTCAAAGTGCTGTTGACTTCACTGCCTTAAACAAGTGGTTTTTGGAAATCTGTCTCACTTACAAACTCTTACATATTCACACATAAATTTAAGGTTCTTCACCTCCAACTGAGTATCACTGTTCAACTCTTTTTAGATGAATCCCAGTCTAAACCTCTCATTACAAACATGAAACTCAGTAATATGCTCTGCCCACAGAAGTTTAAGAATTTACAGTGTCTAAAAATTGAAGGTAACCGAATTCAGCTCAATAATAGGACTATTGAATTTAAATTATGAGATAATTAGCTACCAGACTAGCTTATAGAGACTTCTAATTGTGCATCAGACAGAATATTAAAAATTAGATGGGTAGTTTCACTAGTTCACATTACCACTTGAGAATGCAAATCCTAGCTTTAACTCTAGGTCACATTTGGTATCCCTTTTGGCATTGTAATCTATGATATTTGATTTATCACAGGACTCACAGATTTGCCTCAGCAGAACTTAGAGCCCAGCACTGTTTTTTAATACCCAGTCACAGCCTACTTTGCAAAACGGTGTTGATCATTTTGTTTTAGTTTTCTTTTTGAAAAACATTAGATTTACATTTCAAAGTTTAAGATGCAGACTTATTGCCTTATAAAGAACAACCCATGCAAACTACAAATGTCTATTTCAAGCAATGCACCAGGTGCTCATTCACAGCATTTGTGACAACATGATTTTAATTTCAAGCCTAGATCAGAGTCATTAGTGCAGTTCTGAGACAACACTTAATATCATTAAATGAGAAATCAGTTGTGCTAGCTTCTAGCATGAAGGCAATTATTATATTAATAAATCTAGGCAACAAAAACCAACTCTTTCCTTATATTTTTTTTGTTTATCTGGGTAGTAGTCTCTTCTTTTTTTCACTTCTGTATTTTCAGAGGTGATTGACGCTCTGAAGAAGGAGAACTGAGAAAGGCTGTCAGACTGACTGTCAGTTTTCTCACCTTTAATCTTTTGATTCTTTCCCTGATCCCACTGGGGAGAGTGGTTGAGTGGCTGTGTGGGACTTAGTCGCTATCTGGGATTAAACCACAATAGTTGTATACAACACCTTCCCTAGACACTCAGATACTTTATGAACCTAGTGGTGTAGGTTTTGTTCATAGTTTAGAGAAGGAATTACATACCAGAAAGTTTAGTTTGCTTTTTATCTCCTTTTTACACCTGAAAACTCTTATAGGAAAATATTGTCTAATACTGACTACAGTTTTTATATTTCATGAACACAGTACTTCCCCTTCTCAAGGTGTCTTGAAAACCAAATGTATGGGTGCTTCTGTAATTTGGGTATGTTCAGTAATTTTTCTAAAACAGAGGAGGAAAGGAATTAATGAGACAGAAAAGTTTAAGATACATTAACTTTCAGTAAAAAGTACTCTGTGTTGCCAATGCTTTGCCTATGCATTACCATTAATCTTTCTGTACTAAACATTGAAAAGTTTACCTGTAATGGAATAAAATTAATTTTAAATTACTCCTACTCAGGGATGGGAGTGATGTCAGTTTTGCTGGCAATGAATGCACAATCAAAATAGATTGTAAAATTTGCACATTGTTAGAACTTGTCTGTTTAGTTTAAAATGTTATGACATTGTTTATTGAAGTACTAAACTTGGTCTTGGACTTGGTCTGAATTCTCAAATCTCTTCAACAAAACATTATAGTCACTCAATGAAATTTGTTCCAAAAGTAAAATTTGGCCAAATACTGTGTTATTCTCTTCCCAAAATGGTTATTATTCTTCTATCTATCTGAAATGATCATTTCTACTTCAATGTTACCAATGGTTTGAAGGCCATAAATCTGGGGGAGGGAAGTGTCAGAAAGGAGAAATCAATTTCTTAATTAAAAATTCTATTTTAAGATGTAGCATTTCTAATCAAATTATTAGGCAAAGAAAGCCCAGACTCTACAATTAACATGTATACTACAGGAAGCAGAACAGATTATCTTGACAGTTATCAAAAGCTTCAAATACAGGCAAGTCTGTGACTACCATCACAGTAACACCTGTGGAATTAAAAAACATTAATACACTTGCCACCACAGTGCTAGTAAAAGCTACCAAAACCACTGCATTCTACACTTAGAAACTTATTTTCACACAGATACATGAAATTTCAAGAAAATAAAATATAAAGTTGGCCTAGTTCTCCTAATCTTTGCCATACAGCTTTAGATGTTATGTGTGTTTACCTGTGTCTGTTATGGCATTCACTGCACTTTGGTGGATTGAGGGACAATTCTGTTCTTGTTCCTACATTTGATATGTTTTGGTTACATGAAGATATTTCTAAAATATACTCACAATACAGTGAGACACCGGATGAAGGATGATATTATGGAGCAGTATTTCTGCAGGACTGATTGCAATAATGAAAGTAAACAAATAAAGAAGTTTCAAAAAAGCCTCAATATAACTTCCACTTCCTTTTAATAACATATTTTCTGATACAGGGCACCTAATCTGAAGAACTACTTTCTGGAAGGAAAGTTGTGATATTTAACTCTTCAGGGTTCATACTCTGCTTGTTATTTCTTGTAAGCATCTTGTTTTTTCCTATGTTGCCACTCTTTATTACTTTCTTTTCACCCTTTCTTTTTTTTCTTTCTTTAGTTTCTTTTTAACTATTATTGGTCATATTTTAAGCCTAGACGATCTGCTCCAGCTAAGTAATTTTTTACTATAGAAAAAGTTGGCTGTATGAAAAGACAATCTAAATCTCTATTACTTTTTCTGTTACTTCCACTTATCTGAGATGAGGAGGAGAAGCTGGAGACAAACTGTTCCATAACACAATCATAAAATGATCCAAAAGAAATTAAAAGCAACTTATCCATTCCTTTATGTAACCATTTTCAGTAGGGAAATAAGGTAATAAATGACTCTTGAGTTAAAATGTCAAGCTGTGGTACTGTTTGTGTGTGATGACTGAGGCACAAACTCCGGTATGTTTGGGAAAAGTCCCAAACAGTAAAATAGTAATGAATTTAAAAATTGATTTCAATATGGGTCCCTGAGGCCAGGAATGACAACTTTCCTGACCTGCTACTTTGCTACTCATCCAGTGTGGAAGGGGTTTTGAGATTTGATTCCACCCCGCCGTGAAGTGGTAGCTAGAACTTCCACTTTGAATTTTTCAGAACACACAGTAAATTACAGGAGGAAACTGTCTGATGCAATCTACTTACCATTTCAATCTCTTAATTTTCTCTCACAATTCATTTCACATTCTACTTCTGAGACAGAATTACTATGTTCTAACTCAGACAATTCTGATCTAAGGAATTTTATTTTAATTTTCTAACCAGAAGAACCCCATATATTAGAAATCACAATATAATGAGAAGGGGTCAGTTTTTTTTGGGTTTTGTTTGTTTGTTTTTCCTTTATCACCCTCATAAACACTGTGGTCACAAAGCCTAATTCATCCTGTGCTTTTTCCTTTTCTTATTACAATCTTTGTCAGTGAAATGAAACATCAGAGAATTTTAATACCCAGTATAATTACTGAAAGACAGTAATATACTGTGTAACTCTGACCTTTTCAGTGTTCTGTAATTTGATTGGCAGGAAGCCATTCTATTTCTGTTTTACATTTTTGGCAATCTAAATCTCAAAAGAGAGGCTGTATGACCAACCAGTCAAAACGCAAAGGATGTCAGATGCAGTGAGTAAGGTTCAGTAATATAATTTACAGGTTACATTAGACACCACTGAGAAATGAGATTCTTGCCACCAGTCAGTTATTGTATGATAATAGTGTTGATAAACAGCCAAAAAGAATAAAAAATTCCTTAAAAAGGGGTCAAAAATGCTTTTTTTCCTTTGGATACTGATGAGAAGGATGGTGTTACTAGGATCAAGGAGAGCGGAGAAATGCCCATATGGACAAAAGACATATATAACACAATATAATCCTTAATATTTTATAAATACTTTTCCAAAGATCTCTGACTGCTACTTTGATCCTCTTTGTTCTGACAGAAAAGGAAAATAAGGGGGAAAAAAAAGGAAAGAGAAAAAAAGAAAGAAAGAAAAAAGTTGTGCGAAAATTAAATGCAAAAGAAAGAAGAGCAACTATTCTCTTGCTAATGATTATTACAGGAAACAAAGCCGGTAAAGTCTAAAATCTAAAGACTTTATATTCTCTGACGGCACATCAAAGCTGGTATCCAGAACTTAAAAGACTGAAGTACAGATAGAAAATAAGGTGTCTAAAGTCTTGGCATCTAAGACTGAACTAGTCACTCCCAGGTCTCTTTCTAATCAAGGTAACATTTGCTTCAGCTCACTCTTAGACAGGTCAGATAAATTTCCTTCTAAAGGTGCCTACTTCCATCCACTGTTTACAAAGTGAAGCTCAGTGAGAGGAGCAAGAGCTCAGATACTTTCAGCAAGGTGAGTTGACCTTGTCTTGATGCCAGATGCCCATCCAACTTCTTTTCTCAACAGCACAGGGGAGAAAAAGGAAAGAGCTTGTCGGTCTAGATAAAGAGAAGGAGATAATTTATCAGTTACCATCACAGGAAAAACAGATTTGACTTGGGGAAAATTAATTTCATTCATTAATTAAAATAGATTTGGATATTGAAAAATAAAGACAAAAACCAAAATACCTCTGACTCCACTCTTTTTCTGAGACTCAATGCCATTCTTTCATTCCTATCTCATCCATCTCCCCTCACCCTGAGCAGTACTTTGGGGATGGGAAGTAGGAGATTGCAGTGAGTCCATTAAAACATCCTGATGCTGCTTCTTCCTCAAACTTTTCCCCTGCTCCAATGTGATTCTTTCCCATGGGCTACTTTTAGGAACTGCTCCAGCCTCAGTCCTCTCCACAGGCTGCAGTCCTCCAGGATAAACCCGATCCAGTGTGCTTTCTACCAGCAGCAGTTCCTGTCAGGAGAACCTGCTCCAGCATGGCTCATCATGGCATACAGATTTTTTCAGAAATAGCCACCCACTTTGGCATGGTTGTCTCCATTGTCTGCAGGGAGATACCTGCTCTACTGCGGTCTCCTCCACAATCTGCAGGGGAATCTCTGCTCTGGCACCTGGAGCACCACTGCCTTTCCTTATACTCTCATCTTGGTGTCTGCAGGGCTGTTTCTCATCTTTTTTCCTCTCCATCTCACACTGCTGCACACTGTTTTGCCCTATATTTTTTCGCTGATGTGTTCAGCTTTGTCCTGTGGTAGGTCTGCTGCAGAGGTGGCTGGAACTGGCTGGAACCAACTTCATCCAGCATGAGCCTTGGCCCCACCTCACGAAGTGAGGTCACCCACTGTCAAAATACTAGCATGGACAACCAATACAAAACAGCATAGATACACTACCTCAGACCCCAGAAAAGAACAACCCTGAGCTCTGGATACAGAGTTTGTATCACTATCTGTGGTTTAAAGCATAACTTGTCCTTCGTGCATTTACCTGCAGGGTAACTTCAGACTGTGAACATAAGATGATCCATTATCAAATTAAAATATTGTTTTTCAAGTAAGATATATACCTCCACCTTCCAGCATATGTGATTTAAATGTTATTTATTAATATTAGTTGTGCTTTTCAGCTGTGGAAGAATCACATTAATCTTTTATGCAAATATGTAGCTACAGTAAAGACAAAGATCCTTCCAAACTTCTTAGATAGAAAAAGCTGGAAGGCAGATTTGCTTTGCTCATGAAGAAGTGTTAGACTACAGCAAATATTCCCTTTCTACTTCTCTTCTTTTCCCATTTCAATTACCTTTGTACCATGTTTCACTGAAGAGGGATAGTTGCTGTGTAGAGCTACAAGACACTTGCTCCAAATGGCAATGATGAGTAAGGAGCCCAAGGCTCTACCCTTCTGTCTGACAGGCACAGATGCTGTACTTCCTTAAGCAGTCTTAGAGAGCGTAGCCCTGGTGCCTACATGTCAACATTTTGTAGTAGTAGAAACTGACACTGGTAATAGTGGAGAAAGTGAAAGCTGCAGGTCCTCTTGCCTTTGTTACATGAGCAATGACTTATCTCACTGGTATCAGTGAATCTGCTTGTCAGCCTGGTTAAATGGAGGAAGCATTTAGAGCAGTATTACAGGTGGATAGTGGCTGAAAAAATTGGTCATTGTCTCAAACCAGAATTCGATAAAACACCTGAAAAATTCAGAATAAGTTCCTTGGAGCTGTCTAAAATATGTGGAGGCTCTAGCACTTGTATTTTACCTGTGTAATGGTGTGTGTTTGTATATTAAAGGATGCCAAAGGCAACAGGGAGTCAGAAGAAATGAAAGATTGATAGGTACCAAAACAACTGTGGACTAGTGCTTGTACTAACTGAAAAGGCTGGTTAAAAAACTGAGAATGTGCAAATTGATTCCGCTGGCTTGATAAGGCCATTTGACTTGCTCATGAAAATCAGCAGAACTGAACATGAAATAACTAAGTATCATTAGCAATTTTCCTTAACAATGGAAACAACTCAGACTACTGGCTACCTGCTCAAGGGAAAAAAATAAAAATAAATTGAACCCACCCAAAAAACCTGACAAACCAAAACCCAAAAGTTTATTTAGGTTATTAAAAGAAGAAGAAATAGTATTCTATATCGTTCCTCAAAATTACTTTGAATATGTGTTGTACAAATAAACTGTGTACTTCCATCTAAATGCGGCTTTTTCCATTGATAAGAATTTCTTTCTGCTGCAGTCATGGTTACATATTCCCTATTCTCTCCTCCAGCCCCAAATCTGTCTGCTATAAGGTATGAAAAAAAATGTTTCAAACATATCTTCAAAGAAAATTTGCCTTGGTGATAGTCTGGTAGGGGAAGAGACTGTCTCTAAACAAAAATAGCTCAAAAATCTAAAATATTATAATTAATCTGACTTTGAAATTAACATTTTAATGAGACTGACATAATCCTGATTTGCTTAAATTCCTTTTAATATTTCAGTCAGTTAGAAAACACTTCTTGTTCTTTGCAACATACTAAACAAAAATCACAAATATTTCTGAGGCATTGAGAATTGCTAGAGTCTGAAACTAACTCCTGTTGAGTCATAACAGCATACCAGTCATAGTCCTCATACAAAAGAAATCTTCTTCACCTCTTGATTTGTAAGATATTGTTAAATGTGCATAATGGGTTCTGGATGAAAGACCACAGTTCTGTAACTATGTCCTTTACTATGTTCTGTGAGAGACAAATGCTTAATGGTTTAAACGTTGCTAAAACCATCGAAGAACTTGTGCCCACTACAGCAAACTGCAAAGAAGCAGCTGTTCATCTGTGACCACCAAAGTCCACCCCTCTCCAAACAGGCCATCTAACTGGAATTTGGACTGTGACAGGAACTTGAGATAATATAAAGGGAATACTATTGTCCAGTTATCCCAAGTCTGGGGAGAAGAATGTATCCACAGGTGATACTGGAAGAGACTGGAATGCTGATGGTTCAAACTGTTCAGGGAACAAGCTGCTGATGTGCAAAGTACCCACCTCAGGCTACAGCTGGTGATGACTGAGATAAGAAAAAGGCAAACCCTGTGAGGTGGGTACTGTCTCTTTGTACTTACACAAGTGAATTCAGCTGTGATAAGTCCCCTGTCGGGGAAGTACATTCACACATAGCCTGAAGGTTGATACCCCAGAGTGCTGTGAGCCCTTCAGAAGGACCTTGGCAGGTTGGAGAGATGAGCAGAAAAGAACTGTCTGAAATTCAACAAAGGCAAATGTAGGGTTCTGTGCCTGGGGAGGAATAACCCTATGTACCAGTACAGGCTGGAGGCTGACCTGCTGGGAAGCAGCTCTGTGGAGAAGGACCTGGGTGGACAACACACTGTCCACGAGCCAGCAGTGCCCTTATGGCCATGAAAGTCAAAGTTATCTTGGAATGCATTAGGACAAGCATTGCCAGCAGGTTGAGGGAGGTGATCCTGCCCCTCTACTGAGCCCTGGTGAGGCACATCTGGAATGCTTGTCCAGTTCTGGTCTCCCTAGTACAAGAGAGTCATGGAGCCCCTGGAGCAGGTCCAAAGGAGGGTGACAAAGATGATTAAGGGACTGGAGCATCTCTCTTTAAAGGACAGGCTGAGGGAGTTGAGCCTGTTCAACCCTGAGAAAGGACAACTGAGAGGGGACCACATCAATGTCTATCAGTTTCTGAAGGGAGGGTGTCAAGAGGATGGATCCATGCTCTATGTGGTGGTGCCAAACAATAGTACAAGAGGGTATAGGCAGAAACTGATGCACAGGAAGTTCCACCTGAACATGAGGAAGAACTTCCTGACTATGCGCCCTCACACACTCACTGCACGCTGGAACAGATTGCCCAGGGAGACTAGAGTCTCCTTCTCTGGATATACTCAAAAGACATCTGGATACAATCCTGAGTAGTGTGCTCTAAGATGACTCTTGATCAGTGAGGTTGGACTAGAAAACCTCCAGTGGTCCCTTCCAATCTTACCCATTCTGTGATTCTGTGTTTCTGCAAGTCGGAAAATCGGGGGGAGAAAAATCTCCTTTTTTACTTCCCTAACAAGGGACAAAATTTTTGAGGCTGAAGCATGGGAGGTGTCATGTTATATGAGGTGTTTGATGGCTGTTAGATAACATCTTGCATTCATCTGTTGTTATTTAATTAAATATTTCAGACTATTTTCTCTCTTTGCCTTCTATTCCAATTACACAGGACATTCTTATTAGATTATCAGTTAAATAAACTTTTTAACTTTCACCTACAACTGGTATAATTACATTTATGTAAAAGTTCGCTACGTTTCTTATATGCTATGTTTAATTTCTGAGTACAAGAAAACATATTTTATGTCAGTTTCTAGAGGGAAAAAAGCCTGAAAGATCACACTGCTGTAGAATGCAATACAAGAATCTGAAAAAATCTTCTATAATGGAGGTGTGGTGGTATGAATCGAGTCATCGTACATCTTCATGTTAGAACATCTGCACTTTTCACTGACACAAAGACCTTTCCATTAGCTGAGGGCCTTTTACCCACCTAATCCATCTGAATTCATTCTTTGATCCTTGAAAAAACTTTGTTTGACATATTAATACTATTCAGGCTCTAAAGGAGTATCACAAACAAAATCTTTTGGAAGAAAAATATAAAGAACTTATGACACTGAGTATATGGTCAAAAGTAAAATGACTTATTTTCTTTGATTTTCTACAGATATAATTAAATCATGAATATATCTATTTTTAAGAGAAAGAGCCAAATCATGAATATATATATTTTTAAGAGAAAGAGCATAATTTAACAAAATTATAAGGGTTTAAGAAAATATCCATAGTATAGCTATAAACTCCTTCTAAGGGGTTCAAATAAACTTTTAAGGCCTGAGTCAAATGGGAAAGGATTTTGTAGGATAAAAAATCCTTTGGTATTTGCAAATTCCTAATAAATATCAACAAATGTCAATCAGCAGTCAATTTGGAAAAAAGAAAAAGAGAATTCCAAATGTTTCTGGGATATTTTCATACAGTGGTCAGTTACATTATTTTGGAAAATTTATATCATGGACCTCATCTCATCTCCAAGTATTTTAAGTTCATAGGTCTCATGGGTTCATTTAGGAATAAGAAAGCCCATAAAAGTTAGACTTTTATATTGATGCTTTAGGATTTTAGCTTTTATATTTTTCATATATTTGTAATTCTGCAATTATTTAGTGTGTAACTCTAAACTCTATATAGACTGTTAGCTACTGTTCTCCCATTTTGGTCAGACAAAACAATTACTCTCTAGGCCTGTAAACCAAGGACACCTTACTGTCTCAGGCCCCGAGAAATGTAAACAAAAGGGAGTTGCGGGGAGCAAACTTAAAGTAAATTACTTCATTACCTGAAGCTGTAATTGGAGGATTAACCCCTGATATGTAAATGGCCCAAACTTATAAAAATATGAAAACCCATGACCTGTCATCCATTTTTGGGTGTAGCCCCTGGGGGGCTTTGTCTGCCCTAAATGTACCTGAGGGCCCTTCAATAAACATAACTGCTTTTTATTCTCTTAATTTTGTCTAGCCTCTGTTTTTAGGTAGTCCCTCAAGGCATCAATATATCTTCTCAAGGGTGTCAGAGCATATAATATCAGTACTGAAATCTAATGTCGATATAAAGGTTGGCCAAGCAAGCTACATCTAAGTAAAGAAACCTGAAAAAAAGTCAGAGAGAGAAACCAAATTTAAAAAACAGGCCAAGAAGAGCACATTTTGAACAATTTACACCTGTGAGGCATGCTTCTTCTTAAGACACTGACAAATGCAGAAAATATTTTAGGAAATCAGGCTTTTACCTATAATCAAAGAGCTCAGCATGGTGCAAGGCTGTTGGATCAAAATCTTTCGGAGACCTGAGTTATCTTATGATTTCTCAAGGAACTTTATTCTCTCTTTCCATGCTTTTCTTTGTCCACAACATTTCTGCTTAGGCATATTTCAATACAAGTTACAACTCAACTATATGGAGAAATCAGTGTAATTAAAAAATAAGTAAGGCACCAAACAAGACTAAGAATGAAACATTATGGATGCTCTCTGTGATTGTTATCTTCCACAAAAACTGTGTTGGACTTGGAGGTCTTGTCAAATGGAATGAAAAAGTCATAAGAGTATGTAGACACATACTCTAGCACTTTACAATTGTCAGGCTAAGATATCCAGTTTTAAAATATGTGGCTTGTTTTATACCATTTTCCATGTGTTTTGATAATATTAAAATACTTTTAACTGTATAACAAGATGGGAGGAAAGAATACTTTAAAAAAAAAATAGAAAGAAAGAAAGAGAGGGTTAAAAAAGGACAAAAACCCAGGATATAAAATATTAAGGGTAAGAAAATCAGAAACAGAAATGATTAACACTTTTTGGGACTGATTTTCATTTTCCTGAAGTCAGTCATAAACATAAGTATAACAGGAATCAGGTCAGACCTTTAATCAGGTAATTGACTGGTTCTGAGTTCATTGGGATTTTTTACTTCTCTGTAGGCACTAACAGGCTGCCAGTCTTGGGCTGTAGAATTGCTGTAACTCTGCATGTTTCAAAAAATCCTGTAAAACTATTTACTATCCTCTGAGGATTTGACCTATTGTTTAGAAATTCCATAGTTACAGAATTAAAGATGATGAAAAACAAACAGAAAAACCTGAATCCCTCTGAGTTTCCACTATGTCAGTGAACTCTCTCTTTGAAAATCCCAGGCAGAGTGAGACAAACAAGCTTAGCGAGGGATCCCAGCGGAGCACTCTCCCTAGCAACAATAGTCATGTAAAGTGAGTTTCTGCATCCTCTTCTTGTTCACGAAGCTATCCCTGGCTCAGAAACATTCAAAGTTCAAACATTCAAAAGAGTAATTTTTGAGTCAACTGGTATCTGTAAAGATACAAATAAGGAAAAAATTATACAACACTATGTTTTCTGATAGAGCATACTTTTAAAAAGGAGTTCATGTTACTCTGCACATAGGAATTTTCTCCATTTTTAATATTTCCGTCATAGTAACTTAGATTTTTATATTCTGGTACAAGTATTAAAGATTAGAAAACTGATGTATTTTGGTATACTTACTTCGGGGTGGTTTTCAGGTCAAGTTTCTGACCAGTTCAAGTCCCACTCATGCTTCTTACACACAGTTTCTTTTTCTTTCCATTATAATAACTTCCTATGGCATTTGTTTCTTTCATTTTACCCAACTCTAAGAGATAAATAAATGCACTTTCTGTACCAAATTCAGGTTATTCTGAAATTCTTAAATATTGCAGTCAGTGTATGCATGGTAAGGAGAAGTGATTGCATCCAAAGTGGATGAATGTGATTAATGGCAATGGCTGAAGGGAAAAATACCAGAGATGGAAAAAGTATGAAAATGAATCAATCCTGGACTAAAAGCTCCAGAATGCAGTAACTTGGAATTCACTTTCAGTAAAGGCTATTTTTCTTATTCAATTTCTTGATCTATTTGTTATCCAAAACATGCAGGAATAAATTCTACAAAATTACATTTCATCATCTGAAAAAAACCTATTAATTTTTTAAAAAACTAATATTAGGTAATTCAATTCACTCCCTTAATTTTTTATAAGAAAAAAAGATAATTCCACTTGCATCTCTACATCATTCATGATTTTATATGGAGCATATTTTTCCAAGTTTAAATCTTATTTGGTCTCCTATGCTTTAGATCTCTTGCAGCCTACCCTAGAACATTTTCTACTTCCACTATTGCTTTATCTCCTTGAGGAAGTTCGATCAATAATGTTCAAGGAACACTATGGATTCATGTATTGGCCTAATTACATTTTCTGGTTTGTTTTCATTTCCATTCCTAGTATTTCCTAGCTTACCTTTTTTTTTCACATATTGACAGACTTCATCCCTTTTTGGACAGAGCCGTGTCATTTCTGCTACATGCAGGAAAGCATGTCTAATATACAGAATAGCTTCCCAGAGTAGCACCTTGTTCTCACATCCTAACGCTCAAGTCCCAGTAACAGCTGCTGTACACACTTGGGTGCACTTGGCTGTGGAGGCTTCATGATGCTTTTTAATGACCTGGGATCTGCCTGCACAAATATCCTGTGCCCAAAGCTGAAGAAAGAAGAATTATTCAGTTTTGAAAAATGGAACCAGGAGCTACTTTCCTGAATGTTATCTGTACTCGTTTCTATCTAGAAAATGCTATCATATTTATTTTTCTAAATGCTGCTCCTCAAAGTTCCTAAAAACCAGACCAGTCTCGTTACTCTGTGGGCTACTGCACTGAATTATAGTACTTCAGGATCAGTGACCCACATAAGCATTTCATTACTTCATTAAATATTGGTTCCTGATTTACAGTTATTTCTGGACTTTACTCTTTTTCTGCTACTTGAATATTCGCAGGTTTTTGATCCATTTTTGTAAAGCAAATTTCTGGCCTCCTCTTTTCTCCTATGGCCTGGATATATTTCTAATGGCCGTCCGTACCTTAAGGGAGTTTTTCAGAACCAAATGCTAGCTGAAGAAGGCAGCAGTAGGTCTTTCCAGCTTCAGTTTGACCTAAAATGCTTTCTGAAAAGTTGCATAATGCAGTTATATCCCCACACCATTGTTAAGGCTTTCCTCTTCTTTAACTTTTTTTAGTAAGAATAGCATCTGTTATAATTATTTGTTATAATCTTTGTACCTCTCTTCAAAGCCTAGTTTACTTTATGTCAGTATTGACTTGCAGGTTCTGTTCATATCCAAAGCCCTTTGTACCCAACAATACTTGTCAAGAGGCATGTGAAACACTGCCAAGCTGTTCCAATGACACTGATACTTTGCATGTAAAAATACACACAGTCAGCAGTTTAATCTGGTAAATCATCTAGAGTGTCCTCAATAGCTGGCAAAGATTAGTCATTCTTTTTCTTTGCTTTGTTGGGAGGTCTTGTACAAATTAATCTGAACATTTTCTCACGGTACTGAATTTATGTTTTTATCTATGCCAGTTGGGGTTGGGATATTGAAGTTGGGATACTGAAGAGGTTTTGTGAGGTTTTATTTGTTTGGTTGGTTTTTTAGAGATATTTCAGTTCATTCCCTTTGCATGACAAAATCTTAATTTTGCACATACCATTGTGTGTGCTGATACTTTCTTTTTTGCAATAATTTTATCTACAATCCCTAATGAGTGTTTTCCTTCCTTCCCCATTCTGAGGATAGCTTCAAATTATTTTCTTGTCATATCTATATATGGCATTGCTTTGTTGCCCAGCAACTGTATCTCAGAGTACAAGGTTCTTGTGTGTGCTTCTTAATGGACATTTTACATCTGCAAGATTTGTCCTCACTGTTAGAGTCATTATGAGATATCACAAACATTTTTTCCACCATTTGGTTCAAACTAATATTGCTGGTTTTCAGCATTGATTGGATTAGAGGTCTAACTGAATTAGCCACCAATACGACAGCCTAGATACAGGTGTGGCATTTGAGTGGTTTGTGCAATATGTGTTCACTAAGGATCTCAGGACAGGCTCTTTATAGGCTATAATCTCTTCAACAGAGCTCTGAAACAATTCAGCCAACACCTGGACTGCAGACGACTAAGTGACAGTGGACACAGACAAGGCTCAGGTCACTAAATACTTTCTTTGCCTAAGTCTTCACCACTGGGGGGTCTAAGGCCCCTGTGATCAGTGAAAAGGTTCCAGGTTGAGAGCTCCCAGCTGTGAATAAGAGTGGAGTCAGGGATTACTTGAGAAGGTTGAACCTCTACAAGTATGTGGGAATAAAAGGCTGTATCCAGTGGTGCTGGGAGATCTGGCTGCTCTCATCTTTAACAGGTCATGAAGATAGAGGGAGTATTCCCAATAACAGGAGAAATGCGCATATTGTACCCATCTTCCAAAAAGTCCAAAAGAACAGTCTGGGGAATTACAGATCGGTCATAATTTGCTCCCTGTGGAAATCATAGAGCAAGGCATGTCAGCACTGCTTTTCCTCAGACTGTTTTATGTATTTTTACACTGGACAAGAGAGCTCAAAGTCTTTGTCATTTCTCTGGTTTTCTTTTGCCTAAAGCTGCACAGAATGCTGCAGTAGTATCAATTGTTTGAGTTAAAGAAACAACTTTCAAAGAATTAAAATAATTAAAATTATTTTTATACAAATATATTCTAATATTAAAGTTATAAAAATATATACAATTCTGCTGTCTTTACAAGTGGAATGACTTTCTATGTGACGCCGTCACACAATCTTTAGAGACTCTATTCTACTTCAGTTACTGCCCACAGTCACATCTTTAGGTTTAGTTCACAGCTGTATCTCTATGTTCCATTAGCAGGTGTTCCTTTTTTCCCACTACCTTGTAAAATTATTCTTGTCCTTTCTCTGGATCCTGGTAGTCCCCGTGCTATCACGACTTCACTGCTTCTCATTATTCAAGGGAGATTCCATGATACCTCTACAAGACATAAGTTAGCTCCAAATATTCAGTTATGCCTACGTGAAGTAACATAGCAGCTGTGGAAGAACTATTTTAGATTATCACTTATCTCCAGCCTGGTTTCTCAGCAAGATTACTGATTACTCAGTTGATGTAAAGCATTGCACTGACTCAGCTGTAGCATATATATTTATGGGACTAGCTCATATACAACTAATTTAAATGTATCTGAATAGTTGCTATGCTACTTGGAGAAAATATTACCCATATTTCTAAAACTAAACAGGTTTTCTATAAAAACAAACAAAACAAAAAAAGAGTTAAAGAGAGTGTAAACCATGCAAATAACATCTAAACCACAGTAGATAGTATAAACAGTTTTAAAAAAGTAAAGCAAGAAATAAAATAACCACACACTTTCACTCATTGTAAAGAAATATCAGCATTTGACTTGGAGTCAATAAAAATGACTCTATTTGTCTTTCATTAGAACTGTGGTTAGAATTTTTAAAAATAATATTCTTTAAATCACATGAGTTAAGATATATTCAAATATATCACTATTCAATGAGAGAAGCATTTAAAAATATACTCCATTCTGTTCCTTATTCTATACTTTCATTCCTGTGTTAGACCCATTTTACTGTTTTCCAGTGAATTCACAAATCTTGAAACAATAAGCAGAGTCACATATAAAAGAATATAGAAATTTCTGTATAGAGTAGCTCAAAATAATTAGCTCACAGTATGGGGTGTCTATTTTTTATTTCTTCATGACTACCAACACTTTTTCCCCATTGAATTATATAAGTAAAATGTAACAGAATAGCAAGAGAGTTTCCAAAATGTACAGTAAATAATTAAAAGCAGGCAAGTCCTGCAGCATTTAGGCTGGGAGTCGAGATGATTCCATGTTCCAGTTTCAGCTATGGCAGTGACTAACTTGGGACAACTTTGCTGACTTTTTCTCCTTGTTCCTTATTCAGCTCAGCTGCACAGCTGAGTAAAAAGCAAGTCACAGTGACAGCCAGCTGCTGTGCCTAACCCATACTCTCTGGGGAAATAAATTGAAAAGGAATAGGGAGGGAAGAGAACACACAAAACCACCTACCATCTCAAACCAGATAATTGCAGGGACCAAAAAAGTGTCTAAATAATGTGCACAATCTGAAAGTCCTTACTGAGCATCACCAAGATTCTTCGTGTTGAAGAGGCTTTTAATCTCATGAAAAAATACTCTGAGATTTTATTGTGAGGTGACAAAGCACTGTTTAATACCTGGCACTTGCATTCTATCTGTAAACCCTGGTTTCTTCTTATCATAATAAATATGTTTTATTTAAAATTTTATCAGGGCAACACTAAACACAGCTAGTGCTTGGCAGCCTATGTGTAGTCGATGAACTATGAGCAGTGAAAGTTTGTAACAATGTAAAACCTTGCTAAATTCCCGCTGTCTCTCTAATCAGAATTGATTCAAACACTGTGAGTGAGAGCAGTTTCAGTGCTCCATCACTGAGCAATGTCAGGATTGAGACTTACTGGCACAGCAGTGTGGAAAGCACAGTAGTGCTGATATCCCTTTTATAGCAGACACCATTTCAGCTTGGATAACATACTCATCATCAGATTGGCCTCATGAACAGTGGCAGTTCGCGTGTTTACCAATGGGTTAATACCACCTATTTTGAGTTTTGTGCAGAATGAGAAGGAAGTGCAGTCTGCAGTTTGAAACTTTGTGTATATATATGATTTCAAGCAAATAAATAAATTTAAAGTTAGATGCCTAAAATTTGGTATCTGAATTACAAGTTAATAAATGACTACACAGTGTGATGTGTTTCTCCAAGAGAAGGTAAAACCCCCAAATCTGTTACACAAAGCAAGAAATCTTTTTTTAATTTTGTTTTACTTGGTACAGTTTATTTCTCAGTGCATGGTGAGTCTGTTTAGCAGAGAGGACAAGCATAAGGTGCCCATGAATGAAGGGCAGTAGGCAGTCTCTCTCATAGTGTGCCCTGCAAATGTTCACAGATTTCACGCTCCTCTTAGTCTTTAGCTTAGTCCCCAGTGACAGGTCACAACCATAAGGACATCTGTACTTCAGCTTGGTCCCTAGATCAAGCCTCAGTTTGTTTTTTTTTTCACTGCCATACATGCTAGTAGTGCAATTCCGGGATTATTCCCAGCCACAAAGTGTTTGTTTACAAAGTAGTTTTTGGAGTAACCAAAGGTAAGTAACACACTTGTCCTTTATCTCAACCTGTTTTGTAGCACTATACGTAATTGTGAGCAGTTTATTGCACAATTATTAGTCCTACTTAAGACAGCAGAAGACAACATACTGCTGTGAGGCATCTTGCCAGAGACTGGTGATTTAAATGCTGTGATGTCAACACATTTTAAAGTGCACTGTTTAAGTGCCATTGTTATCTAACCTTTATTTATATCTTATAACTGGCAAACACCAAGGTACAGAACAGAACTCTGCATGATATAGATACAGCTGAAAATATAACACAGCCCAAGTATTGTCATTTCTGAATGAGCTATAAACCTGATTTATTAAACGTACTCTATCAATGCTACACCAGGAATGGAGTGATTACAGAACCTTTTCCATTGTAAGAATGTATAATTATGATTCCTCCTTAAGAAGAAAGAGGATTTTTTTATAGCATACTTAGTATTTTTCAACATGCTGGGCTGTGTAAAACTGATAATGAGTTGAAAATTAAGACTGTCAGCAGTACATTTTACAAAAGAGCACATAAGCCAGTCAAATCCAGAAGCTATAATGAACTTTTTGTTTGGGTTCTGGGAGGGAGACAGGTCGAGCTGGGTGATTTGGGTTTGGAGTTTTGTTCCCTTGTTTGGGAGGAGGAACAAAAAGGAGAAGCTCACGGGGAAAGGACATTGACCACCTCATTACAGCTTTACAAAACAACCCTAGAATTTCTATGACAGAAATAAAAAATTGTGTTGTTATTATCTTGCAATTTAAACTACTATAATAAACATCAATATTCAATAAACAATACTCTAAAGCCCTTCATCAGCTCAAATTCCCAATGAACTCAGTGGTAATTTTGCATTTGTGAGGACAGATTATGGCATACACCTCTCTGAAGGAGGCCAACACAAACTTTATGCATAACTAAAATCTATCATATGTGTTGTTTTGAGGGCTAATGTCTGATTTAGATGGTACGATTGTTTTTTTAATCTCAACCTGAAACCTGCAAGTTTTTCTCAGAAATTATACTTACCTCTCTCACTATAGTAATCATCACCTTTTGATAGGTTTTTCAGTATTGTGGCATGGCACCACATACAGCTCCTTTATTGTGATAGCAGTCTCATTAGACATAACTCGCTAATTTAACATTAAATCACTTGGGCTATGTTAATGTAAAACAGGTACGAGAACACTAATTTTGATAGGATAATTATATTAATGAACATTGAAAGATTTTACCCATTCATTAATTAGCAATAATAAAATGTAAACCAGTTTTACAGTGATAACTGCAACAAAATAAATGTTCTTGGCATTAAGCACAGATATCCAATTACATTTCAAGAAAAAAGATCATAAGTTGTTTTTAGATCCATCTGCAAATGTAAATTTTGTTAACACTCATTGTCATGATATTCAGTTTTTAGCTACTCAAATATTTATCAAATATTTTCTTTAATAATTGTGCATGTTCTACTGAGGTCATATTCTGTATCATTTATTCACAGTTACTGGATATATTCTCTATGCGTATTTTACTTGTATTGAGCTGCACATTTTGAGGAGTAAGATGCTATTCAATGACATGAATAAGGTGTTAGAACATGTCTACAAAGGTAAATGAGCATTTGGTCACAGTTTAGCAGAAAATATTTTCAGAGAGATGATAAATAATCATGCAACTTGCATTTTACCCTTTTATTTATCTCAGGTGTAGAGCAAGATGTAGAACAACTCAGATTCTGAGTGAGGTTGGGGGAATAGTAAGCAAAGAAATCTAAGTATCAGAGGTAAAGAGAAGAAATCAATCCCCTACAAATGATAAGAGTATTAGGCCTGGACTTTTGATTCAACCTGTAAATGATTAATAGATATTATCAGGGAGATAAGTAGAAGTAATATGGTAACATGAACAGGAAATCAGAACTGGACAGATGAGTACTCTAAAAGCTTTTGAGAGCAGTTGCATGTGAAGATTTTGTATTTTCAAAGATATGGAAAGAATCACGCAGATTGCTGTGTAAGGGGGACAATTAAATAAGAATGTACAAAGAACATTGTGAAAACAATGAAAGATTTGGGAGTTCAATCAATATGGGAGAGTCACTAAAAAGAGAAACACATGGAAAAAGATCGTCAACAAGAAAATAGCAAAAAGGCAAATTAGGTAGCAAGATCTTAACTGATGTACCACCCTATTATCAGGATACTCATATTTTGGGGGAAAAAAGCAAAATTAAGTGAAAAATTTATCTGCATAAGAATCTGAAAGAAAAAAATGCTTACTCTTACCTACTTAATAATTCTAAATGCCCAAACTAGAAAGACCTCCATCTTGAGTACATAAAAGAAGTATGAGTGCATGTGGGATTCAATACATTATGCTCACAGAATCATGATCTTCCATCTCATAATAAATTTTTAAATCTGTTCTTATTTAGTGCTTCAGCTGCTGTCATATATGTTGTAATCATAGTGTGAGAGAGACTCGTGTAGCAACCAGCAATAAATAAGTTTGTTAAAATACACAGGGGAGTTTATTTTATATCAGTGTGCATGTTTGTAGAAATAACAAATAAAAAGTTATATTAGAAATAAAGATATTAGAATAAAGAAATCATCAGCAGGACAGGAGAAACAAACAGTGTTTGGAAAGAAGTCTAATACTTTCAAAATTAGAGACTGAAATGGGTAAAAGTGATAGTTGAATGTTAGATACTCATCAGGTTCATATTGCTTCGGTGAAAATATTATCCCCCAGTCCCTTGCAGCTCTAGCACTGTACAGCTGAGAATGATGTTCATATTTTGGTGTTTAGTTCACTTTAATTTCGTTAATCTATGAACACTTGGGTTTGTCTTCAACTTAACATCTACAACAAGATGTAAAATGAAATAATACTGAACTGATGACTAGATAAGCACATATGACAAAGCATATGGTTGTTGTAATATTAGTGTATCACACCAAAATTATTACTCCACAGAAATATTAGACCCACTGCATTCAATAACCAAAATAATTTATGAAGAAACTTTCTGTTTCTCATTCAGCCAGGAGAGCATATTTATATTTTTCTTATTTAACACGTTCTTAAATTTACATTGTAAAAGTGTAAAGAATTCATAGAATGGAAATCATTGACAAAAAATGTTATCAGCTTTCAAGTGTAGCATGTAGAAATAAGCCTTATGCTGGTATTTACAAACAACTTCATACACTTATTCTGAGCCAGTCACCACGACAGTTCACAGCTGCACAGAGATCACAATTTTCACCTTGGACCTTGCCTCCACAGCTCAAAGCTGTGAGCACTTTATATGGCTGTCTTTCTGAAGTCAGATGGAATTTGGGAACCTGGTACATTTCCAGCTTTTATTTTAATGTACTTAAGATGAGTTCTTTTGAGACTTTGCCTCTGAGTCCCTTAAGTATGCATTTACAGCATACCATGATTTAGAGGAGCTACAAAATATGAAATAAAGCTGCTTATGACATCAGAGTAAGTCAGCCTGTGAGTGTAAAAGATATTGGAACTTATAGTCTTAGAATCCTTTTTCAATTTAGTAGCTTATTTATTTATTTCTTTGCACACCTATTTTTATAACCTTGGATGAATAAATATATGTGCATAGTAGTATGTCTGAAGCTTAGCTGAAGCTTTTTGAAGCTTATTATTAATGGGATTTGTAGACAAGCATCTCTGCCACTTGCTGTTAAAGGACAGATTGCTCAAATTATATACCTTCCAAGGAGAGGATCCACAAATAAATCCTTACTTTTACTCATGTACAGATGTTAGTAGTGGAAGAGATTTTCTAGAGATGCAGCTCATCACTATTAATATTCTCTGTTATAGTATAAAATTATAAATAGTTCTATTTATGTTATACAGATAGGGAAATTTTTCATGTGGAAACCAAGACAGCCATTGACTCCAATTTCAAACCACTTACACTGAAGAAGACAGCCTTCTCTTAGGATAGTCTTGTGGCAAAACCTACAGAATTTAAATTACAGCTGTGGAATAGCAGGTTTTTGGAATGCCTGTGTATTCATCCACTGTACTTGGTTATTTATTTCCTGTAGGACGAACTAGGAGTTCCCCACTTTGTCTGCAAAGAAGAGCCAACAAACTGGCCTGAGACAAATGACTCATCGGCAACAACCTGAGATTCAGGCAGTCAGGAAGATTCCCCTGGCAGCTTGTGCTGCATCTGCACAGACTGAAATACACCATTTGTGTGGTTGATTAACCCCCTGGATGGAGAATGTGGCCGAAGACAGCCACGGGCCATTCCTGATATAAAACTGATAGAAACTGTAAATAAAAAAGGTTCTTCTAAATAGCCTGTAGAAACTGTGCTTGCAGATACAAAATGTTCACATAAGACAATCCTCTTCACATAGATGAGATAGTTCAGAGATGTTTTGCACAAAGTTTAATAGAAATAATAGAAATGAATCATGCTGAGCAGGTCATGTGGGACCACAGCCCAGCTGGACACAGGAACAGAGCAGATCAGCGGTTTGAGGAGCCCCGTTCAATCCAGCTGGATGTCATTACAAGGACTCTTGCAACAAAGACTCCCATCACCCTCTGGACTGTGACCAACCATCCTGTCACAGAAATCCAATTCCCATTATAGTATTCAAAAGATCCCAACAGATTGGCTTTTGTTTGGTTGGTTTTTTTTTTTTTGTTTTGGTTTTGGTTTTTTTTTGTTTAATAGGTATTCTGACCGTGAGTGAAACAGTGTTCAATTCAAGTCTGAAAAATATAAAAAGGAGAACACTGATGCAATACACATACAAACAACATAGACATGGAAATTCTTGTACAACCTTTTCTTATGCTGACACATTTTTCGCTTCACTTCCTACTAGCACTCAAAAGAGTAACTAGTGTTAAAGTAAATGGCAAACAGTGAACAGCAGATAAAAAAAGAAAGCGTGAAATTAGCATCAACTATGCTTAAAGTAGAAGGTTTAATATCATCTTTAGAAAAAAGAACTGGACTTCTCTTTTATTCCTTTTATGAGGAAAAAGTAATGATCAACTGCGCATCTGAATTAGTAGATTTTTTGCAGCGAATTTTATACAAATAGCTAGTGCTATCACAGGTCTTTGTGATGATTCCTTTAGAAAGATAATACAGATGAAAAATTCAGCAGACATGAAGGTGAGGTAATTGTCAGAGTCTTCTCTAGGAGCTATTTCAAACTGAAGATCAGTAAAATAACAAGTAGTAGTGCAGGAAAATTATATATACATTTCTGGAATAAGTTATGATCATTATTCAAGATCTAGTCACACTTCAAGGTAAAATCATACCACAGTATTGTGCAGGAATAATATCTATCAGTCTATAAGAAACAGTATGATAAGATCACTATATCACATAATTACTGACTTGTAAATTCGGGGCATCCATTTCTTATTTTATTTTTCCTTTATAAAGCCATAATGATATATAAAAATGAATGTAAAGTAGTATTTAAGACTCTGTATTTTTAATTTAATATTGCACAATACATTTCATTTTCTTCCACTGAGAAAATCCCAGTAAAAACTAATGGATTTGAATGGATCCAGTAATTTTCTATCATGGCCTTATCTATCATAAGTTGTATTTTTAGATATGCCATCCAAGAGCTGTAAAATTTCTCTTTTCTTGTAGGAAATTCTCCATCTGAAGAACAATCCAAAATAAAGCTTAGAGTATTTTACTCTTGTGAAATGCCTGGAATATTTTGTTCCTGGTGCAGCATATCTTACAGCTGTCAAGACTCTTATCCTAAAATTTCTGTGTTGAATTTAAAAGCACTTTCCATTTTGTGAGTGCAAATATAGGCAAAGAGGACCCAAAGCTCTTGTGTTTTTTATAGGTTTTATCTTTATATCAAGAAGAGAGAGAGAGAGAGCATGAAATTTATTAAGACTCAGACTGAACTACTGATTTAAAAAATGAGACGTGGGGAGTGAGGGTGTTCCAGTTCAATATACTGATCATAAAATGAATGTGAACACTTCAGGGATGAAATATGCTTGAACATATAGAGAGGTGACAAATAGAAACTTACAGTCACATTCACAATTAAATTAATAATTTTCACCTGAAGTCCTCATCCTCTATTTTGCCCTCTAAGCACCTATAAAAGGTACAGTTGTGGGAGTCCAGAGTGCGGGGAATATTTCTCTGCTTGTTTTAAGGAGTTTTACCCCCCTGGACAGCACTGGTTTTGACCTTCATCCATGGAGAAAGCTGCCAACTCTCTGGGAAGAAGTTGAACGCACTGCGGTGTGAACTAGGTGATAGAATGTTATGTAAGGTTACACAGGGTGAAGATATAAAGGTGTTGGGTTTGTTAAAGTAGCAAATAGATAAAAAGCAAAAAAACTCCAAAATGGAGGATTGTTGTTGTTTTATAACCTCCTTCTTGTTCTTCATGCTACTCCATTTAATGCAGCAAAATTGTTTAAAGTGATTGGATAGAAAATTCCGCAGTTCCTGTGGACGTTTTAAAAACATTTGTTGAATATTGGTAGAAAAGTGAAAATATCTGTCGTTTCAAACACTGATTGGATTGTTTAGCTTTAAAAACGCCGTGTTATCTTGATTTCGGCGGCATTCTGCGCATTTTCCTCAGCGTGCACGTCCCTCTGCTGTACTTCTAACTTTTCTGATAAGACTTAATAAACTATCTGAGAGCAGAGAAGGCTGAATGTCCATTAATTAACGAAAATCCAGGCAAGGACTCAGAAGTCCTCCCCCAGCAGGGGAGGAATGATTTAAGGCACAGCAAGATCAACAGGTGGAATTCAAAACAGAATCCCACAACAGTATTCTAGCCAAAGGTTCCACATACACACAATTTGTTGTCCAGCTCCTGTTGGTACCTAGGGGGTTATCTACACGACATCTTGGTATGTAACACCTGGGTGTATTTTTCTATTACTCCATCAACATGGTATCTTTAGAATTTTGCTTTTTCTATATGTCTATCTCCTCACTAAATTGATTTATTTTATTGATTGAGTGTAAGCATTTGGTACAATTTGTGGATTATATAATTTCTTTGCCATAGTCTGTCATTTAGCCCAGTTATTCTCTATTTACATTCTTTTATTAAACATTTCATGTATGCTAGTGTGCTCCTTTCTTTCAGAATCTTATTTCCTTGTCTACAGGGTCTTTACTTGGACTTCTATTTTCTAAGGTATACAGGCAAATCTTTCTTTGTAATTCAGACTTGCAGACCTGGATCATTTTGTTTGCCTCCTTTCAATCTCAACAATGTATTTCTTATATTGAGAAGAATAAAATTGGATGTGATATAAAAAAAAATCAATTCAATTTTTAAACCATTATCTGGGGAGCAACATAAAGTACATTATTAGCAGTATATTTTTTCTTTGAAATCAGAATCTGTTGTGAGATGAATTTAGGTCTCCCTGACTGCAATAAAAGTAAATGGAATATAATGGGCCAAAGTGTAATACAATACAAGCCTTTCCAAGCTAAATTTTTTCTCACTGTCAAGCGAGCCTGATACGTTACCACAGGCATTAGTACATCTAAATTTATAGTAAATGCAAACTCTAATGGGAGATAAGGTGCCAAATCAAAAGAATCTGTGCAAAACGGAAGTAATTCATTTTAGGTATCTATTGTAGTCACCAGCTGGAGATTTCTGTCATCATTAATACTAGGTTTTAAAGGTATCACATATATGCAAGGTGTTTCATGGAACAAATTAAGTTAGGAAAGTCTAAATTTTATTATTATTCGGTGGCTTCAATTATATAGATCCTTCAGTTATACAGATCCTTGAAATTTATGTTGTGCATTAGAGTAGTGAAGTAACATTCAGAATTTTAGAGAAGGATGTAATGTAAAAGAGAAGAAAAAAGGATGATGAAGGAAAAGACAATGAGAGCATCCTACCACTGTTCTTATTTAATTTTCATATTGAAGTCTTACTGTTTCACTAAAATAGCAGAATTTAAGTTGATGATTAATTAATCCAGTGAGAAAAAAATATAAAGATTGGATCACTTCCTCTCTACCCTGTTCTACTTGCTGAACAAATTGATGGCTGCATTCCAACACAGTGATGTAATTCATTTGTATCTTAAAATGAAATCTTTGCTATGACCCACACTGTTGGGTTTTTTCATCTGAGACAACAGTACCATTAGATGGCACTCTGGGTAAAGTTGAAAAATTACTTTGTAAGGCAGTTGCAACTCAAGTGTTTAATGAAAGCACAATAAAAGAGAAAATAACAAAATTTTCATCAAATGAGAATATATTCATATTAATTATATTTTCAATAGTCTATGTTGAATATCAAAGAACTATTTAGATATTATATTTGAAAACAATGTTTTTTAGCACCTTTTTTTTCTTTTAAATGAGAGGTAGTGAATGCTTCCTGTAAGGAAGATATACTAACTGGTTCTTTTTTAATCTTATTTTCAGCTTTCTAAAGGAGATCTTAAAGGCAAAGGAAAGAATGTCAATATCTAATTATGTAAGACAAGTATCTCACAACATGAACATTTCACAGTATTATCACAGTGATTGAAAAATTAAGTTACCTCTCAAATATGTGTGACTATCTCATACATATTTTATGTGAAAGTGAAAGCCTGAAAATTTTTTACTAAGTTTGGCTTTCCCTTACTTCGTATGTATAAGTATTAGAGTACAATAAAAACATGCTTTTGAAGGATGTTCCAAGATGGGGGATTTTTGACAGAAGTCTCCATGTGAAAAAGAAGCAAGCAAAAATTCTGAAACTCAAAGCAGTCAATTATTTAAGGAAAAAATTCTTCTCTAAAATATCTAGACTTGTTTATCTTTTCATCTGTACAGACCTGTACAGACGTCCTACATCCTGGTAGAAACAAACCAAATAGAATATTTAAGTAATGATACACTAAATAAATATTTTAAATATTGTCCTTTAACTCCAAAACTGCCATTACTTAAACTCAAGCAACCATGAATCCAGTGGAATCCCATACAGTTCCAAAAGTACACTGATGCAGAGCTGGGTGAAGGCCTTAGTAATTAAATTGTTACCTGGCTTGTTTCCTATTAGATTGCCACAGTTAGAAAACTTTACACTTCAGAGGTTCAATCCTGCTTTCAAGCTGTTCTTAATAACTTGTTTTCACCCAATATTCAAAAATGTTTCACCTGATGTAGATTTAATCTCCAGACACCTGTATCCCAAATAAAGCATCACATATATTTCAAGCAAGTCCTGTGAATTCCAAATTAGACTTTTTGTCATGAACACCAGCTAATATGCTTTGGTCTGCTCTGTGAAGAAGAGAAAATGAAAGTTAAAGGGCTGGAAATGTCCTCCATATGCTTTTGGGGAGCAAAACATCTTTCATAGTCTTCTTGTGCTTTAGCCATGTGAAGCTAAGTTACCAGAAAATCACATTCTGGAGGCTCTCCAAATTTTTAGGGTCAAGTTGTCAAATAATTTATGTCATGGGGACTTCTGAGTGCTGAGAAGTTCCTTAGGAAATTTTGAATAATTGATGATGGGTGAGTGACACTGTCTCCTTAACATAAGACAAGGAAAAATTTAGAATATATTAATATTAGTATCCACTAATAGCACATATTTAGTAGTAGTATCCACTCACAATAGGACATGTAACAACACCATCTAATAGTACAGGAGGATTGATTGATATTTCAAAATTGATCCCTGTATTTTATACCTTCTTTCTATCTCCAGTTTTGGTGAAGATTAATTTCTTCTCCTGCCCATGCACTAGATTATTTCCACAAGAAGTCCCATTTTCCAGCAATGATGGTCTTACTGGATATTCAGACACAGGTGTGAAGCTGCCTTTCTTTCTGTGTGCAGCCTTCAAAAACTAAGTTCCACTCTGCTACATCTACAGGGGGAAATTTCACTATTCTGACACCACTAGGGCACTGTAGGCTAGATCTAAGTCTTCAGTCATTCCCAGGTGATCCAGCTGAGCTCTGATAGTGTTGTTCACTTTGCAAGTCTGTATTAAGATAGTTAGTATAGAAATTAAACTAAAAAAAAGGAAAAAATATTTCAAGAGGAAATCTTTTAGAATTGGAGATTTTTCATTCACCGCACAGAATTATTTTCTACATTTTGGTGGTAATCTAGTAAAATATAACTTCTCAGAGACTTATTCTTTCTTCTTCCTTTGCAATAGTCCCTTTGATGTTTTTTCTGTGATATTCTTCTTTTCTTGCCATTGACTATTCTCAGCACTGAAATGTTTGCTTAGAGGTAGTATTTCTCCACCTATTTGTTTCTTTTTCATTTTTTATTCAACCAGTCAATTAAGCTAAACAAATTTAGTCAATACAGTAGCTATTTCAGCAACTGGATCCATAAAGATACTTTGATTTAAATTTCTATATGAATTTTCAGAGCTTCCTTTACAATGGAAACTCTAGTTTCCAAATACATAGTTATTTTTTTGATGTCTCAAGATCCCATCAATGCATGAATGAACTAATCGAACTATTACCAATGTAAATCCCTGTATGCTATTTGGATGCAAATTTCAACCTTGCAGAATACCAGTATTTTTAAAGATAAAATAAAAAACCAGCCGTACAACAGATTTTGCTTATTTGGCTGGTTGGCTTTTTTCCAAGCCCTCTTTTTGTAGCGCAGGAGAAATGTGAATGTAAAATGGCATCGAGAAAATGGAGCAGAGAGTTTTTTATCTGCATATCAGGACACAAAATACCATGTTATGCCTAGTTTGAGACAGAAAATATGCAGTTGTTTTCCACTGCAGTTCACCTAGAGGAATAATCCCTTTGCCACTCTGCAGACTAAAGAGGAAAGACCCATCATATCAGGAGAGATGCTGGAGCTGAGTAAGGCAGCCCCACCTGCTCCCTGTATAGCATCCATCACAATTAAGTAAAGCCAAGGTGATAGCAGGTGGCTCTTCTGACAAGGATGGAGGCATTCAGCTGCTGACCTGCTGCACTCTTCTCTAGAGGTGAGCTCCTTATCAGGGGCTTCTATCAGGGCTGTTACCAGGACCACTGCTGTTTCCTGTCGGTGCCAATGATGCAGCCAGGAGCAGCATGAGTATCAAGGATTACAGAGTCCTGTGAGCAGTGATATGGGACTCAGAAGCACAGGTAGTTTTTTCAACAGTACTCCTGGTTTAAGGGAAGGAGGTTGAAAGTGACAGTCATATTTGGAGAATAAACAGTGGTTACAGGACTGATGGCACAGCCAGGGCTTAAGTACTTAGACCATGGGGCTTGCTTTGAAAAACCTGTTCTGCTGAGGGCAGGTGAGGCCCATCTGTCAGAGAAGGGGAAAAACAGCTTTGGTCACAGACTTGACAAGCTGGTCAAGAGGGCTTTAAGCAATAATTGTTGTATAAAGGGAACTTCAATCCATCCCACTCCTGTCAGTTTGATGCCAGTGACAGAATGAGATGCCCAGAGCCTAGAGCAGGATTATAGATCAGCAGGAGAGCACCCAAAGAGCAACACAAAGGAATTTAAGCCGCTCCAGACAATAAGGCAGCTTATATGGGGGCCCGACTTAAATGTCTCTATGCAAATACACACAGCATGAAGAATAAACAGGAGGAGCTAGAGACACACACACACCTGCAGGGCTATTATCTTACTGGAAACATGGAGATGTGGTGGTACAACTCCTATGACTGGAGTGTCAGAATAGAAGGATACAGGCTCTTTAGGAAGGACAGCTTCATGAGACAAGGAAGGGGTGTTGCTCAGCATGATGGACATCATGGCAGGAAGGTTGGAACTAGATTTTTAATGTCTCTTCCAACCCAAATTATTGTATGATAACAAAGAAAGCTAGAACACTATGAGCCAAATGTCTGCTAAAGATCCTAGAAGAAAGTGATCAGTAGGAAGACAGCTATACCACACATTTACATGGAAATATAACAGAAAACAACACTGACTTTCACAGAGTGTACTGACTATGTAGTTGTCATTAAGCTGTCAGACAAAAACCTCTGTAACAATGAAATTCTCCAAAGGTCTTTTATCTGGTGCCTACCCCTTTCATTGATCTTATACAACTGCAGATCCCTCTGTCAACCAAATAACACTGTGGTGTCTATGTTCATATATTTCCCCTATCCTTGTCCTTTCACTCACAGTAGGCTATGCAGGTAGACCTGGAAGAGATGTAACAAAAAGTCTTCTACCACCCTGAGCCTTCTGCATCACCTCCAGCAACCCACAGAGCAGAGCAACAACAATATCAGGAATGCTTTTCTACAAAACCCACAAAACTCTACAAGCATATTCATACAAAGGTCAATTAGAAGATTTTATTACACAGAATGAAATGAATAAATGAAAACACAGAGATATTAGCTAACCCCACATAAGCAGAGTTTAAAATGGCCAACAGGAACCAGATGGCACCCTACCTTTGCGTTCAGGATGGAGTCTGTCTATAGTTTACAGTGTACAGCAGTGTAGTGTGTAGTATATACATTTCTAATTCCTGAGTGATGCTTAAAAAAAATCTGCTTTTGTTCTTCTGTCTTTAGCTCAAACATCTTTACTCCCCTTTTTTCTTCCAGGCTGATAGAGATATTAAAGGAAGTAATCAATATGCTAAATAATACCCTCTGGTATCTTAAAAAAAGAGGTTAAACATTTCATTATGTCTAATCATATGGAGTGAACAGCAAACTGACAAACTCTCTGGGGTTGTCACAAATCTTTACACCTACACTGCACAGGAATTCAAATATTGTAGCTTTTTTACAGTGAATTGTTAAAGTAAATATATGTCATTGTCTTTCTCACAGTCTTCAATGAAACTATAAGTCAATTGTCAAGTTTTGATGGAAATTTATTGTTTAACAATTATTTCTTAGGTAGGTGGCAAAACCATCGTCATTATTATTATTATTATTATTATTATTATTATTACATAGCCATATTTTTATTTAGTATTTCTGTAGTACCTATAACTAGACTTCCTCAAAAGCAAGAACATTATTTCATACACAAAGTTAAGGTTTGGAATGCATTTTCATTTTGCATCAGGAAAAAAACCCAAACCATATACAAACAGCAACACCACCACTACCACCGTAAATAAAAAACAACCAAACAAAAAAACCTCTGCAGAAATAAACATGAGAGAATGCAAAAAGAGTCCAAAATGACAAAAAGACTTAGGAATTAATACATACCCAAGCAAGCAGCTGGACTACTACTAGTGTTGTTTACTGTGTGAGACAGCTTCTCATCTAATTCCTGCAATGCATCTTGTCCCTTTCTTTTTCCTACATTGCCACAAACAGGAAAAAAGTTGTGAAAACAGCAATAGTGACAGAAGTTTATAATTGGAAAAAAGTACAGATGCTGCTTTCTACTGCTGCTACCTCTTCTCAACATAGTTCCAATACGTTGATTATCCAACCAGCTGGGAAGAATATTGGTGATGTTTGGTTAGTCAAAGACTTATGTAAACCCAGTTGAATGACCAGCAGGAATACATGGGTGGATGGACTAGCTTAGAGGTCTGAGCTGCATGCAAGCTCTTAAACAGCTGAACAGCACATACAGTCTCATAGCCATTACTGGGCCCAGGAATAACTTATAAACTGTATCCATGAATACTCTGTTATGTAACATAGAGACTGTTCCTCTATCTAATATGTGGAATGATGGAAAGAAATGTCAAAAGACAGGGCAAAAGGAACAGAGGGAGAAGAAAACAAAAACCTTAGGATATGTTGATATTAGAATTCAGTTTGGCCCTTGAGTAAAAGATCTATGTACCAAAACAGATGGTGTTGAAGATCCAATATTCAACATCTGATTTTCAGAGGGCTTCTTCAGATTAGCTGTTGTCTGGTCCTAAAAGATGAATGTTCACTAATGCCAAGAATGCATTAGGTGTTCTCCTGAGATGCATTATCTTGTTTAGTTTCATCTAGAGGAATCTAGTTTGTGAGCTCCAAGCCTGCACTGTGATGCAATCTGAAATCCAATGACTGAGAACAATAAGTAGATTTATTTTTCTCTCTTAATCTAAACAAATTGTAGACACACCTCTAGGCACTAGGAATTACTTCTTCATTTCTCTGGTTTTTGTCCAGTATTTGTAGGCTGTATATAAACAGTGCACTGATTGTCAATGAGTATTTAGGATATTAGTAGAGACTAATGGAGATATTTGAATTCAAGGTAAATCCATTAAGAATTAGCTTAGTAATTGATTTTTCATCCTATGACTAAGAACCCTGTAAGTGATAACACTCTATTTCTTGCCTCAAAGATCCAGCTTGCAAGAGTGACTGAAATGTCCCTTGAGCATCATCACCCTTTGTTTCCTCATGATGCATGGAGAAATGTGAAGGATGTGTCCATGTCCTCTAAACTTGCTGCATTTTTTTCAGTGTGGCCATTTCCTCCCAGACAGACTAACTTTTGCTGACTAGGTCTAAAATTCACAAAACATGGTCAGCTTGTTAAAGTTATCTGAAATGATCTGAAGAGTGTTCAACCCTAATTTTTTTTAAATACTGTAACAGTTCAGAACTAAGAGAGTGTGGTGAGAACTGGCAACCAGCCTTACTTTATATTTGCAGAAACATGATTTTATTTTACCTTATTAACAGAAAACACATTTGTGTCAACGTTTATGTTTGAAACTTTCACTGAATTGCCCCTGACATGAGTGTCAGAGGCCAGTGCTGCGGGACTGTAACTCCTTGCAATACTTTGCAAGAGGAGAGATAGAAAACACCAAGAGGATCTTTAAGTTCCCAAGCACAGGATTCACTAACAACCCCAAAGATTTAGAAGATGAACAGTGAGTGCTTCTCAAGTGTTTTCTGTAACAACACAAGAGTATGCAGCTTCAGAAATTTTAACCGAACAATATTGAAAGCTGTTTAAAGCTGGTTAACGAAGAGATTTTAAAATAAACAATGTGATATTTTTAATGTTCAAAAAATCTTTTTGATTTAATAAGATGAAAATCACCACTAATAGAGAATATACTCCCATGAGCATTTTATTGTACAATAAAAAAGAGAGCATTATTCACATGTCAACAGGGCAGAAACATGTGCAGAGTAGTGACTTCTCTATGAGCGAAATGAGAAGATAGAAGCAGATAGATCATATTTAAATGTATCCTGTTAGTTACAGCCTTCTGGAATTATGTTTCTGGAACTAAAAGCTTGAGCTGTACAAAATTAATGAAGTCACCAAAGCATCACCTAAGATTTGAGCCTTAACAAATGCAATATATCAAGAGTATGAATTAGCTCTGTGCTGGAGAATGATCTTTTGCCAAACAAAAAAATCATTAGAAGAGATTGCAATTTGATGTTTTCCAAATTTATTCATTTTTGGTATTAAAATGATCTTGGAAGTTTAATTGAGAAATATGTTTTCAAAATACCATGCTAAACCATTCTGATTAATCCATCCCATCCAATGTCTAGGAAAGACTTCTCCTTGCAAAGATAGCAGAATGAGAAAATGAGAAATTTTTCTCAGGAACTTGACAAAATGTGGAAGGAAATGGAAATAATCTAAAAGAATGTGGAAAAAAAGAGTCAAGGAGAGTGCTTGATTTCTAGCCTGAAAACATTTATACTCACTAGTCAATATTTCAATTTAAGAAATACAGTTCTCTATCCAAGACACATATAAGCAAAATGTGACACAGACAATAGCTTACAGCTATTTGCAGTGCAGAATACTATATTCAAAAAAGTAAGATAACTCTTTCAATGTAACCACAGTGATCTGCTCTTTTACCACATCAGAATGGAAGCTGGATTTTTCCCAAGAGAGACACATATAGCTAATAAGATTTTCAGGAGTGAATTGGGCAGAATGGAGAATACAGAGGATCAGTGGAAAAAAGGAAAACAGAGGATAGCATGCTGAGGTTGCAGATGGATTGTACATGAAGACCTCTGATAGCCATATCTCATATTTCCCCTTCTCTGAACTTTGTTAGGCAGATGTGAGTTCCTAAATTTGCCTCCCAGTTTCAGTCTCCAGCACCAGCTCTATACACTCATTAAGGATGTTAACTTAATGAGATTAGTATAAGCAAAATTATGCATGTTAAGTTAAATATACTTGAAATAACTGTAAAAAAATCTACTTGGTATAAGAATTACTCTGGATGTATCAGTGCGATAGGTGTAAATTGAGAAGAGTAGCAAAACCAAATAGGACTTTTTTCTTTTTTAATTCTAAGCTAATTGATTTTTCTTTAACCTTAACATCTCTATAGTACACTGCAGATTCCAAATGAATATAACACTGAGGTCCTGAACTCAGAGATACCTCAAACCCTTTTTTCTTGCAAAAATGTCCAAGATCACTCACAGAGAGGATCTAACTATTGAGATATATCTAGTAATACCTGGTAGTACACACTTTCAGCACTGGTTATACAAAATTAGCGATCAGCATACATACTGTAGACAAGATATGTGTCTTCAGTTTCAGTTTTTAAAGGAATTTAAAATTCTTGTGAAATAAAAATAAGGAATCATTTCTATATAGTCACACAGAGATAAGTGGTGCTAACACTCACTTGAATAGTTTCTTTTTCTGTAATAGTTTCCATGAACAGTACAATACTCGTACACAGTTATGACAGCTTCCCTTTTCATGCTTGGTGTTATAATCAACTTTCATTCAATATTAAGAGTAACTTCAATAAACATTAACAGATACTCCAAAATTGCTTTGACTTTTGTGTATTAGATGATAGTTGGGAAACAAAAGATCCAGAGGGTGGAAATACACTGGATTCTGCACCTGGAACGAGGCAATCCTGGTAGTGTGTATAGCCTGGGAATAAAAGGATGGAGAGCAGTGCCATGGAAAGGGACCTGGGGGTCCTGGTCAGTGCAAAGTTGAACATGACTCAGCAGTGCCCTGGCAGCCAGGAGAGCCAACCCTGTCCTGGGGGGCATCAGGCACAGCATCGGCAGCCAGGCAAGGGAGGGACTGTCCTGCTCTGCTCTGCAGTGGGGCAGCCTCACCTCGAGTCGTGGGGGCAGTTTTGGGTGGCATAGTATAGAAAACATTAAGTTATTAGAGAGCATCCAAAGGAGGGCAACAAGGATGGTGAAGGAAGGGAAGCCCTATGAGGAACAGCTGAGATCACTTGGTCTGTTCAGTCTGGAGAAGAGGAGACTGAAGGAAGACCTCATTGCAGCCTTCAACATCCTCACAAGGAGGGGCAGGTACTTATCTCTTCACTCTTGTGACCACTGACAGGACTTGAGTATTGGCGGGTTCAAACAGGACGGGGACCCAGGACAGACACTCCAGGAGCTTTTTTATTATTTTATCAGTCTCACATACAGAGTTGAGACAGAGGAGATGTTACAAGCTCGCGTTGTCGGAGGCATTCCGGAGATTTCCGGACTACAAAGCATTCTTAAAAGCTTTTCAGCCAATAGCATATTTCTAAAAGTTATAGACAACTGTCTTTAACCAATCCTCGTTAGCGCACGTACGCCTGTTATACACAATACTTGCTTGTTTGTACCTTATATAACAATGCACAGTATTCCATTATTAAGCTTAACTTTATCTATCTTGCTAAACATATTTTTGCAACTCTAAAAGCTATCTCAGCCAAACCTGGAAACCCTAACCATTGTTTTAATGTCCTTGCTTAATGTATAATTGTATCTTCTTGAGGTTTTTCACAGGCAAAGCTAATCCTAAACTCTTCCGCCTTTTTTCTGAAACCTGCTTTTATTTCTCACCCCTAAAAATCTTTCTACCTTTTCTTGTGTTTCCCATACTTGAGCAAATGGCATGATGCAGAATCAGGTAAGGTTTAGGTTTTCAAAATCAGGAAAAGGTTTTTAACACTTTGTTCCAGTGCCTGGGCACTGGAACAGGCTCCCCGGAGAAGTGGTCACAGCACCAAGACTACCTGAGTTCAAGAAGTGTTTGGACTGTAATCTCTGGCACATGACGTAATTCGTGGGGAATCCTGTGCAGGGCCAGGAGTTAGACTTGATGATTCTGACGGGTCCCTTCCAACTCAGCATATTCTATGATTCTGTGATTCTACATGGACTATTTCTTAAGCTCTTATTTTTAGATTTAACCAACCAAAGGTGATGAGTCAGTTATTTCAGATCTTTTCAGAACTCCCAAAAAGTTCATCAAGGAAAGACTTGTATGTATAGTAAGAGTTTCATTACAAGAAGCCTGTATTATCTCATTTATATTTGTTAGGTAGCAATATCTAAGACTGATATAATACGTCGGCTTCTATCTGGTAGATAACTAAGCAAAGTAAACTTTAATTAAAATTAATTTTATCAATAAGTTTGCTATTTATATTGTTAATAATTTCTTCAGCACTATTTGACAGAGACTTTCATTTAGGATACAATGCCTATGTTATTAATAATACTAGAAATCTCTATATTAAATAATTTATTTCTTTTATTCAGGCTATTTTTTTTAATCTCTATTTGTGTGCTAAATTTAATTAGCATAGGAAACTAATTTGGTAGGATTGCATAAGGATTTTTCCAAGGTCATTTTTGTTCAACATATATAGATTTAATATGAACAAACTTACCTTGAACTTGAGTGGGAATGGAGAAAGCAGAAATGTTGGTTTTGAAGGCTTATTTCTCTGTTGTTTATTTTTGTGTTATTTAATAGCAATAGTCACTGCAAAGGTTGCTGTCATGAGCAAAGTGAATTTGATTCAGCTGCTGCTAATCTTGTACAAACACAAACCTGCTAATTGAAAAGCTAATTATGATGATGGAGTGATGAGAAGCACATTGGGCAGGATGACATAAAACCCATGAAACATCTATTATAAACCAGCTGGTATCCTTTGAAGCTAGAAGTATTATAGATTGCTTTCTTGTGTTAAAGCAGGGATATTAATGTTATGCCTTGCACAGTTAGCCATTTTTTAAAATCTGGAACTCTACTTTAAGCAGTCAGAATACTTCATAATAATAGTATGTACATCAGTTCTATTAATGTTGACTTTAATGGAAATGTTTAATAAACAGGAAAATGGGAGGCATATGAAGTGCTGATAAATAGTCCATAATAATAATGTATAGGTCAGTTCTATCAGTGTTGACTTTAATGGAAATGTTGAATAAACAGGAAAATGGGAGGCATATGAAGTGCTGATAAATAGTCCATAATAATAATGTATAGGTCAGTTCTATCAGTGTTGACTTTAATGGAAATGTTGAATAAACAGGAAAATGGGAGGCATTTGAAGTGCTGATAAATATGAAAAATGAGAAGTCATAAGCAAGAACTCTATTTTTGCTTCAGTCATTTAATTTTTGGCAAGACTGATTTATATTTGAACATTATTGAACAGGAAAGTCAGATGAACAAGGATTTGAATCCTCTTCTATTCAGATGTTTGACAAAGTTCTTACTAGGTTACAGTGGAAGTTTGTGCCAAAGAATCACCTTAGCAACAAATTTTATTACTTGGTATGGTAAATACTGGACCAACCTTTTCCCCACGGCATGCCACCAAACTGTCTAACTCCATAGTACCATAAATCAGAGAGAGAGTAGACATGGAGATCAGGTTCTTTTTATTTAAATATTTTACAGACAATAAAAGAGGATTAATAATTCAGATGCTATAAATAAACCACTTTAAATATGTATTTCATTATAGTTCAATTGATTAAAAAAAATCTTTTAACTCTGATGTTAGAGTTTAAAAAAATAAGAAGTTAAAAAAAGATAAAGTTGCAAGAAGTAGCCATGTCAGAGACTAACTTTTAGATATAAAATATGAACTGGAGAGTGTGTAATACTTCTTGGTGTATCTCTGTTGAATTTTCACCTGAAAGTTCTTTGTATTGTCTCATCGGGGAAAAAAACTCTTGTTAAATCTTTTAATGACACCAAATAAGTCTTTCTTTTTGAAAGGTCAGTAAGGTTACTTACACATACTCTGCCACAAGAAGAAACATATGACTATTGTGGATA
The DNA here is from genome assembly GCA_013399875.1 of Gymnorhina tibicen. Lineage (NCBI taxonomy): Eukaryota > Metazoa > Chordata > Aves > Passeriformes > Artamidae > Gymnorhina > Gymnorhina tibicen. The sequence continues at coordinate 130,926 of VXAZ01010336.1, read as the reverse complement.
TTCTCATAAAGCCACAAATATTCTTCATTTTCAATATGTTCTAAGCATTTTTATTGGAAAAAAACTGCCTGATGAATTTGACATGAAAACATTTGCCAGAAATTATTGTAATGTCATATAAAAAAATTGTGACTAATTAACATCTGGACAGAAATGATAAAATGCAATTAAAGCAGTTGGGGAAAGATTTTAGACTGAATACCAAAGTGCATCACATTTTCCTATGCAGATACAGGTCTCACTTAAATCAGCACAACCTGGTTGTGATTAAGTAGCGACTAGCAGGAACAAGCTTAATGGAAATGAAATATGTAACAAGAAAGCATAAGATAAACCAGAATCAAACCTGAAACTCAGTGTCTTCTTTAGTTTTATACCATTTTCTACTGATTTATTTGTAATAATAGTTATTAGTCTATCAGAACTGTGAATTAGGGAGTCAGAGAACATACATCTGAGTGCACTGCCAATTTCTTCAATTCCTTTCTTCATCTCTGTGATTTTATATTTAAGGTTCAAAATCTGTATTTCCAAATCACCATGTGAACAATTCTGTATGTTACTGTCCACTAAATATATTTTATAAAAAGTTGTGTGACTATGCCCTCACTTCTATCCACAGATTTTTGTGAGAAGGAACTCTGATTCAGATTGAGAGCTTGAATTCTTCCAATCTGCTTGATGTGGCTTTCACTCATTTTCCTGGTTTGGAGGAGTTAGCTCAGATCAAGTAGGTCAAAATCACTGAGCCTCACCCAGCTTCCATAAAGATGGAAGGTTTCCAAGCATGAAGGAAAACTCCAGGGCTGATAGATAATTTCCTACATCTGTTTTGTGCACATACAGAAAATATTTTTAAGAGAATAGTGGTAAAACTGATCAGACCTACAAGCTAACTTCAGGAGCTGAAACTGATTCTCAAGGAACTAGAAAGTTTCATGAAAATATTTTCCTGGAAATGGTTCACTTGGTCTTTTTGAAAGAACCAATCTCCTTAATTTATGTATCAAAAAAATTTAACAGTTTTAATGACATGTATCATACTTTGCTTCTCTGACTTCTCTGTGGAAGTTTGACAGAGGTACAGAGCTAAGAAAATACATCATAGATGTGCATTTGTGAAAGAAATCAAGTATTCACTTACTAATAAGAGACCATGACTATCCCATTTTTTAAGAAAGACTCTTTTTAGCATATCAAATTTCATGAAATTACATGGGGCATACAGATATATTTAAAGTTAGACCTCTTGATCAGACTTTTTCCAAGTATATCTGTTGCTCTGTCCTTGATGCAGGAACAAGAGTGTCAGAGTCTAATGAAATTTGATTGAACTTTGATTAAGATAATTGCACAGGGCTTTGAAATGCTAGCCTTGATAGAACGACTGGATCTATTATCTTCAGCAGTGTCTAGACTAGTAAATATTTGTTCAAAGTAACTCCAAATCAAAATGCAGAAAAGCAAAACTGTAGTCTCATCCTCTGGGAAAAAAAAAAGTTCAATGAAGCAGTCTCTAAATAAAATTACTTTCAAAACATTCATTTGGTAAGAGACAGATCTGCTGAACTGTGTTCAGTGACATCATAAGAGAAGTCAAGAAGATTGGAGAGAAAATGGAATTTGTACCTTATATTTAAAAATATTCCACTATTTCTAAAGAAATCACTGAATTATTAGTGCTATGCTAATAAAGTCAGTTGGGTCACCTGACTAGTCTCCTTGCTGTGTATTAAATAGTTTAATAAATAGTGAATTAATAAAAAGTTAATTTCGTCACAGGTTTGTGATATCTAGGCAAGTAGTAAGGACTGTGTTGCACAGACAAAAACACATGCCAACCAGCAAGAGTACCTTTAGGCAAAAAATAAGGAAAAGAGATTTCTAACCAGTGGCATTTAAAAATAATCTTTCAAAATACAAGGACTGAAAAAAAGCCTGACTACTTTTAATATGTAGATTTACCAATTGGTATAAAGAAATACTGGATTATCCAAAGTCCTCCTTGTTCTACAGTTTTCATGGTTTTGTTCAATATATTCTTAAAAATCAAAGAAGTGAACACATTCCCAGCAGTTGCTGAATAGTATTTGACTGAACTCTGTTAGAAGCTGTTACAAAATAGAAGAAAATTATTCTTTAATAGTGGCACCTCTACAAACAGACATTTTTCCTTAAATTGCAAAGACATAAACTACAGGATGATGTAAAAGGTGATCCATGATATTATGGTACTCAGAAGAATTGCCACTTTTCCAGTGCCTTTGTACAAAATATCCAGATTTTTAGTTACCTGAACCCTCTCCCCACCTGAACCCTCTCCCCCACCTTAAATTAGTATTTCAATTCTGTGTTTAGCCAAGTGCTAATAACCAATACAAATATATTACAATACTGTAACTTCCAAGTTAAAGCTGGGTGGATGCAAAATTAAATTTCCTTTGGAGGTTTTCTTTTATAGAACGATTATTTATTCAATGTATGTAACATTCTCCAACCCTGCTTATGCTTCATTGCAGGACTGGGGAATTCTTGCAATGTAATATTTTAGCCAGGGAGGTCTTTCTGTCTTCCTCAACTCCAAAGTAGGTCAATAATTGAGTAAGGCAGTACTTACTGGTACTGGAGGTTTTAAGTTGCCCTGCCGCTTCTGAGGATGCATTTGCTGTAAGCAATTACAGTCATCACAGATTACAATTTTCACTTTGCTTTTCACAGGTAGGTACAATATTTGTGTTTTGAGAAGGTGGTTTCTGAATATTGAATGAGAAATATTCCCCAAACAGTTTTTCTTTCATCAAGCCAGAAGTAAGCTGAAAGAAATACATATCACTGTCAACATCCAAGGCTTTGTTTTCACAATTTGACAGGAGTATAAAATCCTTACAACAATTTCTCCAATGAATGAAGAACAGAAAGCAATGTATAATACAGCCTATGATATGGGTTTTGCTACTCGGAGTGCATATTTTTCTGTTCTCTGACAATGACAATAGTATTAATGACAAAGCAAAGTGAAAATTCAATTATAAATATGATTATGAAATATATCTTACTTTTTCTCCTCTCATTTCTATTTTTCAGGACGAGTACTTTCTAGCTGTAATTATATTTGCACATTCCTACAGGTAACATTTTACAATACTTAAAAAGATATAGTAGCATCATTGTATGTTGGTATATTTGGTAAAAGTAACTGAATTTGGGAAAAAAACCCAAGTTCTTTTACAGATAAAGTGGCAAATACAATGTGCAAGGAATGGGAGATAATCAGTGTTCCAGGCAAAGGTGTATTATGTAATTAGTCCAAAGTAGAAATGATCACTGTTTCACAAGAAAAATTTTCCTGATGTATTTGTGGTGAGAAACTTGAACAAGAATCAGCTGAAGTTACACACACATTCCACTCCCCTTATGCTGAAGTTCAATTCTTTTTTTTTGTTGTAGCCTTGAAAGCCCCCTGACACACCATACCTCCCAGGAAAGAAAATCACATAATTGTAAGTTCGGGTGGAACCTATGGAATAGTTCTCTGGTGATCTCAAGGCCCCTTCAGGAGTAAAGTTTAGAGGCAACAGTCTTTTTGGAACATGTACGTTATATTTTTGCATCTGCCTTGCACTTTAAATGGCACCTGGAAAGGTCTGTGTGAATTAGCAGGGGGTTTTCTGAAGAATTCAACCTGTGTTGTAGAATAAAACTAGAATCTGGAGGGCACAAGAGTAAAAGAACCTTTACAGATGTACCTGTGAAAATTATTTCATTTTTTTAATCCTGTTTAAAATATTACAGAATTTTAAAACCTGTTCTTCTTTTTTTTTTTTTTTTTTTTTTTTTTCCTCCCAGATTTGTTTTTTCATTTTGTTTTNTTTACTCCTTTTCTTCTTTTTTTTTTTTTTTTATTTTCTTCCTCACAGAATTGATTTCTCACTGTAGATTTTTATCCTTTCCTGACACTTTCTATTTTGGTATAATAAAAGACTTGCAATACATCAGTTGTTGCGTATTGGAGCAAGTGCGTAAGTGCGTGTATGTTCAAATTCTCTTGGTTTCCTTAACAACTGCAAGTGCTCTGTGAAAGAAGGGGATTTCTAGTCAGTTGCTGCAATATGATGTTCCATTGGAAGAAAGACTGGAAAATGTGATTTACCAAGTTTAATTTTTTTTGTCTGCATTTTCTTTTCTGTGATGTTGCCAATGTTCATGATGATTCGGTTTGCAAAGTCCACTTGAGAAACATTCAGTTCCAGTTAGATTTATGTGCATCAGCTAGATAATACTATCTCAACCCACAAAGATAAATGAGAGAATGGTGTAGCTGCCTTCTTTTGTCACTGCCAAAAGCTGCCAAGGTGCGGTCCCACACCCTGTTTGAGATTCATTAGCCGTGTCACCTTTGCTAACTATGGCACCAGGAACTAATTATCCTTTGTTTTGCCCATGACTTCACCCTTCTAAAGTCTTAAATATCTATCTAGACCAATTTGAACACGTCTTTTCACTAAAAATGCAGAGTGAGCAGTTGCTGCCTGTTGATGTTAACAGGTTATTGGAGGACAAGTGTTGTCTTGTTTCCCTTCTTTTCTTTCTCATCTTTCCAAGTGGTTAATATCCACTTAGACAATTAATTCAGTCATGCTTTTGATGTGCACAAGAATGTGAGAAGGATGGGAGTTGTTTAATCTGCCACTCTGTGTTTGCAGTAGACTTAAAGACTCTTCTTCCAAATTCAAATTCAAATTCACATATATATATATATATATTTTATATATACTTACTAAAAAATAAGTGCTTTCCCCTATTAGCTTCTACCTGTGCACCATCAAGAACATGTGCTTTTTTCCTACCAAAACTTCTAATTAATATTGGAAATACACGAATCACTCATTACTGACTGTGATTCACATTACTTGTATTTGTCCAGTTTTAACTATACATATTTCTTTTGATTAAATCTTTGCAAAAATAATAAGAAGAAATGGCTCAACAGAAATATTTCTGATTAACAAAAGCTAGCTACAGGAAGGACAAATACTAGAGGTTAATAGGGTTTTTATTGATTGAATTGATTGAAAAGGTCTCCCAGTTTTTTTCAAATTCAGTCTGGGTGGTGGGAGCATGTTTATTGTACAAGAGACTTCTGTGTTTTCTTATTAATTCATTTTATACTTAATAGTAGAACAAGGCTAGACTTGCTAAGCTTGACATGTGACGTCTTTCTTTGTTAAAAGATATTTTAAAATAGCAGGTGTAATGAAAGTCTAATACAATAAACAAGTCTACAGAGGAGAGCAAATTCACAGTATGGATGATGAATGCAAATAAAATGAGGAGAGACTCAAATGCAGACAAGAAAATGCAATGACAAAAACTGAAGAATTTTCTTTGAAAATTCTCTTGAAATGTATTCATGTTTATCATCATGTTTCAATGAACAGAAGCATTTCCTATCTCAAATTTCATTCCTATAGTAGAAAATTTTACTTTTCTATTGTTAGTCCTGAAAAAAATGACTAAAACTACTAATCACCTATAGAGAAAGTAGTTTAATTTCTAGAACTTCAGTGAGAGAAATACCAGTTAGTGTCTTTAAAATTTGCATAAAAAAAATAATGCATTATTCAAAGTGTAAAAGGATATAATTTTCCACTGGGCTCAATCTAAAAGTCTATAAGTAAATGTAATACATTAAAGTTAAAATTCAAGGACTGCAAAATGACATAAATCAAATACTAGGAAGGCTGCAAATTTTCAAATGTGTCATGTGGTGTGCAACATTTTCAGGTATTATCAGCATTTCAAAAGGTGAACGATTATATTAGCTGAATTTGTAATGGGCACTACTATTGGATAAGATATTAGTAATTAGGAAGAAGCCAACATGAATCAGACTGAAAACATGCTTTAAGATCAGATGATAATTATTATACAGCTGTGATTATTACAATAATGGATGACAGGATTCTGCTCTCTCATGCTATGCAAATCTAGAATCGTTACATTTTTGGTAATGCAGACCTTTATTTTGTCATCAGAATGGCAGAAAGGAGGAAACTGCCCAAGAAAAATTAACTTAAAGAAGGAAGTAAATATGCCTTAAAGTGGGAATATACAATATTAGAAAAGGCAGTGAAATAGTAACTGAGCAAGGAAATAGAAAAAATGATTCTTCAGATTCAATATCCAGAAAACAAAATATAGGGACTGACAAGGTGAAAAGGCACAATTTAGTAATCAGGTTCTTTAAAATACTCACCAGAACAAAATTATCTAAGGTGGAAACACAATGTTTCAAATATTAAATAAAAGTAATATAGATCACACATGATGCAAATTATAGCAAATATACTGTTCAAATGATGCTTCAAATGATGATGAAGTGCCTCAGAGCATGCCCTAAAAATTCTGATCATTTATTCTCAAAGGGTTGCCATAGAAATGGGGAAGCCACAAGAAAGGACAGTGGAAATACACTGGAAACTCAAAATCTTCAAAAAGGCTGGAGAAAACAGGCTTTGTTCGTAACCTTAAGAAGGCAGCTAAGGTGGGATATTACTGCAGACAGCTATCTAAGGGTGGCTTTCCTGGACGTATGATAGAGCCATGGAATGGTTTGGGTAGAGTGAACCTTTAGATATCATCCAGTCCAACTCCCCCTGCTGTGGGCAGGTACAACTTCCCTGGATTATGTTGCTTAAGGCCTCATCCAACCTGACTTTGAACATTTCTAATGATTAAGGGGCATTTAGAACTTCTCTGGGCAACCTGTTCCAGTGTCTCACCAGTATTATCATAGAAGATTTCTTCCTTATATCCAACTAGAAGACTCTTTTAGTTTAAATCCATTGCTCCTTGTCATGTCACTATAGGCCCTGGTAGATGTCTTCTTCCATATTCCTTATAAGGCCCTTTCAAGTACTGAAAGGCCACAATGAAGTCTCCCTGGAGCCTTCTCCTCTCCAGTCTGAACAATCTCAACTTTCTGAGCCTTCTCTTATAGAATAGGTGTTCCTCTGATCATTTTCATGGGCCTCCTCTGGGCCCACCCTAATCAGTCCCTTCATGGATGTAAACTACGAAAGGACAAAACCCAATGACAAAACCTACCAAAATAGATATTTGGTTAGGAAAAATTCTTCACGGTGAAGTTTGTCAAAGCCTGTAGCAGGTTGTCCAGTGACACTGTGGAATTCCCTTCTTTGAAGATACTCTAAATTGACTGCCCAAGGCCACGTGCAACCTCCTCTGATCTGGCCCTGATCTGGACAGAGTTTTGGATTAGACAATTTTCAGAGATCCCTTTCAACCTGTCTTTTTCTATGACTGAATAGAACTGAGAAAATGGTTTGTCAAAAGAGGTTCGTTTCTTCTACAACAGTATTTCCTCATTTAATGACCATCCAAAAGTGAGAAGAAAGTTGGCAGAGTTCAACATTTTCCAGTGCTAAACTCTGAAATCCTTAGTTGCTCCTCAAACTAGAAACCATTATTAAAGATCTTACTGCACATGTGGGAAATTGGCCACATTAAGTGTTTCTCATGATGACTTGAAAATATCTGGATTAATCTTTTGAATCTGAGTACTATTTTCTTTAGGATATTCACAAAATGAGCCAAGTTCAGGATTCTTGCTGTAATAATTTTTCAGTTATTTGTGAATGCAATTTTCTAAAGTAAAAGAAAAGCATTTTTCATATCAGACTAACTCGAAAATTATTACTCTTTTGCTGAAACTTTACAAAAAGAAATTTCATTGTTATCATCATTAGTTTGAACATATTAGAAGTTTATATTAGCATACTTAATATCAATAGTATTTGACCTGTAAACAAAAATAGCAAATGAGATTGAGTATGTTCTGGTGGACAGGGCTTTATTCCTGGCTTTCACATTATCCTGATGTGTAAATTGTCTTGCTTAGGTTTTTCTCTACATGCTTGATTTTTCACCTTTTGTTCATCTTATCTTAGACAGCTATACACTGTTCTGAACAGTGACATTGCATTCTTGCTTGTTTGTTTTCTTCCTAGTATAATAGAGCTTCTGTGGTTGGAACATCTAAATAATGCTGTAGTGAAAATTAGCAAACAATAGTAATGTCACAGTCTCAGATATTTTACAAGTCTTACACAGACTCAGGCCATCAGGTAAATGTAGTACAATAGAATTATGTCCTATGATAAGAGCTGCTGATTTATGTTACTGAACTGAACTTCTGAACTTCTGACTTATGTCACTGTCACCTGAGCTCTTCAGCCAGACAAAGTAACTTTTTAAAATTGTCTCTTGCAACAGTTGTTAAGAGTTCTCAATTTTTTAGTTTTAGGCACTATACAGACATGTAAAAAGACTACATGCCTTACTAACAAGATCTCTAAACAGCTTGATGTCTAAGTGAATAAGGCAGATATTGTTTAAAAGAAAGCAAATACAAAATTAGTAGATGATGAGTGGAAGAAAAAAAAAAGGTCAGCTCTAAATGATACTGAATTCAGTAATCCAGCATCCCATGCAAAATAGATGTTGGATTAAATTTTTAATCAGCAGAGAAGAAAATCTGGCTCTCCCACACCCAATTTATTAACAAGTCTGTCTCCCTTGTGTGGGAGTCCAGAGTGCGGGGAATATTTCTCTGCCTGTTTTAAAGAATTTTAACCCCCTGGACTATGCTGGTTTTGACCTTCGTCCATGGAGAAAGCTGCCAACTCTCTGGGAAGAATTTGAACGCACAGCGGTGTGAATTAGATGATAGAATATTATGTAAGGTTACACAGGGTGAAAATATAAAGGTGTTGGGTTTGTTAGAGTAGCAAATAGATAAAAAGCAAAAACTCCAAAATGGAGGATTGTTGTTGTTCTATAACCTTCTTCTTCTTACTACTCCATTTAATGCAGAAAAATTGTTTAAAGTGATTGGATAAAGAAATCCGCAGTTCCTGTGGACGTATTATAAACATTTGTTGAATATTGGTAGAAAAGTGAAAATATCTGTCGTTTCAAACACTGATTGGATTGTTTAGCTTTAAAAACTCCGGGTTATCTTGATTTCGGCGGCATTCTGTGCATTTTCCTCAGCATTCACATCCCTCTGCTGTACTTCTAACTATTCTGATAAGACTTAATAAACTATCTGAGAGCAGAGAAGGCTGAATGTCCTTTAATTAAGTAAAAATCCAGGCAAGGACTTAGAAATCCTCCCCCAGCAGGGGAGGAGTGATTTGAGGCACAGCAAAACCAACAGGTATAATTCAAAACAGAATCCCACACCTTGGAAACGAAAATAATTTGATAGGATGCAACAGTAGTGAAATAATACTGTTTGATCTATAAATTGAAAATATAAGGAAAGTGCATATTTCTTAGAAGATTAAATAATGGATGAACTTATTCCTAAATTAGCAGGTTAGCAAGCTGCTGGAAGGAAAGGGTTAAAAGAGGAAGAATGGTGAGGAGGATGGTAGATTCACTTACGTGACCTTGCAGGTGGGAATGCTGAGGTCTGGAAAATAATAGTGTGGGAAACCTCATTATATTATGCCTATGGCTATTTATCCTCTCTCTGTTTTGTGATGTAGAATCTCTGTGTAGAGATAACATAGGAGATTACAGAGACTTGTAGACACTCTCATGGACATGCTTGAACTCCCTGTCTTGGGAAAGAGATCAAAGCTCAGAGATCACAAAAAGAGATCACAAAGAAGATCAAATTATGGTAGGAAACTGCATGCTCGGGCCCTTGATAAATTGGTGCAATCAGCAGCCCTAACTTCTTCTAGGATGGACTGAGCCTAATGGTGCCAGAGCTGCCATTTGTGTGTCTCTGCCTGGCTGTTGCTTCAGGATCCTCCAGTTAGCAAGGTAATGAAATAAATTTGCTCTTTGCATTTCAGTCATGGTTTTGTGGTTGTTCTGGCCACATGACTGTGTCGATTCACAAAAAAGTCCTCAGCAGTATCCCCTTCCACATTCCCAGTTTCCTCTATCCACCACTGAAATAGGCTGTCAGTCAAAGACTCTCAGGTTTCAGCGGATTGATCACCAGTTTGTCTATATATAATGTTTCTGCAATGATCTACAACTGCCAGCCAGTACAAGAAACAGCAATTGCTTTAGACATCTGCATCTAAGTGTTTTGAAAGACTTACATGTCAGCGTCAGTCTCATTTTTTTTAGCAGAACTGAATTTCTTAAAAGGATTTCTACTGCTTACAAGTTCTTTTGAAACCTCTCTTTACTGTGCATGGCATTTTTTCCTCACAGTGTTTAGGTGAATTTATGTGATCACTCTGAAAAGCAATATATTGGCTTAAGATGTAACCTCATTCTCACTGTTACCACACCCACCACTCAGTTGTGGTAACCGATTTTAAGGTCACCCTTAATCCCTTGGTACAAAGCATGTTTTTATAGCTTTAGGATACAGTTCTTGTATATTTTCTTTGATGGATAAGCTTATGTTTGAATTCCTGGACCTCTCTCCTCCCAGCTTTACTTTCTAGTTTCATTCTGCAATTCTTTGTTTCTTCAGCTATCCTGATTAAATTTGTGAAGTGCTTCTGAAAACCTCATTGGTGATATATTTTGGGAAAAGCTTTCATAGTGATTGTGTGATGTCACTTTTAGATTATTGTAAATTTTATGATGTGATTTTTTTTCATCTATAGCAAAAATTGTTTGGTAACTTTTCTAAACACTGACTTATATTGTACTTTTGCTCTGAAAACATATCTGCAAAAAGATGCACTGGGAGTTGAAAAGAGGCAATTTGATCACATAACTTAAAATGTTCTGTAAAACTATTAAAGCACCAATTTTCACTAATAATATGGCCAACTAATTTACTTGATCACTCCAAAGGGACATCTGAGTGGGTAGAAGTGATTTCCTGAAAAATCTTGCTTTAGAGGAACTCTCCTGTTACTCTGATGATGCTCTAAGAGGTAGATCTTAGAGTATGTAGTAAATTAAGGAGGTCACTAATTCATGTGTCTCTGTAGAAACTCAGTCACATTCTCCTGCCCTAGAGACTTACCCAGTTAGAAATGTTTATTTCAATAATTTTGATCTGTGTAAAGACTTTTGTTTTATTATTTTATTATTTTATTATTTTATTTTATCCCTATTATATTAAACAACTATGTGTTTTGCAGGGAACACATGTAAGATTTAGGTATGGAAACAGATATGGCAAAGCTGGAAAGCAGATAGTGGGAGGCTAACAGCTGATGATGTGAAAGGAGCAGAGAAGATGACAAGAACTGCAATAAGTGGAGGAAGGACTGAGGTGGGGTCCAGGACTCTCAAGGACATTGGAGGCCTGAAAGATTGTGAGGGACTTTATATAGTAGGATTGAGGTGTTTGCAGACTTGGAGTACAAGGGACTCAAAAAATTCTGGGGTATGAAGAAGCAAGGTGTCACCATGGTCCTTTACCCTTACCTTCCCTGAACATTTCTAACAGCTCAGTCTGGGACATATATGTAAGTCACAATTGAAATCATTCTCTGTCATTCTGATCCTCATTCAGGTATAAATACGATGATTAAAAAGATACAGCTGTTGTAATTTTTTACAAATTTGTACTCTATGATGCTTAGAGATCTGCTATATATTTCAAAGGAGAGGCCAAGAACATAGATGCTTAAAATATTTACTTTTCAGTGAACTAAACTTTCTATGAAATTATAGTGGATCGTGTAATGCCACTACAAATATACAAACACACCACATACAGGGCAGGTCTCTGCATGATAAATTGGAGCTTATTCTTTGTTCCTTCTGCAGGAAGGGGAACCCAGCCCTTAAATAGGAGTAACCATAATTTTATGTACAGATGAAAATGGATACATACTTCATCCTACAATTTTTATGCTATGTAAGAGATTAGTCATTTGTTTGCCACCTTGGTTGGTTTTGTTGTAGCATTGTACAAAGAACTCTTCCCATTTAGTATGTACCAGAGTGATTGTAAAACATGTGTTCGCTTACCTACCAGATAATTAAAACCTTCTGTATACTTTGGGGGGCTCACTGACATAACTCCATCTTAATAGTGTTTTGGAACCTTGCACAAAGATTCTTATCTTTTACACAGACTTACTAAAGATTCAATATAAATGCTCTAAATGCACTTAAACCACTTTCATCTATATACGCGTACACATGCACCCATGCAATAGAACAGTAACACTTAGAATAAATTCATAATGCTATAAGCACTTTCCCTTTCCTGAAAAGGAGTTCCACATTTCAATTAAAAAAAAGAAATTTAAAAACTGAATTAACTTCACTTCCTATAGGACTAAACATTTTAAGCTTTGATGATTTTTTAAATGCTTTCTTTCCTTTTTTTTCTGTAGAATGTAAGAGGAGATCATTCAGTCAAGTTTCACATAAATCTCATCATTCAGTACATATTATATTCAGAAGTATTCCATTATTTTTATTCTCCATAGTCACATTTTGATACTGATTCCCAGAAACTGTCTCAGGTTTTAAAACTAAACCAAAAATCTCAAGAAACACAAAATGTTTCTTTTTTCTAGAGGAACAGATACACATTTGCAGCTCCAGTGTCCTTGCAGTAGCAGAGCATATCTTTGGTAAGAAAACCAAAAAACCTGGAAGAAAGACGCAGTGGAAGAAGAGAATAAATTTACCAATAAAATAATATCTCCTGGGAGCCCAGGAAAAGGTACACAAGTTTTATATTCTTATTCCAAATTAGAGCATGTGAGCAACACACAATTAGGCATAGGAATGATTTCTTAACAGTGTTTATTGTACGTGATAGGTTTGTCTACTTCATCTCTTGCCTGCAACTATGGAACATAAAATGTATATGGCCTTGAAAAATAATTTAATATATTTTCAACTCAGTTTTCTATTAGGAATTAATTAGGAATCAAAATACTTCAGCAAAATCTCTCATGTTCCCAAGACAGATTAAATGAAATCTGCAAAGTTTTTTTTTTTCCTTTTTCCAGTAAAAACATCCTCTTGGGGACTGCACATAATCAGAACAAGCAGGGATGCATTGACTCAGAAATGGAACTTTTGTGTTGACATAGAATTCTGAAATCTCATTCAGAAACTTTATAGATATAATAATATCTATGATTTTCTTTATTTATTCTAATTAGCTATTGTTAAAGGTAAGTTTGTGCTTCCAGAAAAAACAGGGGGAAAATATTGGCTTGTTAAATCTGTTAACTTCTTATGTATTTCACAGCATTTCTGACATGAGCAAAGAGACATCATCATTCAATTAAAATAAATAGATATTTGTTCAACAAAGGATATTCAGTAATCTGGCTATCTAAATCCACTCTACCTATGTGGCTGAGTAAATTGAGTAAACTGAGTATGAATATTAAACTTGATTTTACGTGTGTGGTTAATTCTAGCAATATACAATTGCACTCAAATCACAGAATCACCAAATAGGTAAGGGTGGAAGGGACCACAGTGGGTCATCTCATCCAAATTCCCTGCATGGGATTGCATCCAGACAGATCTGGGATATCTCCAGTGAGGGAGACTCCACACCCTCTCTGGGCACTCTCTTCCAGTGCTCAGCCACCTGGACAGTAAAGAAGTTCTTCACATTCAAGTGGAAATTCCTGTGCATCAATTTTGGCTTCTTGTTCTGTTGCTTGGTGCCACCCAGAAGAGCCTGCCTCCATCCTCTTGACACCCTCCCTTCAGGTACTGATAGACATTGGTGAGGTCCCCTCTCACTAAACTCTTCTCAAGACTGAAGAAGCCCAGGTCCTTCAGCCTGTCCTTGTAAGAGGGATGCTTCAGTTCCGTAATTATCTTTGTCTCTCTCCACTGGATTCACTCCAGGAGCTCCGATACCGAAGATTTTTAGCATCTATTTGCTTTAATTTGGTAATTTCATCTACTAAGAAATCCGCTCAATAAATAAAATCAACTGAATCAATAAAATATTTATTTGCTTTATAATGCTTACATGAGCTTCTAATCAACTGAATCTTGGTTAAGAACTGAAGGATATGTATGTTAATTTGAGAAAACAGTTATTGAAAATATAAGGAAGTAAACCCCCTTCTGATGTACTGGCACAATATTTGAATAGCAGGATATTTAGATAGCAAGACTGATACATAACTTTCTTTCCTTGTTACTCACAATCTTATATCTTGTATATTAGCATAATACCTAATTCTAATGATTTTAGTAGGAGGTAGTGTATTTTTAAAGATGTCAGGAGGTGCTAATCTATTATTATGCACAATTAAAAACCTTAAACTAAATCTGTAAGCATATTTTAAAAGGTAGTATTAAAAATGATCTTTTTTTTTTAGTTCTTTGGCTTAGGAATTAAGAATGATGTGTTTTGGATTCTGACCAAAGAAATTCAGAGAACAGCTTTTTTGGTGAACTTTCCATCCTCAGTCACTTTCAACCTACTAAGAGAATGTTGGCAGTAGCTAGTTTCTGAAAAGTGACTTTTTTTAGCTTGCTCATCAGTCTACACAAACAAGGTTCTGTAACTACCTTATTTTAGTGACAGACAATTACCATTTTAATTAGCGAGCCTCTGTAACACAAAAAAAAAAGAAAAGAAAAAACAAAACCATTTAGTCTTTCACTTGCATACGCACGTACCTCAAAGGGAAAAGACTGATAAAAAACTCTATCACAGACACAACATTTGGGAAATAATTTTGTTGTTAATCTTTCATTCTTCTCTCTTTTCCACTATGTAATAAACACACAGAAAATAACAAATTTTCTTCTACCTATTTGATACACTATGCAACTAGCTGCAAGTGACAGCAGCAAGACTTGCACTCTAGAGCGTAAGATAGGCATCTGACAGACAAGACTTTTATTCATAAAATATAACTCAGGTTGCACTTAATTTGCTTTGGTCTTACTTCCACTTGAGAAGCTTTAGGAAACAAAGACCTAGAAATATTTTGGAAAATGGGAAAAAACAACCAAAAAGAATGTGATAATTATTCACATATGTTCACATGCTCTGCAATAAAAATAAATATCAAGCAATATCTAAACATATCCATAGTAACTGTTTTCCTCAGCTATCACACTAGAAATCTCCACCCATTTGCAGTCCCCATTTCAAATACATAGACACAGCAAGTTACCGCACAGCTCTCTGCAGCCTCTTTGAACCCACCTGCAGATGTCTGAGCAGCCAGAAGACATGGCTCTACAGGAATATCAGAAAGGGCCTGTTCCAATACACAGTTATTTGATCCAGTTCTTTGATATAAATTCTGAAATCACATTTACAATCCTCATGATTAGATCTACCACTGCATATGTTATATATTTACTTATGGTGTTAGATAAGCTGGAAAGAACCTTTTTTTTCCTGAAAAACATCTTTCTTATTATTTACTGTCTTGCAGCAGAAGCAATGAAAGAAGTCTCTGCTTTTTTTATGAATAGTTGGTGACTGAAATACTTGGTGTACATGTTATTCTTTGCTTAAATGTATATAAGTAAATTATGTAGCTTCAATTAACAAAGAGAAATATATCTATCAAGAAAAGAGTAAAGAAAAGAAAAAGGAGAAAGGAGGAAAGGAAAGAAAAGCAAAAAGAGGAGAAAGGCAAGGGCAAATGCAAGGGCAAGGCAAGGCAGGGAAAGGCAAGGCAAGGCAAGGCAGGGCAAGGCAAGGCAAGGCAAGGCAAGGCAAGGCAAGGAGATACAAAACACAATTCTTTTCAGTGGGACAAGATCCTCCCCGAACATTCTCTTCCCTAGACTGAATCCCAATGCTCTTGGACTCTCCTTATAGGCCACAAGCTCCAGTTCCTTAATAATTTTAGTAGAGCTTTACTCGATGCACTTCTGTTTGTCCATGTCTCTCATACTGGGGAGCTCAGTCCTGGTTAGACACATCTGTGTGACAAACACTTGACATAGCACCCAGATTGTGTGCAACCAGGGCTGAGCAGATGGGAAACATCACCTCAGTCAACCTGCTGGCAAATGTTCTCCCTGATCCAGCCCAGGAGGCTGCTGGCCTTATTTGCTGCAAGGGCACATGGCTAGCTAATGGTGAACTTCTCGTCCACCGGTACCCCAAGGCTGTTCCCTACTAAGCTCTTTTCCAGATGATTAGACACAATGTGTATGACACCATGAGGTTATTATAATTTCATGAGGTTCTTTTTGGCTCACTCTTCTAGCCTTTCCAGGTCCCTCTGAATGGCAGCACAACCCTAAATACACAAGTCGCTCCTCCCAGTCTTATCTGCTAACTTACTGAGGAACTGCTTAGTCATATCATCAGTGTCATTAAAGTGATGTTAAACAGTACTGGCAAGTGTTCATCTCTGGTATACCCCACCAGTGTCCAGCTTCCACCTAGACTTCATGCTGCTGATCACAATCCTGTTCATGGGTTTTTTTCAGTATGCTGTTGCTGAAACCTTAAGGTTTACAAAAGATTGGTTGGTTAAAGACAGAAGGAAATGAGGAAAAAATACGAACATGAGCGATTTTGAAATTTTAGCTCATTTACATATTAAGGAAGAAAAAAAAACTTTACATTTAGCTGCTCAAAGCAAAACAAATAATTTTGAGTTTTGAAATAAATTTCTTTACTAGTTTTAGTGTGTTAATTTTTGTGTTTTAGTAAGTTAATTATGTGGTAGCTTCTATTAGTGCCAAAATGTTAAAATTTCCACAGAAGTAAATACTTATTTTCTTTTGAAGATAGAAAATGGTGGTTTTGAAGCATGCTTACTTCCCTTCTTACTGGTAGCTCTCTTATTATAAAGATTTATGAACAGAGATAATTTAGGTACTGAGATAATTCTCCTTTATAAAGTTTATCTTTTAAAATATTAATACTGGCCTTACAGTGACACATGCAGTTCTTGCTAAAACTTGGAACTGAAAACAAGCACTCTGCAGAATGAGACCTTTTTAAAGTAAACAACTGAAATCAGGGAACTTCATTACATTTAAATCCTGTTTTCTCATTAGGACTACAACTCCTTGCCAGCTGGAAGTGACAAGTGTTTAAGAAAAGAATTTGCTCTGCTACTACTTTAATTTTTGTTTGTCAGTGTGCCAAGGCTTACCTCCTGGTTAGAGCATGGTGCTAATAACGCCAAGGTTGTGGGTTTGATCCGTGTATGGGCCATTCACTTAAGAGTTGGACTTGATGATCCTTGTGGGTCCCTTCCAACTCAGAATATTCTGTGATCAGCATCAGCATCTTATTGCAGCCACAGACCTGAGAATAGATAGGACTTGGCACTGGTTACTACAGTAAAGAATGCCTCTTGTCAAGACTTCTTGAAAAAATTTAGTGCCAGAACAACTTGCCAGGGAGAAATCCATGCCCTTTTCTTGATTTTCTTTGTTTAAATTTCCTATTATTTTCATCCTAAGAAAATAATGAAGAAAATAAACCTTTCCAAAATATGATGAGAGAGGAAAGACCAAACACAATCAACTTGAGAAACCTACCCAGCTGATCTGAGGATAAGAATCCTATTTCATAAACAATTCTGAAGTATTGTGATGTGTTTTTGCAATGGAATAAACAGAGACATTTATCTTTTTTCACCAGGGAAAAAGAAAGCAAAATAAGGACCAAAGACTACACAACAGCAGAGCAGACCTTGAACTGATATACCAAGAAATCCAGTTGTTTCTGCAACTACATTTTGATATATGAATCAAACTGTGATAAAGATTGGAATTTGGATCTCTTACCTCTCAGAGAAATGCTTTTTGTTGGCCTTTTGTGAGAAGGAATATTGAGGAATTGAAGCATCGCAAAAGTTACCTATGTCTCTCCCTGCATAAAGGGAATTAAGCTGCAATCTCTGTGCTAGGTTCAGTTTCCTAATATAATTGATTTGTCTCTTTCAGCTATATGAAAAGAAATACTAGGTCTGCTTTAGTTTTAGCTGCTTTAACAGCTGCTTCTGCCAAGACACAGGATGCATGAAAACAGACAAAAATGCATGGCAAAGACACTGTGAAATGAGGTCACACCCTACTGCCAGAATAGCCATTTGGTTTGGGAACACTTAGGACAGTACACCAGGAACCGAGTACCCATCTCTAGGCCAGGCAGTTCAGAAGCACGAAAAAACTAAACCTATTTTTGTGAACTGTTTGTCTGGCACATAGATTAGCCAGCACTGAGAAACTAGCTTTTCTCTCCGTAGGAAATTTATTTGTCCCAGCTTTGCTGGCAGTTTTTTCTAGTCCCTTGGCACGAACTTTCTGTTCACAATTTTATTCAGATCTTAAGGAACACATTATATGGAACACATTATTGTTCTTGTTGGTTAACATGCTATGACAGATAGTATCTGTGGAGTCCTAGCAGCCACAGTGAATAACAGCCTGAAGTCTTACAATCTTTTAGGATACTGCTACAGTTAAGTGATTGTCTTCTCACATTCCTTCCCCTTTGCACTTCTTAGGATTTGCTGCTACTATGACTGTGTTCATTGCTGATCCAGAAAAATGTGCACTGCAGAAGTCTCAGCTAACCAAAACGGTGTTAGCATGAAATGCATACAAGTTTTTCATCCATATATATCACCTAATTAATGATTAATGGTTCATAATGATAATATTGTCAGTAATAATAATAAAAAACACCCTCCGTTAACAGGTAATATATATAAAAATTAATATCCTTTGTTTGACCAGCTGACATAGGTAAAACATACAAAAGTTAAAGCAGAAAAGACCTTTCATTTTTAAAACATTTGTAAACTTGTCAGTGTTATTAGCACTCATGAAAGTGATTATACTGGAATTAGACCAAAGATAAGCTATCCCAAAGTACAAAACTTTTTAGTTTTCCTGCCTGACTGTCTAGGCATTTTCAGTCTTTAGTTGGCATGCCCTGTATGTTACAGATCCATACATCTCAGAGATGAGTTCTGACAACTGTGATGGAAATATAACATACATCTTATTCCAAACATCTAGTATGTCATATATCAAATCTGCCTAAAAAGGCAGTCAGCCAAACTGCTGTACAATGTCCAGCTTTGTGAGTCCTAAACTTGAAGGCAAAAGTCACTGAAGGCAGAAGGTGATGAAGAGAGAAAGAAGTTTACCTGAGTATGTACTGAGAAGAGAATGGATTGTCCAGCAAGCTCTGGAAATGCAGTTTTTTAAAGACTTTCAATCTTCACTGTGGTTAGGACAAGAAGATGTTTTTTTCTACAAAGTAGATGTACCAATTCAGAGGACACGCTTGAGAATTTCAGAGAGAAGGGTTATTTGGATGATGGTGGCAATAAAATGAGCACTTTCATGGAATTTAACACCGATAGAATTGTATCAAAATAAAAATTTTTAAAAGTCCAATTATATACTTCAATAAACTTAGTGCATTTATTTGAAAATTGTTATAATAGATCAGTCTAAGGAAACAAATCTGGAATAAATTTTGAAAGTATAATAAAAGAGCATTCAAACAAAAGATGAGTTCAACTCTGTCACAAAGATTAAAAATATGATTACAAATGTTTACTACAAGCTTGAGACAAAAAATCAAATGAGGCACAAAGATGCACCAGCAACCAGAAGCCAATTAGTAGCAGGAGGGAAAGCTAGAAGTGGGCTCATGTGCCACTCAGTGGAGAAGGAAAGCTACTGATAGTTAATACCAAATATATGAACTAATTTTTCCCTTTTTTTTTATTTAAAAGCTAACTAAACTCAGCTTTGACAATTATTTTCAGTTGCAGAAAGAGCAAACAAAAAAATAATTGTAATAACAGAGCAGGTTAGAGGGGTTAGTTAGATAAATTCAATGTATTCAAATGGACTAGCCATTTCATTGTAGGACATTTAGGCAACTGGCTGATGAAATTTAGAGAAAGGCATGGCCAGACTAAAGGAGGTCCAAAGGAGGATCACAAAGATGGCTGAACATCTGGAGAACATGCCCAGTGAGGAATAACTAAAAGTGTTAGGTCTTTTCTTCTGGGAGAAGAGAAGCCCCAGGACAGACCAACTTACAGCATTCCAGTTCTTAAAGACCAGCTACAAAGAGGAGGCTCCCTCTTCCCCAGGAGGCACATGGAGATGACTGAGGACAACTGGTGAAAGTTGCCCTGGGAGAGGTTTCATCCCTACATAAAAAAAATTATTTTCTATAATAAGAACAATCATTTGGTGAAAGGGTACAGAGTTCCTGTCACTGGAGGTTTTCAAGATGTGATTGAACAGGGTGTTGGATAATCTCATCTAGGCTTCTCTTCTCATCAATGTTTTGACCAGATATTTTGAGGTTTCTTCCAACTGGTCTGTTCTAAGATGCTACAATTCTTTGATTCTATGGTCTTGTGAAACTCAGTTTTGCAGTGATTTTCTTTACAAACTTTTAAAGGACAGGTTAATTTCCAGAGGACGCGGAAAAAAGACATAAATTATGTCTTTAAAAAAAGAGCATATGGGATATTTAACAGACTCCTGCTATTAATTTAAATTTTCAAAGAAACACTAGGTAGCATCTTAAATTAGAAACAAACAAACAAATAACAACAAAAAACCTAACCCCACTTTTAAATATTTCAAATGTGACAAGGAACTAAGGAAAAAAAAAGATTTATTAAGAACAAGGCTGGACAAATTCTAATTCTTTTATGTGAGAGAGTAACAGCATTAGATGGAAGAAGGCATGCAGAAGGGAAGAAATAAATAAAACCAAGACCAAACACAATGATGCACATACTAGATTATGTAATTCAATAGAAAGAAAAATGCAAGATACCACATGCAGGAAGGAAGACTGAGCAAACACAAGATGGTGAAAAATTAGCTAAATAGAATCCAATTCTTAGAGCAGATCAAACCTGTAAACAAGCTGACAAATGAAATTATCTTGAAAAACTATGCTGGGCTTTGTAAACAACGGTACAGTATGCAGGAACATAAAGTAATCTTTCTGCTTTGTTCAACATTGGTAAGACACAAATAAAGTAATATAGAAAGATGGGGATTTACTAAGAAAATTGCACAAGAGATTGATAAAAATGATCAAAACCTGCTGTCTGAAAACTGTAATCCTAAAGAAGATCAAGGAGGGATATGATAACTGCTCTGAAGCATGTAAAAGGCTCCTATGAATGCTTATGTTTTTCATATTTATAGTGGAAAAGACAAAAAAATATAAATTTAAACTACAGAAAAGATACCTATAAATAAAACATTAGGAGGAAAAAGCTTTCTATTGGTAATGCTGGTGAGACTTAGAGAGTGATTGCCCGAGAAGTTGTAGAGTGCTCATTATGGGAGATCTTTAAGAAATCATTAAACAAACATTAGTCAGAAACAGCAGAGACATGTTTGATCCTTTTCTGTGTTGGAGGCAAAGACTATTTTGATGTCTTGAGTGACACTGAAACTCAAGACGTTATCCTAATCCTTCAGGTTAAGTACACCTACAAATGGTGCTGAAATTGGAAAAGAACTGCACATTAATGTAATAGTCTGATAGCTTCAAAGGATGATGTTCTTTGCCATACTGCATGTACTTACTTTGTTGCTAGCTTGGTAGAACTTTATAGGGACATAAAAGGACTAACATAAAACTGTAGTGTGAGACTGAACTGGAAGTGAGCAAATTTGGAAGTGAGAAAGTTCCTTCTTTAATTCATTTAAGTATGTTGCATTTAGCTTTCACAGAGCTACTGGAAGTTGTGGTCACTTGCTACACTAGTATGAATGTCCTGCTGCACTTCCTAAACACGTAAAGATAGAAAGAGTAAGGGAAATTTATGAGGTGACCTAGTGTTCAGGGATTTGATGTAACTCCCAGCTCCAGAGAAAATCCAGTTGCTCATGCATGTTCAACAGACCTAAGAGTAAAAGAACTCTTGATACCTGCAAAAGAGCTGGTCATTTTGGAAAGACTGATTCTCATCTGAGAAAGGGGAAAAAAAGATTAGAAAGGACTTAGGTATGACACTGGGTCATTTGGGGAATATTCCCTCATCTGGGTGTCTTAGTATTTCTTTTTGTTCTTAGTGGAACTCGTAATTTATTTCCATCTTTTTTATTTTATTTTCTTCTCCCAGCCCCTGCAAAATGGTAAGTCTTAGTTTCATGTGTATGAAGGGCAGGAAAGAGTTCAAAATCTCCAGAGGTTTTGAAGTATTCCTCACAATAACTTCTCCACATGTTAGAAGTTTCTTTAGTGCTGTAAATGGGTTTATCTCAATGTGGTTTTCCATTACGTAACAACATATAGAGGCTTTTCTGCTTTATTTTTGGATATACCTTCCTCCACTTGCTAACATTAATGGTTGGTCAAACATGCATAACATGTAAACAAATAATTTTGCATATGGATTGGAATCTTTTCTGAATAGGAAAAGTTTCTGAATGAAGTTTCAGAAAAGATAAACTGCCAAGGTTCAGTCTTCTGTAATGGAAGCCAGTGAAAGAAAAAATCTTATTTATTTCGCTCAACTCACTGAGAATGGTATCAAATTTGAAATAGAAAAAAACCCCAAAAACCTACATTCCCCAAAGATCACACATCCTAATTGCAGGAATGAAGATAAAGTGACACACATTAACTCTAATATTAATCTCTAGAAGCCTATCAGGGCAATGATTCCCACATATTAATAAAATACTGATTAAAAATTCTTATCACAGATCAAAACATAGAACAATTCTAGCAGTTTAAAGTTCTGTGATAAAACTTCTCTCAAAGCTCTAACTAAATAGCTTCCCCTCCTGACAAAGTAATTATGTGGAAGAAAAATGCTTCTGAACATTGTTTTCACTACTGAGTAATTTGAAGTCTGAACTATTCAGAAACATTGTACTTTATTAGATGAGTTGAATGGTTGGGATTTGTGTGGGTGTGTGTTTTAGTTGAGTGTTTTTTCTTCTTGGTACTGCTTTCCAATGCCTTCTACAAGTACTTCTCCTTCCACTACCCAAGCTTCAAATTTTACCCTCACTTTCCTTTTCTATCTGAAATACTGTTATTAAAAGAAAAAAAAACAACAAACCAAATGAAAACAAAACACATCCAAAAAGCAAACCCACACAACGTAGTTTTTGTACAAATAATCTTAGTCTGTTTTCAGTAGAATCTCAGGAAAGCTGGAAGATCCTTGAATTCTTCTATGGGATACCTGTTAAAGTGGATTTTTTTGAGTGTCATGGTTTAGGAATGGTATTCTCCAATTTAGTACTCCAACTAAAAAGACCACATGACATTCCCCTCCCTGCTCCAATGGTAGCCACAAAAGCTCAAGATGACTGGTTGAGATATGAACAATTTACAGAAACAGCAGAGAGAACAAAATGAACAGTAATGACAGCAAACAGTAACAACAAAAGGTATAAGAAAACGATTTACACAGAAAAACCCCTGAACTAAACAAACATACTGCAGTTCCACCTTCTCCACTGGAAGGGAAAGTCTGTTTGCCCCAACCCTGGCACTGACCTGAGGTCCTATCATATAACGATACAATCCTGGCCCTCAGCCACCCCCACTCCCAGCTATTGCAAAAAATAACCCTGTTCTGGCCAAAACCAGGACAATGAGGTATCAATTTTAGCTGCACTGAACATGCATTTTATGAAAAATGAATGATAAAATTCTATTCATTAAAATCTTATCTACCATAAAGTTTTTATTAGGTTGTTCTCGATCTGTGTGTGATTAAATCGCTACAGTAGATCTGAAGCTACTGTCACTGCTCTCTGCCTTCACATATTTACAAAGGATAATGTGAAGAATTTGATAATAAAGTCATACACATAAAAATAGTCTTCCCCCCAATTAAAAAATTATTATTCAGACAAAATGTATAATATCCAGACTTGGCTTTATCAAGCTGGATTAAAGGTGATGATCACAAACATGCAGATTATTTCAAATACTTGTGTCTCATATCTGGGTTTTCTTTTATGTCAGCTGGATAATACTGCTATAACATGTGAAATTGTACTTGCTTCTTACATTTATAAATTGTAAATTTATAAGAAATTTCAAAGCTTTATTGAACAATATGAAAATTTAGTCCAAAACCAAGCTCCTTGCTGCAACAAAAATACATTTCTCAAGTAAACATTTAAATATGTATATTCCTCTGTTATCTTTTTATAAGACTCTTTTCTATGAGGTTCCAAATGCTTTCCCCTTTAATCCAAGAAAGTTTGTGATGCAAAATTCAGTATTGTGCTAATCCTTACATATAGGTAATGCTGACTGAAAGACGTAAAATAAGGTTTACATTTATGTTACTTGCTGAACTAAACTAAACTCTGGTTCTTCCAAAGAGAATGTTCTCAGTAAATTATTTCTCAGAGTGCCAAAGGTTGGAAGACAGGCATTAGAATATACTGATAATGATGGAAGTTTAATTAATAATTCATACTTTTGTTGATATTAATAATATTCCCAGCAGAAAGAAGTCATGAACTAAATTTGTTTTAAGGAGATAAGTCTTCCAAGGCTTTCTATAGTTCTTAGAGGGATATTCCCTCATAGAAAAACTCAAAGCCCCTACATCAGTTTCACATTTTGAATCACTCTTTTAAATAACAGATTCTTTCTATCTGTATTGTCTAGCACTTCAACTCTTTTAGGCTGAAAACAATTTCTGGGAACACCATGATCCCAGCTCTAGAAGAAAATTACTAAATTTTGAGACTGCTGACATAATTTTGCATGTGGTTTTTTTTCCTGAATTTTTATGAGGTGTTAGATCAAAAGTAGTAAAATAATTTAGTTTGCCTTTTCATCTACTACTTCCCAAAGTGCTTAGGAGGAAAAACTGGACCAGGATTAGGTACTTCTGTAAGCTAATCTTTTCTTTCAGGTCTTTCTTCTCTCCATGTCATCTGGCTTAAGCTTGAACCCTAAGACTGCACTATGTGAACACTGCAATACATTAAAATATTGTTGAATAGAAACGGCAGAGGTAAAGCTCTCTACGCAGTGTGACTAAATATGTGTTTTGAACATTAATTCACCATCTAGTTTGCATTATATTTTTTCTCCTTTTAGTGTACTTTTTATATTGA
Source organism: Gymnorhina tibicen (assembly GCA_013399875.1). NCBI lineage: Eukaryota > Metazoa > Chordata > Aves > Passeriformes > Artamidae > Gymnorhina > Gymnorhina tibicen. The sequence goes on along the minus strand of VXAZ01010336.1, from coordinate 105,879 downwards.
CCTCCTTTTACTTTTTATTCTGTGTTAAACTCTTGATTTCCCCACATGATCTTTGCCCTGGGTTACAGTGTATTCTATTACCATGAGCTGTTGAGACCAGGTGTGCCGATGTTCCTTGCCTCCTCCCTCTGGACTATCTCCTGTTAATGGGCATGACTCACCATCCAGGGGGAAGGAGCCAAGCAGTCCCACCGAATAAAATGTGGGGCCTGGAACAGCAGAGGCAGACTTACCTACTGGGATCCCAGGGGGCAAGATTTACACCACTTGACTTTCTGAGGAAGACCAGACCCTCCTACAACACTGCTGGACCTTCAGAGGAAGACCAAACCCTTCAACAGAACCATCACTCCAGGAGGACTGCAGTCACCATCTCATTGGACTGTTACCGATCCCCCGATTATCAGGGGGTCAGGTTTGTGCTCTGACCTTGTCAGTGGGCTGTTCTTTTTTTTTTTGCACTATTGCACTTATTTTATTTTTCCTATTGAATTGTATTTCTGACTTGAACTCTCTCACTAGTTTGCTTTCAAACCAGTACAGTCTTAAGACTTCTTTCTCTCACTTGTTCTTTTCACACTAAAATTAATTGTAACTCTTTCTAACTAGCATCCTGAGAATTTATTAGTGAATTTACAGGCTCTGATAGGAAGCTCTGAAGCTCTGTCTTGACCTTCAGCAGTTCCTGAAAAAAATGCTGGCAAAAAAAAAAAAAA
>VXAZ01010336.1:94471-105147 GCA_013399875.1 Gymnorhina tibicen | reverse complement strand
AAAAAAAAAGAAAAAAACCCCAAAAATAGGGTATGTGTGGATTTACCACGGGTTCATCCAAAATAATTAGTCACTTTCAAAAAGCTTGATATAAGAATCTTATCTGAGTTATCCAGATGATTGAGTCTACTATTATGTGCAAGATGCTAAGCAAGATAAACATCTTCCATTCTAAATACCTTGATATCAGCAGAATCACCAGCAGTTGCAAATCTGTTCTCAGAATGTATAAAACCTCTATTGAATGAATGTTTAGCTGCCAGGCAATGACTATACATATAAAAATTCTATGTTCATGAACTAACTGATGAACTCAAGGAAATGATATATCTTTAGTTTTGAATTTGCTACACCAGGTACAGGGCCAGATGCATTACAACTAATTTCAACTCAAAATGCTTGTCTTCAGAGGGCTTTCCTTGAAAAGACAGCAGTTCAAAATTTTTTGATCACAGTACTATTTGATAATTGTAGTGTGCAAATCATTTTGTTCCCATCACTGGCTTTCAGAAGCCATTTAAAATCATGCAGTTTTTGATATGGAAATTTTTCCATTTTCTACCAACTTAGCAACACAGTCAGAAACAAAACAAAAAAATCCTCTGAGAAGTGTTGAGGTCAACTGTTGTGAGCAACTGTTCCAGTTCAGTTAATTCAAGCTGTTATCAAAAACACTTCAGATTGATCCCTGAATAAATAAGGCATAACGAAAAATACTCTCTTATGAAATATGAGAAACTTCATCTGGAATTTCAGTAGGAAATCATTATTTTGTGCAACAATAATTTAAAATTAGAAAAATAACCGTAAATTTTCACAAAATTCAACAAGGGACTAAGGGAAGATCAGAAGGACATAATATAACGAGGCAAATTACTAGCAAGCTTGATTTTAATATTAGTTTTACCTCAGTGGTGAGTACTTAATTTTTAAAAAGGTATGGTCACCTAAGTAAAATAATAATGAAATGCAGAGAGGAAATTACTATTGCTTATAGTCTCTAATATGCTTATAAAAGCATACGAATGAGCTCACATTTACATAGCACTTTTCATTCAAAAGGTTCCTGACACTTTTAGCCAATATCTTCAAAGAATAGATAAAAATTGAGATTCTTGACTGAATGCAGGTTGAAAGCTCAAAACATTTCACTCATAGTAACAACAATTCATGGATAAAGAAGAAGTCAGCCAACATATAAAATTTCATCATACAAGGAATAAAGGTCTATTTGCACAGTAAATACATAGTAAGAGTTGAAGGGGAGCAGTTCCCGGACAGTGTCTTTTACTGCAATCTACTGAAAAACCTAACGGTTTTCTGAGCCATCCTAACAGTAACCAAAAGTCTTGTCCTCTACAAGTGAAAGGACTGCAACTGCTATCTATGCCTCTGTTACAAAATAAAACAGGAGTTGGGGCAGCTGTCTGTCCTTGAGGTTGAATGGCATCCACTACAACAATGTCATGGCAAGCACTACAACAGTGTTTTGCCCTGGACCAACACTGTGTTGTAAGTGACACAACTTTAACCCTAAGATGAAAATCTCTTGGTTCAAACAGTCTGAATTAAAGGATATTTTCACAGAATGGAAATAATGGTGTTGGCAGAATCAAACAATAGAGCATTTATAAAGGGTACAAGGCTTGTTAGGATACCATTTGACACTGAATAGCCAAACCAAGTCCAGGCTTGCCCCTATAGCATTCTGGAAATACTCTGCAATAGGATGCCCCAAACACTGCACCATCACTTAAAACTTCATGTTTTTGTAAATTTTAGGATGCTAGTAAACTTGTGAGATACAAGAATATAAGATTCAAGGTTTTCCTGTAATTATGTTGTCTTTCAGTATGACAGCATCATGGATCTCAGACTGTGTGCACACAGTGCACTTCAATCCCTGAGTGGTTTAGGAACTCCTCATCCTGTCTCTGAATAGATGAGACATCGAACTGATTTGGGACAAGGGACTCCCAGCTGCCCTCTCAGCAAAGCATTTGACTATGTAATGGGCATTGTATGTACATTTGATGTGTTGATTAATCTTTGGGGTGAAGAATTTATCAGTACCAGGAATTTATTGCTTCTACAAACCAATGAAAATTTTCTTTGTTTCTTCTTTTGATATTTCTTTTTTCCAAACTTTGACTAAAAGACTTACAAGACCTATGATATCTCACAAAGTTTAGAGGCTTCTTAAAATACCTTTAAACATCTGTTGTGGTTTGACACTGGCGCAAGGCCAGGCACCCACGAGAGTCACTCACTCACCCTCCCTTACCACAGCTGGGCAAAAGGAGGGAAAAGGGGAAAGGGTTAACCGAGGCTTCATGAGTCAGATAAGGAGAGTGGAAGAAGTATTTCAAGGGCAAAATAGGCTCAGCCTTAGTTGCTAAGTAAAATTTATTACTAACAGAATCAGAGGAGGGTAATGAGAAGTAAAATAAGCCCTTAAAACACCTTCCCCTCCCCCAGGCCCTCCCTCCTTCCCACCGACAACACAGGGAGGCAGGGCAGGGGGGTTTGTTCAGTCCAGCACCGAGATTTCCTTCCGCTTCTCCGGGAGAAGAGTCCTTCCCTGTGAGGCCGTGGGGTCCCTCCCATGGGAGACAGTTCTCCATGAACTTCCCGGCGTGGGTCCGCTCTCACGAGCAGCAGCCAAACCGCACCTGCTGCAGCGTGAGTCCCTCCCACGGGCACACAGCCCTCCCAAAACTGCTGCACCGTGGGTCTCTTCCACAGGGTGCAGTTCTCCAAGGCCAGGCTGCTCCAGCCTGGAAGCAGGGCCCTCTCTCTCCACCGGGTCTTCCACTGGATCACAGCCTCCTCCAGGCACCCACCCGCTCCGGCACGGGCACCTCCCCCACGGGCTGCGGGTGGATCTCTGCTTTCCCTGTGGATCCCCACGGGCTGTGGGTGGATCTCTGCTTTCCCCATGGGCTGCAGGGGCACAGCTGCTTCACCATGGTCTGCCCCAGGGCCTGCAGAGGAATCTCAACTGCAGCGCCCAGAGCACCTCCTCCCCCTCCTTCTCCACTGACCTTGTGTGCTAGTTTGAAAGCAAACTAGTGAGAGAGTCCAAGTCAGAAATACAATTTAATAGGAAAACTAAAATAAATGCAGTAGCGAAAAAAAACAAACAAACAAAAAAAAAACCCCAAAAACAAACAAACAAACAAACAAAAAAAAAACCACAAAAAAACCCAAGCCACTGACAAGGTCAGAGCACAAACCTGACCCCCTGATAATCGGGGGGTTGGTAACAGTCCGGTTAGATGGTGATTGCAGTCCTCCTGGAGTGATGGTTCTGTTGAAGGGTCTGGTCTTCCTCTGAAGGTCCAGTGGTGATGTAGGAGGGTCTGGTCTTCCTCAGAAAGTTGAGTGGTGTAAATCTTGCCCCCTGGGATCCCAGTAGGTAAGTCTGCCTCTGCTGTTCCAGGCCCCAGATTTTATCCCGCTGGGAATGCTTGGTTCCTTCCCCCTGGGCAGAGCATCTCACATGGGATGGTGAGTCATGGGGCAAGGCACTGATGGGCCCATTAACAGGAGATAGTCCAGAGGGAGGAGGCAAGGAACATCGGCACACCTGGTTTTCAACAGCTCATGGCAGTAGAATACATTGTAAGTTGTGATACTTAAATTTGAAATAGGAACTAAGAAAAATTATTTTTTGCTAGCATTCTAAAATTTACAGACACATGAGGATTAAGAATCTTTTATTTCAATAGAATATACAAGATGCTAGTTATATATTCCTTTCAGGTAATAGCTATGCTTTTTAAATTAATCTGAGGAGGTCTATCTGAATGTTTTTGGTAAAGTACTTTTAAACATTTTTGTATGGGTTCCTTTATCTTTTTTTAAAATCAGGTTCCTTATACTGTCTTGAACTCACATTTGCTAGGGAAGTAAATTTCCCTCTATGAGATTACTGACTATAATAGCCATTATAAAAGAATATTTAAAAATAAAATACAAGAGTATTTTCTGTTTTTTCAGTGGAAACTTCCATAACATAGAATTAGATTTGATATATGTAATGTACATCAATTTTGCTGCCCTTCTAGCAAATTACATCTGCAGGACTGATCAAGTGTTTCAGCTTCTCTGATGAAACAACTGCCTCAATGGAAGAGGAAAGTACTGTGGATATTATTTATCTGGATGTTAGAAAGGCTTTGCATTTAGCATCTCAGTGTGTCCTTGCAATCAAACTATAGAGCTGTGATTTTGATAGTAAAACAAAGAATGGTGTGTGGGAAACTCACTGTGCACCTTAACTGGTAAGAGTGTGATCAGCAGCAGGAAGACAGGCTGATGTCTGGTTACCACTGGTGCTGCTCAGGGTGCAGGTGCTAAACACCTTCAGTAGTGACCAAGGTGATGTGACAGAAGGGACCTTTTAAAAGCTCATAGCTGATACCCAACTGGGTAACATTTGATATGCTGGAGGGCAAGGCTGTGATCTTAACAGGTTAGAAAAGTTTCTGGCAAAGTATTAATGAATTCCTGCAAAGACAAATGCAAAGATCTGGGACAAAACAATCCCGTGAGACAGTACCTGCTGGGGAACAACTGGTTAGGAAGGACTTTTGCATAAAACAGGCCTGAGGGTCCTGGTATACAACATGTTGAGCATGAGTAGGCAGTAAGCCCTTGTGGCAATGGGAGAGTACAGTAAATATAAGTATTTTGCATAGATGGACACAGGACAAATATATAATCAGAAATATTGTTCCTCAAATATTTGTTGTATTTTGTGTATTTAATGACACGTAAAGATATCTGGGAAATACATTCTATCCACAGATGTGGATGTCCAGGTATGTGTTTTGTCCTGGAACAAATGCTGAGAAAACTGTTCAATAATTCTATCCCTTCCAAGGAAAGGAAAGGAAAGGAAAAGAGAAAGGGAAAGGAAAGGTTGTTTGTGTTTACTGTTTTTTATGGAGTGGTACTCATTTAGCACCATGCGAGAAGCCAATTCAGCTATTTTTTATTTTGCCTCAACTCTGGTTGTCAGGATTGTCAGAGGCGTGTGGAGGGGGCGGTGCACGTGTTACTTGCAGGAAGCGGCCAGGAGTGGGGGAAGCCTCCTCTCTGGAGAGACTCCGCCTCGCAGACACTCAGGGCAGAGAAAACTTCCATGACTGGACTGCGAGCGGCCTCCCCCTACCCCCCAACACACTTGTGCTTGCTGGTGGGGGAGGGAGTGCCCGCATGCCTCGCGAAAAATGCCCGCCAAAAATGGACCCGCGAAGCCGAGTTGGGGGAGGAGTTTGGGAGCACATGAAGGCAGCTAGCTGCCACACNTGGGGGAGGGAGTGCCCGCATGCCTCGCGAAAAATGCCCGCCAAAAATGGACCTGCGAAGCCGAGTTGGGGGAGGAGTTTGGGAGCACATGAAGGCAGCTAGCCGCCACACCACAAGGTCTTTTTGCTTTGGGATCGCTGGGGGGTCGGCTTGGCCCCCTCTGCTTCCGCCTTCGCGCTCTCTTCCCTGTGGTCCTGTTTCCCTGCCCGTGCCTGCTTCGAAAACCTTTGCCCGCCTGCCCGCCACCGCTGCCTGCACCCTGCTCGCCACGGAGGCCACGCAAGAGCACCGCGATCGCAACACGCACGCTCCATCTGCAAAATCAATGCCTAGAGATAGCCAGGGCTCCTGGCTGTTGGCCCCTGTCTTCTCTTCCTTTTCCCCCCTTCTCTTTTTTTCTATTTTTATTTTTTTTTTTAATAAACGGTTTTCAGATATAATATTGCCGTTGTTTGTGCTTGATTTTTCATCAGAAAAATTCTATCAAAAGAATCCTCCCCGGCTCCTCCTTTTTATAGTGGAACGGGACACACCATCAACCTGTTACCTTGATTACTTCATTTAAAAAATTCCTAAGTGAAGTAGTATTTACTAATTGTGGATAGAATGATCTGAATTGTTTATGCTTCCAATCCAGAAATGGGAGAGAAGTAATCAGAACTGCCCCTTATGAATATATATGGGCAAAGCAAGATAATTTTATTAGCCCTTCCTGGAAACAGCTGAACTATTTTATCCGAAGCACCTCCAGAAACAGTTAGCCTGAGGGAAGCATACTCCATGTAAAACATCAGCCAAATGGTTAGAGACTGGCAAAGCTACAAGCAGTTGTGTGAATGGTCCAGGTTTTAAGACAGACTATTAAGAGTAATGAAATGGGAAAAAATATCTTAACTGTTTTTGAGAAGAGCTTAATATATGTGGTATTATTGAGTTATGATACAGCTCCTTGCAAAAGCAAAGCCCTGGTTTGGAAAAGCCATTAAGGTTTGGTCAGCTATTGAGTCACATTTCAGAGCATAGCTATAGAAAATATTTGAAAACAATAGACACAGGTAATAGACACAATTAGCAGCTTCCTTTGGAAACAGTATAGAATATCAATGTTCTTCTTTGAATATAGAGAGCTCTCAGAGGGTACTTAGAGGAAATTTGTGAAAAACCGCAAGCAAATCAAAACACACACACAAAAAAACCCCCCCAAAAAACCAAATTATGTCTTCTTATTTAGAAATTAGGAGGTTGTCACAACTAGGATTCTGGCCTTTCACTTGATTGTGGAAAAGCTTTAACCAGCAGATAGAACTTTGTTTGTTTTCTATTGCTTTATAGATTTTGAAAAGTGATCAGTCTTTGGGCCATGTCAAAAACCACGAAACACCCCAAACATCATGGCAACTGTATTTTAATTTTTTTTTTATTAGAATACATTGGAAAGTCAAGATTTTTAAAGTTCTATCTAGAATGGCAGTAAAAAAAAGTTTCTTCTAGGTCCTTCTGCACCATATGACAAAGTATCTATGAGATTAAATGAAAATAAAAGTATTTTGTTGATTTTTTGATCTCTCTATTTTTAGTCTGGTCCTGAGGGAAATAAATACACAATATATAATATAAATTCTGTCATATTTCTACCCATGAAACAAAAGTAAGATTTGAATATAAAAGCGAATTGAGTATATATTCAAACCACATTCTAAACCAAAAGGGATGAAAATTTTCTTTTTTCTTTCCCCAACAAAAAAAAATGAAACCCTTTAGCCTAATGCTTAGGAATTACTAGTAAATACTATTGTCTATTTTCATTATTTCTTTTGGTTTATTAACCTGAGACATAATTAAAGAGAGTAGCTAAAAAGTTGGCACCACTGATCTTGAAAGGAACGCATTAGAAATATTACTTCCCTTTTGCAATTAGCACAATTGCCATTGTATGTTGTCACAGCACTTTAAATGTATTTCCTTCCATTCTCCAAAAATACTTAGGAAGAATTTATTTTGTGCTGTTGTATAATAGCTTTTCCTTTTTGTCTTTTTCAACAGATGCTGTTCTTTTAAAACTAAGCCTAAGAATCCAACTACAAGTTTTTCAGAGAGCTCCAACTAATTGAGAACAAGATGTTTTACCTAATAACACTGCAATTACTGACCTGTAACAGTCCTGACCAGTGTATAAGCAATATCAATGTACAAGTCACTAAACTAGTCTTGAGAATCAGTACTAATTATAACTTGCTACTCTATACATAAACAAATAATAAAAATAAAATATTTCCTTGTCATTTTCAACTGATAACATCACACATATTATCTTATTACAAATTATTTATCTGTTTTCTGCTGAGTATAATTTGCTTAATACGGTATCTGAAATGTGATGCTTTTTTATGTGCACCAGGACAACTTATCTGCAGTACTTAACAAGCAAATAAATTATTACACTAGCAAAAGCTGGGTGCAGCTTTTCAATGAAGATGAAGGCACAGATGAAGTTTAAGGCACACTAGTTTTCATCCCTTACCCTTTCCCTCCCCACAAAAAAAAGTAAGACTGCCAAAAATACTTGTCTAACATCAAGTACAATCATCTCTCCTCAGGGACTTTAAAAAGGATATAATATTTCTGTACTGATATTTTCCATTATAATTCTTCTTGTACTTTGCTACTATTGGTCCCTGTAATATATCATTCTTGTAATTAGCATTCTCCAGTAGTTCTGTTTGAAATTCCTGCCTTCCTACTTAATAATATTTATTTTTATGTAACCAGCTATTAAACAAAGTATTCCCGTGACATAGGCAAATGCATTAGAAGTTTGTGGTTTGATCAGCATTTTGAAAAGTAAAATTAAAGTTGGCCTCTGGAATTTCTCTTTTATTTTAAAGAAAACTAATGAATCAAAGATGATATTCTGGAAAAGGATCTTAGATAACGGTGAAACACTAGCTACTCCATGGTTTGGTTTTCAAACTACTGATCAGAAGGTGATAGTCTCCTAGCTGTTCTTCTTGTCTATGCAGTGCTATCAGTGTAATAGTCAAAGCCCTGAAGAGCTCTTAAGGCTAAAAAAAGCCAGAAAGAAGAAAATCTCAGCTTTGAATAAAGGATCCTTTTACCAACAAAGTACAAATCCTTGACAAATAGGCTATGCATTGAAAAACTGATAGCTTTCATAGACTGAGTTTACACTGAAATGTAGATCTACTTCATTAAAAGAATGTTATATAGAAAAGCCAAGCTCAAACCATGGCATATTTGATGCTACAGTAGTGACAACTTTCTGTAGAACTTGAATGTTTCAAACACAAGTGAAAATTATTCAAAGAGAGTTCAGAAAAATGGAATTGCAAATACTTAGGAAAAAATCATCAGCTACCTTAATGTTTAATCAGAATTAGGTAGAAGTATATTCTGTATTCTGATCTATGGCATAAAACAGACAAAACAATTGCATTCATTAATTCTTGCACTGTGACCCTAATTTCTGATACAGTTATAGTATGGTACTTAAGAACACGACTAATCTTCAACGAATTTCAGTTTTAAAATTTCACTTAATGTAAAGTCCTCTAGCTCTCTAGATACACTTCCCAAAGGTTATTTATACTCTTTGTTAAAGTATACACTGTGTTTCTCAACTGAATTGGTTTCTTTTCCATTTCTACTCACTTATCCTATTATGTTGTTGTACTTACTCAAAAATACATTAATATTCAGTTTATTTCAAACAAAACTTTTATGTTTTGTTTGAATTGTTTGTAGGTACTCATGAATATATTTCATGGAATCATCTGAAATACCAGTTGGAGAACATCTTGTTGGTTACAGTAGCCAAGACAGCACATTTTTAATTAAGAATTAGTCTACCAATCTGGAGTACAAAGAATCATATTTTCTGATCCTAACAATCACAAAGTTAGAATATAAGAAGATTAAATTATTCCCTCACTCACCCTTTTTTGTACTTCTTTTGAAATAGGATATGGTTACAATAACAAAACTTTTCCCCCTTGTCTCCTCATGAGCATATCAGATTGTATCATATAACCACCAAATAAAAACACTATGTAACAGATCAGTGGATTGCCTTCAGTTCAGAAACTAAAATTGTGGATCTGAACTGTGGAATTATTTTTGTAGTTTTTATTTTTTTAAAAAAAGACAAAAGCTGGTAATAATTCTTCCTCTTAAGACTAATCTTATGATAAAGCTTTAACTTCTCTTAATGGAAAAATATTGAATGCTTAGAACCTACCTGAAAATAGCCCTCCTATGAAAAAACGAATGTCTCTAACATGTACTGAGAAAACATCTTCATAGGAGAGGTTCTCCAGCCCTCTGATCATCTTTGTGTCCCTCTGCTGGACTCATCTTTCTCATCGTCTTGACATCTTTTTGTGCTGAGGACCCCAGGATGCAGGACTGCAGATGGGGTCTCACAAGGGCAGAGGAGAGGGGCAGACTCACCTCCCTTGACCTGCTGGCCACTCCAACACTTGACCTGCTGGCCACTCCTCTTTTGATGCAGGCCAGAATTTGGTTGGTTTTCTGAGCTGCAGGCTCACACTGTTGACTCATGTTCAGTACTTTATCCACAAGAACCTCCAAGTACTTCTCCACAGAACTGCTCTCAATGACTTCTTTTCCCAGTCTGTACTCATTTCTGGGATTGCCCTGACCCAGGTGTAGCACCTTTCACTTGGACTTGTTAATCTTCATGAAGTTCTTGTGGGCCCACTTTTCGTGTTTATCCTGGTCCCTCTGGATATCATCCCTTTCTTCTGTTGTGTCAGCTGAACTGCTCAGCTTCGTGCCATCTGCAGACTTGCAGAGGGTGTGCACTCAATCTCACTCTCTGTGTCATTGATGAAGATATCGAAGAGTACCCATCCCAACGCAGAGCCCTGGGGAACATCACTCATCAACAGCTTCCATCTGGACATAGAACCACTGACCACAGCTCTCTGTCTTTGTCCATCTAGCCAACTCCTTATCCACTGAATAGTCAAAAAGGCATTTCTCTACAATTCTGAGGTTGTTTTCTAGAAGAGTTATGTATTTACATTAATAAGGGAGGAGGTGACTAAGAAGAATGCATGGCCTATCAGGAGGTGTGGGATACATCCATCTGAACCTGCTGCACAGAGAAATAAAGAAATTTTGTGATTACCCCTGCAAATGAAGAACAGTAGTTAGGCATGAACCAAATATTGGCATTACCAGACAAATAATTCCAGGAAACCATAGAGAGTGGCAATGAGGTATATCCATGAAATTATTTCTCTTTTCTTTTCTTTTCTTTTCTTTTTTCTTTTCTTTTCTTTTCTTTTCTTTTCTTTTCTTTTCTTTTCTTTTCTTCT